>JAJMIZ010000013.1:0-259121 GCA_030568845.1 Millerago galiae | reverse complement strand
TAACTGAAGACTTCGGTTACGGCCATATCTACCAGAAAGCACCGTTTCCCGTCCGATCAACTGTAGTTAAGCTGGTAAGAGCTCAAGTGAGTAGTGTAGTGGGAGACCATACGCGAAATTTGAGTGCTGTAATCTTTTTTTTGCTGGTGGTTTAGTTGTGGTTTCTCACTACAAACCTCAATAATATTTTGATCTCTCTAAGAAACTTTACATAGGGAATAGAAATTGCTAAAAAATTGGAAGATCTGTTGAAATGTGAAACACTATATAGAAATAACAATGAATCATGACGGTTTAAGTTTAATTACTACAGAAATAATAGTTTAATGAAATCTACATAAATTATGAAGCCCTGCCGATTTCCGATTTCAATTTATTGCCACCAAAAAACATTGAATGTATAAATCTATATAACTTGATAATAAAGATGTCATTGAGACTTGCTCCGGAAAGTTCTGAATTATCTACAGTCAGCTCCACTAAGTTTGGACCATCAGCACCATCAGCACCTGGTTTACAAGATACCCTTCGTACTAATGAAGGTCCATTATCAATTGCTTCAAAAATCAACAACAGACATCCATTAGAAGCCCGTTTAGCTAACTGGGAAAAGAATGAGATAGATACTAAAATGGAAACATACAGACGTATATTTGGTGCTGCTGAACCAATTAGAAGAACAATGGAATTACAAATCGTGGAAAGTGATTTTGTTCCAAGAGCAGTTGGTGGTGATGCTAGAAACAATATACACAGAGATATACTATTAGGTAAAGATACATCCTTGGATTGGGAAGATATTTACACGGGTAGAGATGAAATTGATGTCAATTTCCATTCAGAAATGGAAAAAAAAATGGGTATATAAACTAATATAAAATCTTAGATTTAAAGAATTGTGTAATTAGCTCTAGGTATGAATGGATAAATAATTAGCTTTATCTTTTAAGAATCTATTTCGTAGGTATTTGACCTTTGCATGGCTTGACAGGCACTTAGTGATCAGAGAGAATAGAAGGCTAAATAAAATGAATACAAAGAAAGCATTTCAGGGTAACAACTTCTTTTTTTTCATACAAAATTTTCTGTAGAAAAAAATCTTTTTCAATCAGTGAAAATGTCATCAGTACCAGCCAAAGACGTCAATTTTCAGGTTGATTCATTTGTCGAGTAAGTAACTATTATATCTGATTATAAGCATTTCTAACAACCAGCAAATTGAAACGTCGTCAAATCTCAGGTTCATATAAAGTAGCCTTGGAGACATGTCATTTATTAATGAGAGTAATTTCTGCAGCTAGATGGAATAACCCAGATCAATTAATCACACAGATACGGCAATTAGGTAAATTGTTAGAAAATGCTCAACCAAAAGAATTCTCTTGTGGAAACGTTGTTCGTAGAGTTTTGGCAATAATAAGAGATGAAGTTGAAGTTGATAATGATTCAAATGCTCCAATGATAACTTCAATGTTTAGTTTATTAACAACAAATACCGAAATACTGAAGAAGAATGAGAATACAAAATCTAAAAATCATGATTTAAGATCAGTTATAATTCAAGGTATCAAAGATTTAATTGATGAAATTTCCAGTATCAATGAAGGTATTGAATCAATGGCTATTGATTTAATTCATGACAACGAAATATTATTGACGCCAACACCTGACTCCCAAACAGTTTTAAAATTTTTATTAAAAGCTAGACAAAAAAGAAAATTCACAGTTTTAGTAACTGAATGTTATCCAAATGCAACTGAAATTGCTCACAAATTTGCTAGAAGTTTAGCTGAAGCTAAGATTGAAACAGTTGTCATTCCTGATTCCCATGTATTCGCAGTGATGTCCAGAGTTGGTAAAGTTATTGTTGGTGCCAGATCTGTCTTTGCCAATGGTGGTAGTATCTCAACTTCCGGTGTTGCTGCAGTCTGTGAATCTGCTAAAGCCCATAAAACTCCAGTCTTCTCAGTCACTGGTTTGTACAAATTAAGTCCAACTTATCCTTATGACACTGAAACTTTAATTGAATCTGGTAATTCTGGTAAAGTTGTTAGCTTTTCAAATAATAAATTGGTCGAATCTGCTGATATCGCCAATCCTTTGCATGATTACATTCCTCCAGAAAACATTGACATCTACATTACAAATATGTATGTATTCATTCCTTATTTTATCTCGCATTTACTAACTCCTCTAGTGGTGGTTTTGCACCAAGTTTCATTTACCGTATTGTCCTGGACAATTACAAAAGTGAAGATGTCGATCTGGATTAGTCTTATATAGATAAATACAGATCAATCTTCGTTAAAACCGTAGAGTATATAGATATTTGCCTGGTGCCTCGCTCGGTCTTGATTTTTTTTCATATTGAGATCTTGAGCTGGATACTTTACATTTTTGTTCAGTAAAGGGCTAGAATAATTACTGCTTTCTTTTGAGTGCGATTTCATCAAGGTTTGATACACCCAGGATGAAATTGTAATTATAAAGCTAAACATTCATGAATATTATAATATTTTGAAGCTCATCGCGTAGAATTTTAAAAAAAAAGACCGAATACATTTAATATTTAATAGACGTGACAGATGAAGCTTAAAATTGCTGCAAGCTCTGTTGATCGATTGAAGAGTGAGTAGTGATATTATTTCTCATCAAATAACTAACATAGAAAGGCACGTTGAATCCCATTGTTTCATTGAGAAAATACGCAGTTTTGAGATTCACTCCAGAATACCTAAACATAATATCAGCAACACCAAATGAACCACAAGTTTTCTGTAAACTATCTAATGAAATCTTTGATGTATATGAAGTGCAATCAATCAGAGACAATACATTAAGTTTTGAGATCAACGTTGAACAGTTATATCAAGTCTTGAAACAATATGAAAAGTCAAATGCAGATCAATTGGCAATAAGATTACAAAAAAAAGAGAATCAAGTGGGTAAAAGAATAGCAAGTCTTGCGTTATTCTTCAATGATTCTACTTCAACTCTTAATACAGTCAATCATACTTTTAGCATAGTTGTTAGATTATTAAGAAAAGATAGTGACGAAAGAATTGTCGAACCTGAACTAAGTAACGTTGATATAATGATTAAATTACCTGATGATATAAGTTCATTGTTTAAAAGAATAGAAAGATATAAAAATTCAGATTTTATAACCGTTAAAGGTACGAATCAAGGTGCTTTATCATTAAACGTTAAAAAGGAAGATAATCTAAACATAACGGTCAGTTGGAATGAATTATTGAAAATTCAAAGCGAATTAGACGATAGTAATCAAACTGAAGAGCACGAAGTTATGGTAAGGTCAAAAGATTGGAAATTAGGTTCGAGAATCTGTGAAGTTTGTAAAAATATGGTTTTAATTATGAGTAGAGAGGAAGCTTTGGTATTTCACTGTTTTTTAGATGAATCAGAGATTTGTCAAATTATTTATTTCATAAATGCAGTTAAGCCTTAATTATTATTTATTTATGTTCTTCACTGAATTCTTTGATGAACTCGACTAACGCATCAACAGCTTCTTCAGAAACAGCATTATATAAAGAAGCACGGAAACCACCAACTGATCTGTGACCTTTTAATCCAGTTAATTTCTTAGCAGAAGCCTTTGATAAAAATTCAGCATCTAATCCTTCTTTTTTAAGTGTGAAAACAACATTCATATGACTTCTTACTGATTTTTCAACTGGTAAATCATATAAATCAGGATATGAATCTAAAACTGCGTACAATTTAGCTGCTTTGCGTTCATTAATTTCTTGTTGTTTAGTTAATCCACCTTGTTTAATTAAATGTTCTAAAACTAATTTTAAGATGTGTAAAGTAAAGATTGGGATAGTATTATATGCACTATTATTTTTAACAACAGTTGGGTAATGGAAAGCAATTGGTGTTAAAGGAGCATTCAAAGCTTTTAATTCATCATCTGATGCTTGTTCTAACAATGATTTTTTGATAATATAAATGGTTAAACCTGCTAATCCAACATTCTTTTGAGCACCAGCAACGATTAAACCAAATTTACTAACATCTATAACTCTTGATAAAATATTTGAGGATAAATCAGCAACTACTTCAATCCCTTCATATTCTGGAACGTAGGTAAATTCAACACCATTAACGGTTTCATTATCACAGTAATAAACGTACGCAGTTTCTTCTGGGTTTGGTTTAACCCATTCTTCAAATGGTTGAATCTTACCAAATGATCCATAAGTTTTTTTAGAATCAGTAATGATTTCAGTATCAACGCCTAATCTGGCAGCTTCTTCATAAGCTTTTTTACTCCATGAACCAGTTACAGCGTAAGCACCTTTACCCTTTTTACCAGTTTTTTTAACAAATGAAGCTAATAAATTAGTAGCAACTGAGGAAAATGCGGTAGTACCACCACCTTGTAAGAAAAAAACTTCATGAGTATCTGGAATGTTCATTAATTCTTTGAAATGAGCTTTGGTATCGTCAATAACTTTACCAGCTGGACCTGAACGATGTGAGATTTCACCAACACCTAATCCACTGTTTTCATAATTGAGTAAATCATATGCAGCCTGTTGAAGAACTCCAGTTGGAAGAACTGCTGGACCGGCACCAAAGTAGTATGGTTCTTCACGTTCTAATGATTGAGCCATTGATAATATTTAATTGTGTCAAAATTTAAAAAAAGTTTTTCCTAAATTAATTTTATTTTAATTTCGGAGACTACAAAAAGAGTCATAATTTTCCTATTTACATTTTTATGGTGAACGACGTAAAAATGATTGATAAGCATCAGTATCAATATGGACATTACCAATTGCTTTCATCTTCTTCTTACCTTCTTTTTGATTGACTAATAATTTCTTTCTTCTTGAAATATCAGATGCATGTAATTTGGCTAAAACATCTTTTCTTTTAGCTTTAACAGTTGATCTTGCGACAACTTTATTGTTTGCTTTTGCTTGAATTGCAACTTCAAACAATTGATTCTTAACGTGTTCCTTAAATTTTTCAACCCACTCTCTACCAACTGATTGAACTAATGATGAATGCATGACTTGTGCTAATGCATCAACACCTTTACCATTAACTAGTAATTCTAGTTTACATATCTGTGAATCATAATAACCTGCATCTTCATAATCTAATGATGCATACCCTCTTGTTGAGGATTTCAATTTACCAAAGAAATCATCAACTAAATGTGCTAATGGAATTTCATAACGTAATAAAACTTGGCCAGTTGTTAAATATTGAATTTCCTTTTGATTTCCTCTATTATTATCGCATAGTTTTATAACTGTACCTAAGTATTCTTGGGGAAATGTCATAATTGCTTCAACAAAAGGCTCTTGAAATTTTTTAATATTCATTCTTTTGGTCGTAGAATCTGGGAAATCATCAGGATTGGTTATAATTTTTTCTGTATCATCACTCAATATAACTTTATACGGAACTGTTGGGTTTGTTAAAATTAATGAGGCTCCATATTCTTTTTCCAATCTTTCTTTGAAAACTGATGCATGTAATGAACCTAAAAATCCTAATCTCCAACCTTGTCCAAGTGCATTTGATGTTTCTCTTTGTAATGTAACAGATCTATCATTTAATACTAAATGACTCATATGCTCATCTAAATCTTTAAAGTCTGTGAAATCTGCTGGAAAAGCACCAACGAAGACCATTGGTTTTGGTTCTTCAAATCCTGGTAATGGAGTTGTTGGTTCGTTAACATTCATAAAGGTATCACCAATAATTGCCTCTGCAGTATCTTTCATACCACAAACTATATAGCCAACTTGACCTGCACTTAATGTATCAGTTGGTGTTCTCTCTGGATACATAATACCAACTTCTCTAATATCATATTTCTTTTGAGTATGTGGAGAGAAAATCTTTTGATTCTTCTTAATGGCACCATCAACTGCATGAACCAATAAAACTACACCAAGGTATGAATCATACCAAGAGTCAACTAATAATGCTCTGAATGGAGAATCTAATTTACCAGTTGGGCATGGGACTCTTTCAATAATTGCAGGAATTAATTGTTCAACGTTTAGACCAGTTTTAGCAGAAACTTGGATGATTTCTTCTTTTGGTAATTCAAAAGTACTTTCAACTTGTTCAATTGATCTGGGTATATCTGCTTTATCTAAGTCAATCTTATTAATAACTGGAATTAATTTTAGTCCTAAACTATATGCAAGATAGAAATTTGCAACTGTTTGGGCTTGAACACCTTGGGATGCATCAACTAATAATAAAGCACCACCACATGATGCATAAGATCTTGAAACTTCAGCTCTAAAATCAACATGGCCTGGAGTATCAACTAGATGTAATAAATAATCTTCACCTTTATAATTATAAAACATTGAACATGTTTGAGCTTTAACAGTAATACCTCTCTCTCTTTCAACATCTAATTTATCTAAAACTTGTTTACCACCTGGTTGAACAACTCCTGTCAATTCTAATAAACGGTCACTCAGCGTCGATTTACCATGATCAACATGGGCAACAATACTAAAATTTCTATATCTTTCAATTGGAATAGCATCTATTCTTTCCTGAATGGATTTATTACATGAAACTATCGACGTAGAGAAAGTTGCACGCCGTATCAACAAGCCACTTAAACCCAAAGACCTTTTTATCAAGATCATCAATTCTTAATTTCTTATTAAGAAAAGCTCTTCGAGAAAGTTTAATTTTTTTTGGTGCGGACACGAAAGTATGAACTTTTTTTTTTCAATTTTTTTTTAAGCTCATCGCATTAATATATCGAGATGTCTGGATCCACTGCTAAAGTGGTTGGTATTGCAGCAGTTGCTGCATTGACTGGTGCTGCACTTGTCGAGACCTATCATAGATATTTTGCCTTAAAGGAAATCACTTCAGAAAAGAAAAGTATATTAACCAGAGAATACGATGAAACTTTAATACGAGAACAACTAGCCAGAAACTATGCATTTCTAGGTGAAGAAGGTATGAATAAAGTCAGAGATCAATTTGTTGTTGTTGTTGGTGCAGGTGGTGTTGGTTCTTGGGTTTGTACTATGTTAATTCGTGCTGGTGTTAAAAAATTAAGAATTATTGATTTTGATCAAGTTTCATTATCAAGTTTAAATAGACATGCAGTTGCAACATTAGAAGATGTTGGTACTTCTAAAGTTGATTGCTTAAAGAAACATTTATTAAAAATTGCACCATGGGCAATTATTGAACCGATTAATCAACTATGGCATTTACCAAACGCTGAAGAAACCTTACTAGAAGGTAATCCTACTTTTATTGTTGATTGTATCGATAATATTGATACAAAAGTTGATTTATTGGCTTTTGCGTATGAAAATGAATTGAAAATCGTCAGTTCAATGGGTGCTGCATGTAAATCAGATCCATCAAGAATTAATATTGGTGATATTTCAAGATCTGAAGAAGATCCATTAGCAAAATCAGTTAGACGTCGTTTGAAGCAAAAAGGTATCAACAAAAATATACCAGTTGTATTTTCCGCAGAAAAGCCAGATCCAAGAAAGGCTCAATTATTACCATTACCTGAGGATGAATATGAAAAGGGTAAAGTTGATGAATTAAGTGCTTTAAAAGATTTCAGAGTTAGAATTTTACCAGTTTTAGGTACAATGCCAGCAGTTTTCGGTGTTGCAATTGTTACATATATTTTAACTACAGTTTCTGGATATCCAATAGAACCAATTGTCGGTAAAAATAGAGTTAAAATTTATGATGGTATATTTCAGAGTTTAGCAGGACAACAATCAAGAATTGGACAATTAGATCAAAGAGTTCAAATGTCAATTAGAGATGTTCCATATATTGTTGAAGAAATTTATAGAGGTAAATCACCAATTTCAGGTTATTCAACAAAATTAACATTATCAAGATGGGATCCAAAAAAGGATATCAGTTTGACAAATGTAGTTGTTATGACAAAAGAAGAACAAAAAATTCATGAAGATAGAGTTTTAAATGGTGGTGAAGCATTAGCTGATGTCTATGATGCAAAAATTATTGCGTTAGTCGAAAAAAGATTTAAAGAAGAAGAATATTATGATCAATTCAGATAACTTAATTGCATAAATACAAATTGGATATAGACTTAATAAATGATGAATTAACAATATATGTAATTTGTAAGGATCGTGACATCAAAAACTAATTTCAAAAAAAAAAAAAATTAAAACAACAATACGACACATTATGAACCAAAAAGCTGCAGGATAAAAATAAATCATTAAAATTGGGTAATCAAGAAAATTAGGTGTAAATGGAAGCTCCTAATGGAACGGATCGTTCTTGATGATAATCAAGAACTTCTGAATCTTCATGGAAATATTCATGTAATAAAGCACGTTTAGCAGAAATTCTACCAGCTGGATCATAAACCAACATTAATTCCAATAAATCTAAACCTGCATCATCTAATGTAGGTACTGATTGTCTCATATCTTTTCTTGACCATTTTGGGAAAGTTGGTTTAAAATCTGGTAAGAAAGTAACATCAGGCCAAACTTCTTCAGTTGGAGTACCTAAAACCCTGAAAATTCTAAAGATTTGATCAATTTCGGAATCACCAGCAAAAATTGGTTTTCTATTAACCATTTCAGCAAAGATACAACCAATTGACCAAATATCAACACCAGTTGAATATTGTTTACCACCTAATAAGATTTCAGGAGCTCTGTACCATAAAGTGACAACCTCATGGGTATAAGCTCTCAAGGGAACACCAAAGGCTCTTGCTAAACCAAAATCTGCCAATTTTAAAGTACCATCTTTATCGATTAATAAATTTTGAGGTTTTAAATCCCTGTGTAAAATTCTGTGTGCATGACAATAAGCAGTTCCTTTAACTAGTTGCATCATAAATCTTTTGACCATATCAGCACCCAAGCCAACACCAGCAGGTATAGATTCCATATATTTCTTCAAATCCAAATCTAAGAACTCGAAAACTAAATATAACTTATGAGAATCTGAATGAATAATATCATATAACCTAACGGTATTTTCATCTCTTAATTCTTTTAATAATGAAATTTCTCTAATAGCAGTAGAAGGGACACCCTCATCTTCAGATTCTAAACGAATCTTTTTCAATGCAACAACTCTATTATTGTGTTTTGTGTCTAAAGCTTTATAGACAACACCATATGTACCTGAAAATGTTAGTATAAAAGATGAAGAAAAAAACCAAGTAGCATATACACACCCTCACCAACTTTCTCAAGACGCTGATAGTTGGATAAATCAACCATAATGTACTCAAAGCTTCGTCGATATAATTTCAAGTTAGATCAAATCAGTAGTTTTGACTGATAAAACAATCCAATACAAATCCGTGTTGTAGACTAAGAAGAAGGGACCCACAATTAATGCAAATCCAAGTTTCACGAACCTTCAAAGAATCGATTTGATGTCTGAAAAGATGTTGAAAACACAATTCGAATCTCAGTTTTTTTTAATTTTACCAATCGGGAAAAAATAAACAAAAACACAACCTGCCTAAAAGGGAAATCATGTTAGGACTTACAGAACTGTTTGTCTCATTGTAAAGTACTATTTCTACTGATTTTTGATTTATTTATCTCGTATATTGTTATCTGTTATCATAAGTGAAACGTTATATTCTTTGTTTCGTGGAAATTGATCTACAGAAACATGGCATTTTTATTTAATCTTTCTTTGCTTCACGAGCAGCTTTACGAAGTGCTCTCTTTCTGATATCTTGATGGAATGATAAGTTTAATCCATTTGCAATTTTACTATAGACACCAACAGTGTTGTCTATCCACCAATGCATTAAAGCATGGGCCCAATATGGAGTCGCGGTACCATAACGATTCTGAGCACCAGAACGACGACCCACAGATCTTAAGACAGAAGCAACAAAAACTTTAGGAGTTGGGATTGTTGCAGAGGAACGTCTGATTTTTGACATTGCTGAAGTGACTAAATAAGAAATTGTTAATTCAACATCGATGTTAGAGCTTTGTAATTCGCCAGATAACGCTGAACTCCAGTGTTGTAAGAATGCTTTTGAACCTGAGTAAACAGCCAAATATGGAGTAGGCAACAAACCACCAAAAGAACCCATTGTTAAAATTAAACCACGGATTTTATTAGCTTTGACAGTTTCAGTAATACGTGGAATTAAAACTTGAGTTGTAAGCAAAGTTGCAGTGTTATTGATTGTGATTATATTTCTTAATTCTTCTTCAGAAGTTTCAGTGAATGGAACTGGGATTGAATGAGACTGACCAACGTTATTAATTAAAATTGTGATTGGTAAATCAGCAACTAGTTCTTTTATAGATTCATAGTTTGATGGTTTATCTGCAGCAAAATCAATTGGTAGAATTTTAGTTTCAACTTTATATTTGTCTTCGATTAACTTTGATAATTCTTCTAGTTTTGATTTTGTTCTTGAAATTAAAACAACATTAATACCTCTTTTAGCTAATTGGATAGAGTATTCCTTACCAATACCATCTGAAGCACCAGTGACAACTGCCCATTTACCTGACTTGGCACCGTATTTTTTAAAGTTGACTGGTGGTAAAACGAACAAATCAAATAACATTGCAATGTAACTTAAAGTTAAGGTAGTCAATTTTAAGACACCTAAAGTCAACGCAGCATATAAGATGAAATTCATGAAAGAAGAACGTTCAGCAGCAGCAGTGAATGAATGGATGAATCCCATTTTGTTTTTTCTCGTAGTTTAACGGTAGTTTAACTAATTGGTTAAAATATTTTTCATTTTTCTCAACATAGAAAAAGTGAGTACTCAAAACAATTTCTAAGAATTAGACTGGAATATTTAAGTTTAACAGTTCATCTTTGTTATCAAGAAGACATTATATGCTTCTAACGAAATTTACATCAATTTACAAGTTTATTTAATGGTTTTCGTTTAATTATATGTGGAAAGGGGAAGAAAGGATATATCTATGAACAGCACTAAAATGTCTCAAATCAAGATGGCTCAAATTAGGATGAAACTCAGCAAATAACAAGACCAATTCATAATGATCTCAGTTTGATCACTACATTCCACCTTCTCAATACAAATGTCACAACTTGCCAGGAATATGCCGGAATTCACGTGACTTCCCAAAACGCGATGAGACGCGAAAAGAAAAAAAACGCGAAAAAACGCGTCTTGCGTCTTCCTATTTGGGAAATCTTATTATACGCAGTTTAATTGAATTAAATTTTATTACATTTCAATTCTCTTCCTTTTAAATATTTTACAGATCATTGACAATGGGAGTATTGGACTTGCTAACAACATTCACAATCAAGCAAGATGAACCAACTATTAAACAAGAAGATACTGAACCAATAATTAAACAAGAAGAAGAAGAAGAAGAAGAATCAAAAGTTAGAGTGCCGAAAGCTATCAGAGATCTCCAAAACCAATTGAGTCCAACATTACTATCTCCAAAATATGAAAGAAGGACTAAAAGAAAAAATCAAGAGATTGGTGAATTTGAATCACCATTGAAGAAGAAGAAAATTATAATTCAATCTGAATCAAATGGATTGATTTCACCACCAATTACACCATCTAAGATCGTTAAACCAGCATTTGCATTGAATGAATTGGATCAAACAATAAAGGATCCAGTATCTAAAAAGTTAATATTTACACCAGAAAAGGATCAATTGATTTCACCACCAATCACACCAAGTTATCCACCAAAGCAGTTGAATCTTGAAGACAAAGAAAACGTACCAACAAAAGAATGCTCTATTTTCACTAAAGCAAAAGCTGTTTTCCAAAGAAGTTATAACAATGAAAATGAAAATATGTTAACATTACCAGAAAGATACGAAGAAGGTAAAGCATTAAATGAGTTTTTCATTCAGAATATAATTGAATCGAATTCTACTTCTTTGTATATCAGTGGACCACCAGGAACAGGAAAAACAGCACAGACAAAATTAACATTATCTAAATTAATTGATTTGAATTCCAATAAGTCTGTTCAACTTTGTGAGATCAATGGAAAAGATTATAGATTAAGATACACATATATTAATTGCATGACAATCACAAGAATCAGTAACATTTATCAAGAGATTTATAAGAACTTGACAAAGACAACGACAAATTATGGTGTTACCAAAGAGACATTATTTGAAGCATTATGTGACTCTTCAGAATCTGATATGAACATTATAATATTAGACGAATTGGATAAGCTAATTACCACAGATCAACAGATTCTATTTGAGATATTTTCATGGATATTGCCAAAAGAGTCCAAGATGATTTTAGTTGGGATCTCAAATGCATTAGATATGGTTGATAGATTGTTACCAAGATTGAAAATGAATGGATTGAATCCAAATACGTTGACATTTCTACCATATGATTCAAACCAGATTGAGAATATAATTAAATCCAAGTTAAGATTGCTGAATAGTAATTTGATTCATCCAGCAGCTATTAAGTTAGCAGCTAAGAAATCATCTTCAAATACTGGTGATTTAAGAAAAGCGTTTGATATTTGCAGAAGATCAATTGAATTAGTCGAGAAAGAAGTTAGAGGAGAAAACATATTTAATGAGAACCATTCGAACAAAGAAGAAGTGATTGTCAAAATAAACCATGTTTTAAAAATATGTAATAATGTTTTTAATAATAATCAAACAATAAAATTAAAGAATTTGAATTTTTTACAAAAACATATAGTTTGTTTATTGATTAAATTAGAGATTAATAATTTTAAAGATTCAATTAAATTTAAAAATGGATTGACAATTAATTCTTTTTATGAATATTATTTAAAAAACGGTAAAATTGATTCATTGATTGGTATTTTGAAAAAAGGTGAATTCTTAGAAATTCTAACTACAATTGAAAGTGTTGGCATTATACAGATTACAAAATCATCAAGAAATAATTTCACAGAATCGAAGATTTCATCAAATTTAGTTAAAAAGGATTTTATTAATTCAATTAAAGGTATCACAGCTTTAGAAAAAATAATTAATGAAAAAGATATTGGCATAATATAGTACAGGGATAAATAAAAAATCATAAAATGTCATATACTTTTCTTTTTTTTTAAATGTTTAATGCATAATAAATAAATAGATGATTGAAAAAACATCAATAATAGGACTTTTTAGTAATTAATACTAAATCTGTAAATTAAAATCCTAAATACCTAAATGGTATTTACATCTTTCGTATACGTAGAAAGAACAAGCAACCATTGGGATGACCTTCATATAACCAATACTTAAACCAACGTAAAACCCTTTAAAACCTCTTTCTTTGAAGATCAACTTGGCCATTTGGGTAATGCCAATGAATTCACCATTATTAACACCACCAACTTGCATTCTTCTCCGTATAACTTCAAAAGGATAGGCAGCAGTTTGAGAAAACATCCCAGCAATCCCACCGGCTAATAATTGAGCCCAAGTGGTTAATGGTGCTCTATCTGTATAAGTACTTCCACTTGATCTCAATTTTGGAGCAAAGGATTGGTCGACAGTATACTTTTTAAACAAAGGTAATCTTAGAATGTCATGAATGAAATCATGAGTCCAAAATGAAACACCAGCATAAGGAACCATCCCCATGATTGTTGGTATAAACCCTCTATAAAAATTACTTAAGTTAGATAAACTTCTGGGTAGCGTTTGTTTAGCTAAGTTGACTAAATAGAACTGTTTATCAATGATTGGGTGTTCTTTATAAATATCTTTAATGATTGTCATTAATCTACCTTGTCTAATATTATGAAAATGATCTTTATGATGAACATGCATGTAATGCTTTTCGAATTTTTTAGTTTCAAATGCTAATCTAACTCTAATTAGGTCTAAAGGATAAGTTAAAAAGACAGAACACAAACCAGCTATTGAACCTGATAATAATCTTCTCAGTGAAGTTTCATAATCATCATGAGGAATTAACACTCTACGAACCTGTTCGTAAGCGACAAATTTGATAGCTGCATAAGGAAAGATTCTAATTAAAGTAGCAGAGTGACCTTGAAAAAAGCCAATAATACCGTCATTTGAGTAGATTTGGTTTCCAGCTTTTAATAAACCGATGAAGGAACCGGCATACTGTTTATATAACGGATTTGAAGTCTGGAATAGAATTTTTATACGATCTAAAGGAGCAATCAACGTCTTAGCAGTTGAACCAGCCATACCACCAGCTAAACCTGTTTTGATTATATATTCTGCAGACGATTTGTCCAGAGACGCTCTTGGTTCAAACGGCGTAGAGTCATCCGTATGAACTTTTGTGTTGTTTATCACAGACGACAACGAAGGAACGTCAACGTTCTGAGACATGAAGAATGAGAATAAAAGGATTAATTAATAAAACTGAATTTAATAAATAAATTTTTTTTCAAGTAAAAATTGGCAGAAACGAAACTTTTCATGATCGGAGCGGGGGCTTAAGCGGGGGCTTCTACGCTTTCCTTTTCTGGTAATTGTCAATATTTAGTATTTATTTATCTTTGGACTTTTCCTGTAATACTTTGCTTTCTTTGGTTTCTAATCCGTTCCATCTCTTTATATAAATGATCTTGTGATTTCATTGGCTGCTTTTTAAGTTTTTCAACTTCTTTAATAAGTTCAAACATTTTGATTTTGTGGTCTCTTTCAATTGTAAGAACGTCTTTAATTTTAAGAGTGGTAAACTTTTTGGGTACTAAGTTTCGTCTTCTGATGATCTTGGATTCAAAGATCTCACCCATTTTCTCCATTTCACTTATAAGATTAGCTCTTCTCTCTTGTCCTGTTGCGGTTAGTATAATATCAGAAGCCAATTTTATAAAGACTTACTTTGTTGCTCGAATCGGCGTATGAGCATATTCTTCTCCTGTAAAGTGTAGGTCCTCATAATTAAGTGTTTATGTAGTGGGAATAAACAAAGGGATAAAGGATAAAGAATAGAGTAAAGAATAAATAAAGTAAAAGTTTAAGTAAACAAAGAATCGCGAATTTTTCACTTATGATTCACTCATAGATTCAACACTTCATAATTCACAATGAGTAAACAAGAGGGAAGAGTGAGTCACTTTTATAATTATTCTATTCTTTACTAACGATCTCAGAAAGTAGACCCATTAAAATCATTCATTGCAGGTGGTGTAGCTGGTGCAGTTGAAGGTGTTGCAACAGTAAGTATTTTAGACCCAAGTTATCAAATATACTAACTTTATCAGTATCCTTTTGAGTTTGCTAAAACAAGACTACAACTTTTAGACAACTCTTCAAAAGCTTCCAGAAACCCATTAGTCCTAATTTATAACACTGCTAAAACCCAAGGTATCTCATCAGTGTATGCTGGTTGTCCTGCTTTTGTCGTTGGTAACACCGTCAAGGCATCTACAAGATTCTTAGGTTTCGATGCTATTAAGAAACTATTAGCTGACAAAGACGGAAAGTTGTCTGGTCCAAGAGGTGTTTTAGCTGGGTTGGGTGCTGGTTTATTAGAATCAATAGTCGCAGTCACTCCATTTGAAGCTATTAAGACTGCAATCATTGATGATAAAACTTCTAAAACACCAAGATATCAAAACGTTTCATTTGCTTCAATTAGAGTCGTTAAAGATCTGGGATTATCTGGTCTATATGCCGGTTTCTTACCAGTTGCTCTACGTCAGGCTGCAAACCAAGCTGTCAGATTAGGTTGTTACAATCAAATCAAAACTGCTATTCAAACTGCTTCAAACACTCCTCCTTCTCAACCTTTAAGCTCTGGTTTGACTTTCATTGTTGGTGCTTTTGCAGGTATAGTCACAGTTTATACCACAATGCCTATCGATACAGTTAAAACAAGAATGCAATCCTTAGAAGCCAGTACTAAATATACCAGCACTTTAAACTGTTTCACTACTATTTTCAAGGATGAAGGTTTAAAGGCATTTTGGAAAGGTGCAACTCCAAGATTGGGTAGATTGTTTTTCAGTGGTGGTATTGTTTTCACAATTTATGAAAAGGTTTTGGTTATTTTAAATTAAACATTCATTACATAGATAGATCATTGTAGAAAAAAAATTTCTCTAATTAAAATTTATACAAATTACTTTTATTTTATGCCGCAGTCTCTTGAGCTTCATCTAGCTTATTAACTGATCGTGGTCTTTTTGTTGTTTTATCAGGCTTCGCATTCTTCCTTTTCTTTGATTTCACAGGTCTTATTTCGTTTTCATCGTAAACAAAACTTGGTAAATCATATAATTTCACTGGTTTAATACTTATTGAAAAAACTGAGCTATCTTCATATTCTGGGAATGAACGACATAAATTGAAAAAATCATTGCATGGAACATGAATGTCAAATTTTTTGGAATCATTATCAGCGGAAATATCTAAACCAATATATAATGCAGTGAAATAAATTTTTTTGAAATTTTCTGGAATCTCTTCATTCTTATTTTCTTCAGTGATTTCTTTATATTTTTTAAAATCTTCTTCATTACTAAAATTAGCGAACTTGGTTTCTAATTCTTTTGCTTCTTCTTCAGTTTCGTATAAATAACATTTTTCAAATTCTTTAACATATGGATGAGCAACTGCAACTCCTGGGAAAACCTCTAATTTCTGTACTAACAATCTCAATTTAGCTTCAACTAAACCACTCCATTTTAAATGTTGTTCACTGTCTCCTCTAGTTGCTGCAATAATTGTTAGATAAAATTTATATTTATAAAAAAAATTATGCTTAATAAATAGATCACTCCATTGTTTTTTACTGTTTATTATATCATTCATTATTTCTGAACCTCTTTCTAATTCCTGTAAAATGATTTTTTGAGTTGATGAACTGATATTATGTGTTGCACACATTGATGGATAAGCAGGTGTAATAACTGGCATTTTATGATTTCTATCTTGAGGATAAACTCTAGGGTTCCATATTCTAACTTGTAATGGACCGTCTTCAATTGGCTTTAGCAAAACAGGTTGGGGCCAATTCCATTGATTTAAAATATGGAAGAATTTTGAAACAATAACTGCACTAACTGCATTAGGATATAATTGACAAATTCTAGCAACTAACATGGCCCAAGCCACACCACCTGGAAAACCAAAGACATTTGCATAGATTGCACGTCTTTGGGCCCATAATTTAATGGCTCTTAAGCTTAGTTTGAAAACAATTGGTTTTGGGACTAATTGTAAAATTTCATCAGTAACTCT
This sequence comes from Millerago galiae, assembly GCA_030568845.1. NCBI lineage: Eukaryota > Fungi > Ascomycota > Saccharomycetes > Phaffomycetales > Phaffomycetaceae > Millerago > Millerago galiae. Next base: position 241,913 of record JAJMIZ010000013.1, on the reverse strand, counting down.
TGTACCATTTAAAGCTCTAAGATCTTTCTCATCGATATTTCTTAATAAATTCTTATCACTTAAAGTTAAATCCAATGGAATTTGTGGGATATCCAATTTTGCACAAATTAAATCAATTGAAATACCAGAAAACTTAATTTTAATAATTGGCACAAAAGCATCTGGAACTGGTGCAATTTCATCCAATTCAGATCTTGTCCTTAAAATATCACTAAATACTGTGAAGAAATCGTCTCTTGTAACATGTTTTGGAACGACGACTAAGGTATCAATATCAGACCCTGGCCCATAAACTCCTAATCTATACGAACCAAAAGTAAAAATCTTACCACCTGCATCTCTTGCCATACCTTCGCTCATGTTTTTGTTCTTAGAGACTTTATAAACGAAATCTTGGGCTAATTGTTGTAAGATTTGTAAAACTTGAACTCTTTTCTTTGTTTCAGCTTCGCTCTCAAAACTACCTTGTCTTTTTAATTCTTGAACCAATCCATCATTCAATACGTTCTCAGCAGGTGTAGGACCTGCAGTGGATATAGGAGGTGTCACACCATACACTTGTGTACTCATCTCCTGTATAACTTGTTGTTGTTGAAATTGTATAAGTTTTACAAATGATTATTTTTTTAGCCTTTTTTTTTGTTAAAAAATAACTTCTGATCGCCGATAATTTATGCCCTCGGAGACGCATCTCATTAAAATCTCGTACTACAAACATATCAATCATTCTTGCTTTGTGTATTCATACTTGGTTCTCTGCTGTGTTTAATGTTGTTGAAGGAGGCTGCAATATCACTTCTTCCATTTTTTTAGCTCTATGATAATTGAGTACGGCTCTAACAAAGATAAAAACACCCATGAGAATAACTATAATACCGATAAAGGTAAGATGTGGAGACTTGGTTTCATCAGTAGGAGGTGCAGAGATGCCACTCGTTAATTGAGACGTAAATTGATCTAGCGCACCTTCAACCCTGTCACTGGTAACTGCAACATTGTTAAATTCATTTGGATTCTCTGGTTGGATTTCATACTCTTGCAAACTATGGTCTGGATTATGACTTTTTGGCCTAGCTGGAAGCATGACATATCCATAAGTAATAAAAGTAACACCCAATCCTGCTCTGGAGCCATGTTTAGCTGCGTGTGAAGTATGTAATAAATATGTTAATAAAAATCCAACAAATTGGAAACTGGATGAAACAAGGAAATTCCAGACGAAGTTGACAATGTTCCCAACAGGTAAACCATCAATAAACACTTCATCCATGAAACCAGGTGAAATCACTGAATTTTCCCAATATGGAGGTGTTTGATCTTGTGAAACCTCATCATAAGTGGGTGGCTTGTCAGATTCAACAGGTGCTGATGATAAATCAGGCTTGGCTGATAAATTGGAGAAAACACCATCTGATCCTGATCCAACATCTATATTTCTATTAACTGGTAATGGTTTATACACTCTATCAAGAAAATTAAAATTATTTCTTATTGAATCAAACGTTAAAAATTTCTTTATTCTTGAGGTGTTATTAAATATATCATTATTGTCATTATTAGTTGCTTCAGGTGTGATTGCAGAAGCTTCTAAATTGGTTGAAGAAGAAGCTGATGGTTGGTTTCTTAAATTTCTATTAATTCTTTCATGGATGGCAATAACTTCATCAGAATTTGTATCTGTGTTTAATCTACCATCTTTTTGAGCATTATTTTCATCATCATCTGTCTTGTCACTTGAATCTATTTCAAATGATGCTAATAAATTATCTGTCTCATTTGAATCTTTATTTACTTCTCTTAGTTCAACATCTTGAGATGCATCAAATAGGATCTCTGAGCTTTCACGTGGTAATGGAGCAACCATTTTGAATCTCTATATATATCTTAAATATTTCAAAAGGCAAACTTTAATGATTTATATATAGTCACAGGGTACTAAATAATCTGACAAACTAGGAATAGCGTGTTTTGAATCTAATTAAAAAGGGTATTAAAAAGTACTAGATAATAACCGGAATAACAAATAAATGTGCCAACTGAAAACAATCTTAATTAACCAATTTTTAGGTATTAAGATTTCCTTTTAATCTTTTTTGAAGTTTGATTGTTTCTTATTTTTTCTAATTTAATTTTCCCCTACGAAATTGCGCCTTTACGATATCCGGATTCTAAATGGTCGGAATTAATAAATTATATATTTAAAGTCTGATTCTAACTAAAAATCTTGAACCTTTTTCATGTTGTAGACGAACTCTTTGGTTTCTTATTGTTCTTCCCTGTACTCTTGGAGTTTGTCTTAACTGCTGTGGTATTTGTTGTGGTTCTCTTCTATCAACTGGTTTATTAATTGTTTCGGCATACTCAACATATGAACCTACGCTATCAGTAAAATCAAGAGCACCAGGTAAAATAGTTGATGGGGCAGGAGTTCTAAATGTTCTTGGAACATCTGATAAATCAGGAAGTGTTGGACCACCTCTTCTACCAGTTCTACCTTGTCTTCTTTTTCTTCTTGAATCACGTTCTCTAACTTTATCTAATCTTTCTAATTCATTATTACTGATTTCTAATAATTGTGGAGTATATTGAGGTAATTGTGGTTTTGGTCTTAAGTAATCATGATGTGTGACAATTGATCTTAAATGATTTCTAATTTCATCTTCATCAATAAATCCACCTTTGAAATTATATCCTGATAAATATAATGCTTTTGTGAAAATTTGGCTTTGCTCTCTAATTGAATGAGCAATCGCGGTACCAAATTCTCCTGGTAATGACAATTCTTCACATAAACTTTCTGCAAATTCTTCAGGATTGTTTTCAGGATTTGAAATATCCCATTCAAATTGATCAATTAATTGATTATTCGAAACCGTTATATCTAATTTAATTAAAACTCTTAAATCATCACCATATTGGGAATTAAATACATGTTTATGATAATCATCAATTTGTTCCTTAATTGATGCTAAGACTGTATCACCTAATAAAGGATTACTGAATTTGTAATCTTCCATTATAATTGAAACTAAATTTTCTAGAGTTACTGTCTCATCTTTTGAATTCCATAATAATGTATCTCTTAATCTGAACTTATCTCTTTCGGCTTCAAAATCTAATCTTATTGGAATTAAATCATCTTGGATATATGCTTGTTTCTCTAATGAAGATTTCAAAATTGTGATATCTCTTAATCTTGAAGGTTTTTTTCTTTCATTTGGTAATAAAATTCTTGTTGGGCCATCAGTAAATCCGTTACCATAACCTTGATAACCTTCACCCCAAATACTATTAGTATATTGGCCTTGATTTGCATATTGAATAGTCTTCATTCTAGCCATTTTTAAATCATTGTAGAACTTCAAGTTACTGTATAGTTTTGTTAATGACTCTTTGCTTCTAATGTTGGAATTTTGTAATAATTCTTTATTGACTAAATCTCTACTAATTATTTGTTCGTATAATAATAACTCAGTTGATGGGTTACTAGACTTTTCACTCCAATATTTCAAACTTGGTAATGGTTTTGAAAAACTCGAATTTCCAATTTGTTGTTGTTGTTGTTGTTGTTGTTGTTGTTGATTAGAAGCAGGTACAGATTGTTGAACAATTTGAGGTGATGTTTTCTGTAGTTTATGCTGTTGTAACTGTTGCTGTTGTTGCTGCTGTTGTTGTTGCTGCTGTTGTTGTTGTTGCTGTTGTTGTTTCATGGCATTAGCTAAACGTTGATTAGCTATCATTTGTTGTTGTTGTAAAGTTAAATTATTTAATCCCGGTGTTGATGATTGTTGTAATTGCTGCTGTTGTTGTTGTTGTTGTTGTTGCTGTAACATCTGCAAATGCAATTGCTGTTGCAAATGAGGCGGAAGGTTTTGCTGATTGAAATTCATTTGTAAATTAAATCACTCAAAATTGAATGCAGAATTGCACAGCTTTTAACTTGGTGTGTTTATAAAAACTACTTTCAACTTTTTTTGAGGATAAAAATACGTATCATTTCCGACCGCACGTGACTTTATTGGGCCTCGGAATATTTAATTAGGTGGAAGTTATATTTCTGGAGAAGATACATAATATTTAAACACTTAAAGTAATGTATTACAATGAAGTGTGTTCAAAGCGTTGGGCTGTTTAAATTTTTCAGCTCTAGCTCTAACTGACTTGAGGATCTTAATATATTAACTCTGGAACCATCGTGAAAATGCTTCAATTTTTGAGAAGTTTTTCATTATATGTCTAGTGAGTTGTAACCTGATTCTGGGCTGCACATGAATGGCTTAAATTACAGAATGTAATTCATGACAGGTACTGTAAAATAAGTTAAAAATGATAGGGGTTGAATCGTTTGAAAGGTACGCGACCTATGAATCTAGAATATACCATATGCATAATTGTGGCAATTAGAATGATGTTGCCGCTTTATCACTACAGTACTTATCACTTTTAATGTTTATGTTTAATGAAATTAACCATTCAACGGAAATTCAAAATTTGAAGTTTCCGCTTTCAGTTGAGTCGCCGACGCAAATTCATGCAGATGTTTTTTCACCGCAGAATTACATTGAGGACCCTTTAAGCATTGTACAATTTGGTTAGTAAATAGCTTGTGGAAAAGACTGGCAAGGACTAGAACTGTTGATGGTTTCAAAATGATTCTACGTTCCGCATATTTGGTTTTGATACAAAAATTTTACAGTATAATGAATTCAAGTTTAATGTCTCATATACTGTTTTAAATTCACAAGAGTTTGCAAAATTCATCTGAAACCAAGCTTTTCATAATTGTTAGATTTATATATTGCAGTTTGAACAACATTTGGGAAAATATCTCTTGTTTTTGCATATCTATTTAATTTCATATGAAACACAAGCTACATTTATTGGCAAAACTGAAACATAATTATTAGCAAGTGCGTGAAGGGGAATAATATTTTGGGGGACACACATGGTATTTTTACAGAACAGGTTTAACTAATAACAATATTAAAATTAATGAGATAACGGATAATCAAACCGTAGCATTGTTGTTTATCATGTAACTTGAAGCTAGTAGTTACTTTTGTCGTACGAACAAATTTAAGCTTAAAATGGATGTCTATAAATTTGAATTTACCCGAGTGTTTGCTATTTAAGAACAGAGGCAAAATATCAAACGCTTGGGTTTGGTTTCATTAATTAGGTAATTAGATGCTTTAGTGTATCTAGCGATAACTGCACAATTGTTTAAATAACACATACATAAACAACAATTGTGCTACATAACCTTGTTGCTTATCCATTGAAAGGCAAAACTTGTAACACCGTTTATCTCCATGTATATAATTTATAGGCAGTTAAGGTACATGGAACTAAAATAAAGAAGTGTGATATACCGTGTCCTTAGCCTAGCATTGTGTGAGTTATCGGTGCGTCAAAAACACACATTGCATAAAAAGATACAAGCATTCTTTTAAGATTGGATTAAAATCATGGCTAAATTAAATGTATATACGGATTTATCGATCACAGTTCCAAGAGTTTTTTTCAATTTCATAACCAGGAACAGCCTCGCTATAAACTACATGAAATATTTTGGTGCAAAACTTAAACTTCGTACGGAAAAGAAGCTTTTCTACACTCTGCATAAAAGTGATATATCGGAATCAAATTTATAACTGAGTATGGAATTAGATCCGAACTAATTGAGCTATTTTTAAAATGTAGAACAATTTTACAAGAATTATGTATTACAAATGATTGACAAATTTAAAGTTTTTCAGGATTTGTTTCGAATGTGTTTTATCGGAGCAATTTCAACTTTTTTTTACAGTTAATAATTTTCCTGCATATACTCAAATCATTTAGCGCAAAAACGTCTCTTGTCACAAATCTTAAAATTTTATTTATAAATATGCTTAAATTCCAGTTTTTGAGACTCTTAGCAAACCTTTAAAATGGAATCTTACAAAGGTGCTGTACATTCAGCAAAAGATGCTATAATATTATTAGAAGCCTCAAGGATTAATAAGATCCCAAGAGTTACTAGAAGATTGAAGGAGGATGAACGTGCTAGTATTAAAGCTGGTGATGTGTTTATTTGGAATGAAAAAGAAGCTAAAATGAGAAGATGGACTGATGGTAGATCTTGGAGTGCCTCAAGAGTAACCGGTTCATTTTTAACCTATAGAGAAATGGAGTCAAACTCAGATTCGAAGGTTAATGAAAATATTCATCATTCAAATTACACTTACAAAGCTAATGGTTTAATCAAACAAAGCTTCAGTTTAACTACTTTGAAAGGTGATAAATTACATTTAATTTCTTATACAACTACAGATAATTATACAAACTCAAAATTTTTGAATAAAACTCCATCAACAGATCCAATCTTTAATGAAATTAAAATCCCAAAAGAAATTTATCCTGAATTAAATGAATCATCTAATTCAAGTTCTGAAAAGTCACCAAAACCTTCATCAACTTCAATCCATTCATCTCCTTCAATTGCACCTTCAGTAAATCAAATCTCCCCATTGCCTTCCCCAATCACTTTGGAATCAAGAGCTACATTGTCCAAAGCCCACATTCCAAGAAACATTGAGCAACAATCAATTCAACAAATCAATTTACCACAATTGCCTCCTTTGAGTTATAATGCGCCAAAAAGATTCAGTTCCCCAAACACTGCATGCTACGATTCAGTTGCATTAAACGCCTTAGATAGGTTATCATTCAAATTTTAAAGAGGTTTTTTTAAAAGTGCATAGGCTTTAGTTATGTTTTGCTGAGATTTCTAGATTAGGAATCTCACCTTATAGTATTTTCACTTCTTTTTTGGTTTGAGGCTTTTCAATCGATTGAAAGGTTTTGTTTTTAGAGGTATTTGAAATAAGTTTTAGGTTTGTTGTTGGATTAATAGTACATAGGTATTAAGAAAAAAAGAATTTGGATTGGTGTTATATTTGGTTTAGTTAATGTAAAGTATATAGAGAGTTACTAATGTTAAATTAATTCTTTATTTACATCTTGTAGAAAGAGCGAATCCAAATTACACTTACGAAACTTAAAATTCAGGTTATCCGATACCTCCTAATCAATTCGATCTACAAGCTGATAAACTTTCCAATTTCAATTGACACATATTTTAATGCATTCGCCATTGTGTAGCTAAGAATAATTTCGGAGATATCTGAATTCATATATACATACAGCAAGTACAACTAGAATGTGTAAGTATGTACAGCTTCATGTATAAATGTGAGCAATTTAATATTGGAAACCCCCAATTTCAATTACTCAATGGTTTGTACCTTTGAGGGTACATTATCTTGTAGATCTTCTCTTTTCGGTGTTTACGTAGAAAATTAGTAGCCACTCATGGAGGGAACTCAAGTTACAAAATAAAGTAAAATGATGCACCTCTAAATAATAAAACTCTAGAATTGGCTAATAATTGGGTTTAATTTTTATCATGTAGGCCTTATTTTCTAGGTTCTAGAGTCTGTTTAAGGCTACCTGCGTATACCAATCTCGATCATATACGACCATTACGACTATGTGTCTTAAAGAATCCATGCAAAATATATGCATGGCCGTAATCAAACAGGAAAGAAAGCTTTAAAATCTGAATTTCAGATAGCACCATAGATTTCTTGATTCAGATTGATCTCCCAACTTTGCTACTTGCCGCTTATAGAGGGGATTCAATTAAGTGCGACCTTCAGTGCTTTCCCTGAAACTTAATATTTTAGGATCTGTAGGAGAGCCTTCTAGATTTAGAGTGATCTCTTAGACACGTACCTAAGTATAAGCTTTTTAACCGTTGGATCATGAAAAACGATTGAGTTTACACTTCTGAAGCGACTGAGAATCTGCGTCGCCTCATCTGACTTGAGGAAATAAATTAATCTAATTGCAGTATTTAGAAGAGGCAATTGCTAAATAATATATAAATTTAGATGTTCTCAAGTCTCCATTAAAATTGTTTAATGTTAACAAGCTTTAAAAAGGTTGAAAAAGAAATCTCAACTCATAAGCAATCATCTAGAGTTTTTGTTAGATTTTAGATTATAAAGAAGAGAATCCAATTAAAGTTAACGGAAGACGATGGCTTGAAGCAATCACTCTTCTATCATTCTCACACTTAAAACAAAAAGTTAAAAATGGACTAAATTATTACAAACATTGACCGGTTATTTGAAAGAATATTATTAAAAGATTCTTAGAGTTTGAAGATTACAGATTGACAACTTCAGAAGGAGAGAAAGATGTATCAAGCAAGATCTTGAAACCCTAGAAGAAACTGGGTTTGAGAATATAAATCAAACTTGAAAAATCTAAATAATCTTAACACAAAAAAATATTAAAAGATAGTAACTTTTAGTGTTATTTGATAGATAAAACAATATACTGAAATTACCATTAATACTGGAAGCCTCTTAAATTTGAAATAAATGTGAAATAACAAAGATTTAGAGGATTAGATGCAGTTTATAGTAGATTTTTAATTACACAAATATGGGATAAAAAATATGGATATTTGATTGAGTTGCTGTTAATTGTCTCAAATTTTATATCATTATTTTGCTATATTTCCATTTGTTTCCTCATCAGTATCATTATATTCATATATCTTATTAGGAATGACTTTATTATTATATCTTTTGGGGTTATCTTCTGTTGTGTATCACTCACTCATGCATGGTACTTTTAACACAACTTATATGATGCTATCATTTACTGATCAGTTCAAGGGAACGTATTTTGAAGAATATGAGGAAAACTACCAGGCTATATTTAGAAGTACTTTAACAGAGATCGCAGGTTGAATATTAGCAATACATCAATATTGTAATCACCTACCAAGTGCTAATAATTTAGATTAGCACCATTTTGTTTGCCAACTGGATATAATTCACAGTATATAATCAATTATGACTGCTTGAATCACTCAAGCATATAATCAACTAGTTTTTTTGGCGATCGAATTTAACTTTGGAGTTCATTTTCATGTTCTCAAGTATTCATGCAAGTCGATCTTCGTGTAAATGCTTTTCCTAAAAGGAGCCTTCTTCACTAAAGCTACAAGAAAAATGAATACATTCAAAGTAAACTCAACTAAAAGCTTACTCCCTCTCGTATATGTGAACTAATATCTTTAAATAAAACTTCTTTTGCATAATATTCAAATTTTTATTGATTATCACACCGAAAATCTTGAAGCTAATGAATGCAACACAAATTTCATACTTTACAGTTGTTTTAAACCAACATACGCACAGCTCTAAAAAAACAGAAAATCCGGGAAAAGAGACACCAACGTCGAATCAAAACGCTGGAAACGAATAAAACCATAGAAAGACCCCAGACTGAGAGTAAATATGGCGGACTTTTATGGATTAAACTACACTATCTTATAGTATCTCATTTCGTTTTTTTATCTAAAGCAATGCCCTCTAATAATCATAAACCCGAATCTCCGTGAATTATTTATAACGCCCTTTCTGGACAACTGCCCCGACATATTGCATTTATAAAAAAAATATTTACTCTTCAATACTTTCTTCAGAATCATTAAGTTTGCCATTTCTAAAGATTTCATCAACTTGATCAATTCTTAAACCTTTAGTTTCAGGAATGAAGAATTGAACAAAGAAAATACTTAAGAACAAACAACCTGAAAAGACAAACCCCAATTTGAAACCAATTTTATTTGTAATAAATGGTGTAAATAATGAAATTAAAAAATTTGAAGCCCAGTTAACTGAAGTTGAAATGGCCATTGAAGTTGCTTTGACTCTGACTGGGAAAATTTCAGAAACAACAACGAATGCAACTGGTCCCCAAGTTGTTGCAAATCCAAAAATATAAAAACAAGTGAATAAAATCATTAGAGCACCAACAGATTTTCTTTCATTGCCTAACGAATCAACTAATGCAAATGAGCCTAAAATGGCATAGATGAACATTGTGATAAACATTAAAATTGAGCCGTATAAAAGACAAGTTTTTCTACCTAATTTTTCAACAAGGTAAATACCAAAAAAGGTTGAAAAAAAGTTAACTAAACCTAAAATAATTGCAGTGATATAAGAATCTTGAATACCAACAGATGAGAATAATGAAGTTCCATAATAAAAGAAATAATTTGCACCTGAGAATTGTTGGAAAAACATGACAAGGACACCAATTAATAGTCTGAACCCCAATTTTGGTTCACCAGTTAGAAATTCATGCCATGAAGAGGAATTCTTGGTTTCCCTTTCAACCAGTTGTTTATTTAAAACAATTTGATTAACTTCATCTTCACAAACCTTGGAATCAATTGGAATATTATTCAATTTTGAAATTGATTCTTTTGCACCTTGAATGTCGTCATGACAATTAATTTTGAAAACTGCAGATTCTGGCATGAAATAAGTACCGATTAAGATCAAGAAAGACCAAGCAAATCCTAAATTGACTGGAATCAACCACTCTTTATCTGTGTTTGCATAATTGTTTTTACAACCAAAGTTTGTTAAGTTACCAAATAAGATACCTGCAGTGATCATTAGTTGATAAAAGGCAATCATAGCACCTCTGATTTTTAATGGTGAACTTTCAGAAATAAACATAGGAGTTAAGACACTTGTTGAACCAATGGCCAAACCAGTGACAATTCTACCAATGAAAAACTGATACCATTTACCTGATAAAGTTGAAGTTGACTGGATAATTAATCCGAAAATATAAATGAAGATGCTGAAAGTGATTGAGAATTTTCTACCTTTAATATCAGCTAATTTTGGGATTGTTAAACCTCCAATGGCACAACCGGCATTGAAGATTGCAATGATTAACCCAATCAATAATGAACTGAATTGCTTTTCACCAGTCTCTGCGTTAGTTTGATTACCAAATTTTAATTTAAAGCTTTCGAAATTGGAAATACCACCAATGGTACCAACATCCCAACCAAAAATGAAACCTGCAAATGAAGTACTAATACACAAAATGATTGGAATTCTCAAGTCACTTAGTGATTGCTGGCTTAATTTTCCGTTGGAGTTAGTTGAAGAGTCAGATGACTTAACGGAGTTTTCTAAACTATCTTGGGCTTTATCAGTTAACATGATAGTAATAATTATAAAGCTCTATAAAGAATCAATGTATTATAATATTCAACTCTTTTTTTATATTCTATCTAAACAGCAAAAAAAAAGTAAGGAACTGAAACTGAAATAAAATTCCAATTTCTTATTTTAATTCTCGTCCTACATTCTCACTTTAATTCTCAGTTAGCACCACATTAATTTCTGTTTGCGTAAAGGGCTCGTTTGGCCAGAGAAGAAAAACGGAAAAATACGGTGAATGAGGAAATTTTCGAGAAAAGTCGTACGGCGCAAGCGGCTTTTGGAAACTAACTAAAACAGCTTTAAACAGCAAATAGAGTGAAAATCAAGAAATTTAAACTTTGTTAAATATTAGTACTATGTCTAGTAAAGTATTTTGATTCAATCTACAGGTTTTTTGGTAGAAAACTAATGACAGTTAGTGTTTTTTGTTGAAATTTCAAATCTTCTAATTTTTCCGATGGATTTTAAAAACGGAAAAATTTCCTAGGTTTTTCCGGTATTGAAATGTGTTGCTCCATAATGTTTTAGAAACATCGGGTGCTTTCTCTTTTACGCGCTGATATGCGTAAGGCCATTCTTTTTTCTTTTTTCAAGGTCACAGTTGGATTTAAAATTGAAGATTATTTTGAAGAAAATGTAAACTGTATTAACTTAAATTAATAGAAAAAAGGAAATTTGAGATTAGAGTAACTAATAAATATATGCAAAAAAGACCTTGAATTTTACTATTTTTCGAAAAGAGGGGTTAATACTTCTTGCAGCATTGCATATGGATTTAATCAAAAAAATTTGACTAAAAAATGAGAAGAAAACCTAACTCTTTAACTTTATATGACAATAAATGTAAATCATAATTTTTTCGCCTTGAGTAATCTTCAAGTATGACTTTCTCTTTCTAATGAACGAAAATATCTTTAAATTTACTTATTTGTTTGCACTTATTACTACTACCTAATTTCTTGGATGGTTAAGATCCCTTGTTTTGGTTAGGCCACTTTCAATGGTGGGTAATGGTCTACCAAAAAGATTTTTGCAATTCTTTAAGTACTCATAATGGGTGTTTACATTCCTCCTAGTAACGATTCTGGTAGTTCTGATAAGGGTGGTGGGAAGAACGGCGTGTTTGGGGATAAAGGGAAGGTGGTTTTTTATTCCAGACCCAGTGTGGGACTGAAAATATGGGGTCCATTGGTGCCGGCTTCTGATTACCTGCCTGGCCTTTATACATTAACTGCATTACAAATGCTTATTGGTTTCACAATGATCAAGAACGTACGAAACATATGGCATGTTAGGACTCCTTTTGCAAGGGCTTCTAAATTTTTGAGCACAGTAGGAAGTGGTTATTTAATCTTCAACTCAGGTTTAGAAGTTTCAAGGTTAACATTACCTTATGATCCATGGTATGAAGAAGCTAAACAAGCACGACTACAAGCACAGCAGGAAGGTAAAAAGGTAAATTTCTGGTTTGGACCATGGGATCTGAAACCAATGAGTTTTCAAGAATGGAATAAAAAAGTTGATATATGGATATTGAAAACAGAATCAGATTATGAAAATGAGATGAATGAAGAAGGGGAAAAGACAATTGATTTTACAAATGCAAGCCCAATACTTCATTCGGCTTATCTAGATGCCAAAAAGGCAAACCAACAGAGAAATTCAGAAATTTTACAACTATTAGAAAATAAAAATTCATTTAAAGATATTTTACCAAACTATCAAACATTCTCAAACTTCCCAATTGAAAAACAACATTTGGTCATACCAAAAGATAATCATTTAGAAGATGATTTTGATGTTGATGAAATATGGGAATTAAATAACCCTTGGGAAAATTTAGCAATTGAAACTTCTCATATGGTTAGATTCATACCAAAATTTAGATGGATTGAAGAGAAGGCCAATAAAGAAACTACGAAAGATTTGCATTAACTTATTTAAAACTACTGAATTTCATGTAGAGATATTCGCGAATTTTTGAAATTCCAAGTTTACTTACTTTACTTTCAACTACAAACTTGATAAACAGGATGAGACTTTTACAGCTTCTCTGGTGTTTGCTCGGGCTATTGAGTTATTCGTCAGCTGTTTTTGACGATGAAGCTTTTGTTATTGACTGGGAAGACAAGCAAATTGGAGTTTTAGACCCTAAAAATGTCATTTCTCCATCACAGGATACATTATACATTCTCTCAAACCGTAACATATTGACTTCAGTTACCAATGGGATTGCTGCTTGGAGAGTTGTCTTTGATGATGCTCGTAGTGATGCCAACCAAAGAATTGCTAGTTACGGTGAATCCAAAATACTTGCAGGGTTAAACCTATTGGGTAGATCTGTTATCAAAGTATTTGATGCTGAACAAGGATATTTAATCAAGAATTTACATCAATTCGAGCATGAATTAGTTGAATTGAGTGGATTGACTGATAATTCAGTCGTTTGTGTTTTTTTGAATGGTGATGTTATAATTATCAATAATGCTGGAGAAATTACATTTACTGGTAAAATTGAAAGCTCCAAACAGGTTTCAATTTCTTCCTTAAATAATGGAAAATTTGCAATTCTACATAATGAAATTTCAACAAATGTTGCTCATGTCAGTATTTTTGATGGTACTGAATTACATGATCATATTTTACCATCAACTTACGATTCAGTTGTTGACTTTTATGGTACAAAAATCATTTATAAAGAAGGCTCTAAATACCATTTAATTAAAATTGACTCTAAAGATTCTTTATTATCAAATCCAAGATCTTTACCAAAGTTACAAAGTTATATCCCATTGGAAACTGATGAATATTTAGCTTTTGAAAAAAATCATGACATTGAAATTTTTACAATTGATATTGAATCCCATTTCATAATTGGTAACGTCCATAAATATTCTTTGAAATATATCTCATCAACTTTTGTCTTATATACAGAATTTCATGCAAATATTATTGATGCGGATACTGGTGAAGAATTAAAATCTTATAAGTTGGAAGAAACAATTGACCATGACAATATATTACAAATATATTCATCAACTGATGGTATTCAGGTCATTGATACTTTGTTCCAATTTTTAAATAACACTTATACATTTTTCATTAATGAAGAAAAAAAATGGACAAGAGATATTTCTTTGGCAAATATAACAGCTTATTCAGTTGCTGATTTGCAATATGAAGTTACAATTACAAATGAAGAAATCGTTTATGAAGAAGGCTTGGATATTCTTAATGCTTACTTCTATAGAATTAAAAGACACTTAGTTGAATTAAGACAGTTATATAATTATTTATGGTGGTGGTTAGAACATTGGGCAACTTCGAGATTACCAGATTCATCAATTTGGAGAAATAAATATTTTGGATTTGAAAAATTGTTGATTGCAGGTACTGAAACAGGTAGAGTCATTGCAATAGACACATTAACGGGTGATATAGCTTGGACATTTGACACACATGCTTCTCACATAGTTTCTTTAGAGAACGTTCATAATAAAGAATTATACGTTTATACAGGAACTGAAGCAAGATTTATTTTAAATCCATTGACTGGTGAATTAATTAACAAACATGCGATTTCACCACCAGCAAAAGTTGTTAGATTATCAGATGAAGCCGATTTCTTAGTTGAAATTAATGACGGTATGGACATCATCTTATCAGATGATCCAGAAAAATTCAATGATTTTTATTATATTAAAAATACAAAACATTCAATCAGTGGGTTTAAAGTTAAACATACAAAGACTTATCCAACTTGGAAATTTGATGTTAATCAAGATGAAGAAATTATTGGGTTTGTTGAGAAAGATCCAAAAGAAGTAATTGCAAATATTGGGATTATTTTAGGTGATAGAAGCGTTTTATATAAATATCTTTATCCAAATCTATGTGCATTTGGTGTTATTAATAAAAAAACGAATGCTTTATATATTCATATCATGGATACAATTACTGGTTCATTATTATATTCTACAATTCATGATGAGTTCATTCATGAAAATGAGAAATTTGATATCGTTTTTAGTGAGAATTGGATCGTTTATTCATATTGGTCAAACTTACCAGTTCCAGGACAAAAAATTGCAGTTATTGATTTATTTGAGTCATTGAAACCAAACCAAAGATTTTCGGATCCAAAGAATAAAACTTCAGTGTTTGATTTAAGATTCCCACCTGCAGTCTCATCAAAATCATTTATTGTGCAATATAGAATCAATTCATTGGCAATTACCAAAACTAGATTTGGTGTCACAACAAAGGCAATTCTTGCATCATTAGCAAACGGACAGATCTTGAGTATACCAAAACCAATTTTAAATTCTAGAAGAGTTGAAGGTCGTCCATTAAATGATGTTGAAAAGCAAGAATTTGGGTTATTACCATATGAACCAATCATACCAGTTGATGCTAATACCGTCATCACACACCGTAGAGATATTCTTGGTGTCAAAAAATTAATCTCAATACCAACTAATTTAGAATCAACTACAATTGTTTGTTCATTTGGTTTAGATGTTTACTGCACGAGAATTTCACCATCGTCACAATTTGATAAGCTAACACAAAGTTTCGATTATGTCAAGCTTGTTGGAAGTATAGTATTACTTATCATAACATATATAGTCATTAGATACTTGAATACCAGCAAAAGACTTAAAAATCTATGGGTTTATACTGAATAGAGATATTATCTGAAAAACTTCCTAATGTAGTAATATTCTGCAACGAGTAAATCCGAACACCAGATACTCCATCAAAAAGTGAATTTTATATGATTAACGTGTTAAATTAATTAATCAATGCTTCAATTAAGATTCAGTGCATTGTTAGCTGCTTTAGCTGCTTTATCACAATTAACTTCTGCCGCAGACTTACAAATTGGCGTTTTAAAGAAAATCCCAGATTGTAAAAGAAAAGCACAAAACTCAGATGTTGTTCATGTTCATTATACTGGTAAATTAAAAGAAGATGGGTCAGTTTTTGATAGTTCTTTAGAAAGAGGTCAACCAATTGCATTCCCACTAGGTGCTGGTAGAGTCATTGAAGGTTGGGATAAAGGTATTCTTGGTATGTGTATTGGTGAAAAGCGTAAGTTAACCATTCCATCAGAATTAGGATATGGATCAAGAGGTGCAGGAGGTGCAATCCCACCAAACGCAGATTTAGTCTTTACTGTTGAGTTAGTTAAAATTGAAGGTTATGAGGAAGAAGTTGAAGAAATTGATCCAACTGAAGCAGTTGATCCAGTCGTTGATGAAGAAACTGGTCTTGAACCAATAATTCAAGAAACTGCAGAAGAAGTAATCACTGAAGATGTTGAAGTTGAAATCAATACCACTGAAGCAGCACCAGAACCTGAAGAATCAGAAATTGAAGCAGAAACAGAAATTGAACAAGAAGAACTAGAAGAAGCTCCAATTAAAGATGAATTATAATCACTACAAATAAACTATTTTTTTATTACTGTACATAAATTAAATTTTTATTCATTATTTAAAAATATCAATTTATTTTCTTGATTTTGAAGTGTAAGATTTTTTAGCGTAGTTTGATCTTGAGTATTGAGAGACTCTTTTAACGGCAACAGCTCTTAAATCGTTTCTGTAACCTTTGGTTAAGTTAGCAACGGCTAAAGCAGCGGTTCTAGCTGGTTTGTTTGAGTTGAATTTGATAACGTTAACGTTTTTGGCTGGTTTGTTTGAGTTTTTAGCGATTTTTGATTTGATAACAATTGAACCATCAACTTGAGAAACTGAAATAGCTTTTTCGTTAACTAAACCTGAAGAGTTTTTAGAGTTTTTTTTAGTTAAGTTTAATGGATCACTTGATAAAGTAACATATGGACGTTTAACTAAGAATGATGATTGTTTTGAGGTTAAGGCCCAGATTAAGTCACTGTAGAATGTTAGTATTATATTCAAATAATTCACTTCATGGTTTATCCATGGATGTGTGTACATGGAGTATAATAATCTTGAATATCTTCCAGACTGTACTTCACTATGTCTATTTAATCACTTCAAATACTTTCCACACTCATATTTCTCTAAATATTTCTTCAAACTCTACGATATTCAAACTAATTCCAACATGACACTGCCTCCATCCATTTCAAACACATTCAATAATTGTACATACGCAGAAACGTTTGACATTTTTAACTATTTAATTTCTAATTAATTGATTGAAATAATTTAATTCGGTTTTTTCGAGTGTTGATGTTTTTTCAGTTTTCGGTTTACACACTTCAAAACTGTTTTTGTGACTCTCAGAAACCCTAAATATATTCACGTGACTATATTAAATTGGGAAAAAAATATGACATTTTGTGTTTTTTGTGTCAAAGGTGAAAAGATCAGATATTTTGCGGAAAGGTACATACATGTCTTTGAATTAAAATTTTGTATATATATAAAAAAAAAAAATAATATCCTTTTTCTCGTCATCATTATCTAAATTAATATAAAAAAAATTACAAGCAGAAATAAATATAAATAGAGGAGTCCTTTTTAACATTCAATTTGTTCATCTAAACCATTCAATTTTAAACCAACGTTAACGAAATAATCAATTAATAAAGATCTTTTCTTAAAGTTTAAAATTGCACCATTTGAATTACCAACCCAAATTCTTAGTAAACCAGATAATTCTTCAAGTTTAAAACTAATGTCTTTGTCATGAGAATATAAAGCTTTGTTTGATGTCATTGCAATAACTATCATATATAATGAAGTAAAACCTAATAATGAAAAATCTTTTGATTCAGTTAAATCTAATTTTGTAAACCAATGTTTCGCTTTAATGAAGTTTCTTTTATTATAAACTAAGTTTTGAATTATTGAAGCATATAAAATTAAAATTTCATCAGTTGAAACTTTTGAAACGTTAATTGTATCTAAAGTTGATTTAAATAAATCAATTTTTAAATCATTTGGATTTAATAAAGTTTGTAATTCTAAATTTTGTTCGTCAGTTTCATTAACTAAATTTTGAGAAATTTCAATAATATCATAAGAATTTTTTGATTCAACTGATTGGAAAATAAATTTCTTTAAAGTTGAGTTTGTAATTGATTCATTAATCATTTGAGTAAATAAGCTTGTTAATGAAGAATCTTGGTTTAATGAGGTAATTAATAATTTTTCATAGTTTAAAAATTTAAGGATATATTTTTCATTATTAATTGATTCATTAATTGGTAAAGACAAGATTAATTTTAAATTTTCATAATCTTGATTATTAGAATCTAATCTAATTTTTTGTAAATAAGTCCATAAATGATCAACATAAACTTGAATAATTGATTTTGTTAAAATGTTTGAATTGTTAAAATGAACTTTTAACCAAATTGCTTTGAAAATTGAGGTTTTAATATAATCATTATTTGATTTTGAAATGAAAAATGTAGACCAAATTGAAGTCTGTTTTAAATTTCTAACATCATCAACTTGTAAAGTTTCTGAAGATATTTGTTTTTTATCTTTTTTATTAAATAATGAAGGGAATATTAAATTCAATAAAACTGTAAAAACTAAACCAATTTTTAATAAAATGAAAAAGGTTTTGTTGAAACTTTGGAAACCAGAAATTTTATCATAACTTAAAACTGGTAATGCAAATAAACTTCTTGAATCATTATTACTGAAATCTTCAGTTAAACCTGAACCAACCATGTAAGCTAAGCCACCTAATAATAATTTATTTGTGGTTGATTTTTTGTTTGAAGATTGATGAGATTGATCTTCAAAAATTCTTGAATCAGTTTCATCTAAAGGAGAAGTTGAAGAAGAATATGAAATACCAACTTCATTCAATTTTAATTTCAAAGAATCATTTTCTTTTCTTAATAATTCGTTTTTAGCCTCTAAATGTTTAATATATTCAGTTGCCTTGGATAAAATAGTTGCCTTATTTAATTTTTTAGCAGGTTGTAAACCATCTAATTGATCATCTAATTCTTCATCTCCACTATCAACTAAGACTCTTAAAGCAGGAACTGAATTTCTTAAAGCCTTAATTTTATCATTAATATTTGTTCTATATTTTCTTTCAATATCATTATGTGAAGTTTTTTCTTTCTTAGCATTTTTCTTGGAGATTGAACCTTGATGTGGTACAGCTTTTGATAATTTAACTTTTTGATTACGTTGTTGTTGATGGATTTGAGTATGAGGAGAATTTGAGCCTGAAGATAAAGAATCCGAATCTGAATGTTTTTCAATAGAAGATACTGATGTAACTGATTCTCTTTTAAACTCATTATTGAATTGGAAGTTTGGATTAAACTGTTGTTGTTGTTGTTGATTTTGTATTATTGATTGATCTAATGTTTGGTCTAAAGAGTTTAAATTAAATTCGTCGTTTCTATAATTTGGGAATTGATTAATGGAAGAATTTGAAGAATAAGGAGACATTAAAAGACCTGATTGAAGATGTTGTTGTTGTTGTTGTTGTTGAGAAGGATCAAAATCAAATTGCATGGCTAATTCATCTTCATCTGTACTAAAACTTGTAGAAATTGATGGATTTGACATAACTTGAAGTTGCGGATCTTCTAAAAGTTGTTCTTTTGGATTAAAAGAAGAAAGAAATGCATCATAATCCTCTAAAGAATAAGGAATTCCCCCGCCGCTCATGTTTTTATAAATTATAAGAAGTTAAAAAGCCAAAAAATTTATAAAAATATTTTTAACAAGTTAACCGCGCAACTTGGTTTTTAACAATAAAATCATACGATTTTTTTTTATCAGGCAATTTTTATTGACACAAAAAAACTTAAATATTAATTAAAAAAAAAATGGTTTATGTATTAAAAGGATTATTTGTAATTGTTTGTAAAGGTTTGTGGGCGAATCTTTCATATAAATTAACTTTTTCTTGTTTTTCTTGTTTTTCATATTTGTTGTTTTCTTCTGTTTTTTCTTCTGTTTTTTCTTTTTCTTCTTCATCAACATCTGTTAAATCATAATCGCTACTATTCATCATATCAATAATATTTTCATTTGTAGTAGTAGCAGTAGTGGTGGGTTCTGTCTTAGATCTAAAATATATGGATGTTGTTCCTTTTGATTCAGAATTAAATAATTTTCTTCTTTTAGAAGTTGGTGATTCTATTTGCTTTTTAATTATTGAGTCCATGATTGTAGTGCTCATAGACCTAATAGCAGGTTTTTTAACGGTTTTAACGTTTTTAACGTTTTTAATATTTTTAAGATTATTAACATTATTAACACTTTTGACAAAATATGACTCAATTGATCTAGTTTTATTAAATTGTGTTAATATTATATTCTTTTCAATGAATTCATCTCTTGCAATTAATTTTTCTTTTGTTATTGGATTTAAATCTCCAATTGAAATTTTATAATGAATTTCATTATCTAATAAAGATCCAATACATTCTTGAAATAAGGGATTATTTAGGTCAATATCATTTGGTTCATTTAACGTTTTAATTTCATTCTCAATTGGATTAAACACTCTTTGAAATTGAAATGATAAATTTGCCTTCTCATATTCTAATTCAAAATCTTTTGGTATTGAATTTTTACCTTCTAGTCTTAAATTAAGTAAACATCTCTTCATATTAGATAATCTTCTAACTAATTTTAACGCTTTAATAATACCGATATTTGAAATCCCATTAGTATAATCGCATCCACTTAAACATGCCATCATTCTCAATTGGTCTTGATTCAATAATCCAAATGGGAAATTCTTACATTTTTTAAAATTATCTCTATTAATCTCAATGCAATCTCCAAATTCATTCAATTTTGTTAATAATATCTTTGCTCCAAATATTAATAAATCTGAATCTTCACTAATTATTGCATCAACTAAATTTAAATTTTCTAAATAAACTAATTGTGGATCTGCTTCATATGGTGCAACAATATATTTGATCTCTCTTTTCTTTAAATATTCAATCACTGATTTCGCCATCTCTGGTGTCACATCTATACATTTACTGAAATACAAAGATGCATTTTTTTTATCTCCATTCTCTAGACATTCTAAACCTTTATTCTTATTATTAATTCTATTCTTTGATCTTTCTTCTTCTGTATCTTTTTTATTATTAAAGTCATCTCCATCAAACACAAAATACGGCTCTACGCCAAAATGTTCTAACATCTTTATTCTTCTTTGAAAATATAAAATATATTTATCTGTTGGTAAATCTTGTGCTAAATCCCAGGAACACGAAAACACTGCTCTATGGAGCCACGCATAACTGTCAATTGCAACTCTTTTCCCACGAAACTTCTCTAATGAGACATTCTCTTGGATGTCCTTCAACTGAGGTAAAAGTCCTGTGACTCCCATAATCTCACAAAAGCAGTTAGATTATAGTACTTGTTTTGTTTACCTTTTCGAGAGTCGCGGAAAATTTCAAGCTTTTGACAAGTCATCGAAGAAACCACAAAAACCCAATGGACCAAGTCACCCAAGACGTTGCAGGACTCTCTGTCCACGGTGCCAGACGTAAGAAGACTGCAAGAGCATACCATGATCTTCAACAGATCCAACACTCTCAATCTCAACCCTATTACGGTCAATCTGCCCTTCCTCAACAACAACAACAACAGCCTCAAATCTCTCCTGTTGAAACAAGCTTCAACCAATTTGGTCAACCTTTTGGTTTTCCTCAGCAGCAGCAAGGGCCTGTTATCAATGCTGCAATTGATATCCAAAGAGCTCAAACACCAGCTGTTTTCCACCGTCCAAATCTTCAACAACATCATCAACCTTCTCAAATAGAAGCCCCTCAACACACTGAAGTCAATATCTCCCATTCAACTAATGGTGATAGTTTATCTGTTCCATATTCAAGAAAATTGGACGAAGATGAATGGAGAAATTCAATTTTTAAATCTTTTGAAAATACCTTACCTCCAACTTCAACAACAACTTATCAATCTTTTGATCAATCAATTTCAACTCCAAAATTTTCAAGATTATCCTTGTATCAAATCCCAATTAGTGAACAACTAAGACAGCAATCAAAATTGCCTTTAGGTTTAACTGTTAGGCCTTTTGCCCCAATTGAAGAAAATGAAGAAGATATCCCATGTATTGATACTACTGAAACCAATGGTCCAATCAGATGTCATCGTTGTCGTGGTTATTTGAATCCTTTAATGGTCTTCACTCATGAAGGTAAATTTACTTGTAATTTATGTAAATTTACAAATTCGACTCCAACTGAGTATTATTGTCCGTTAGGTGTTGATGGTAGAAGACAAGATTACTACCAAAGACCTGAACTATTCAAAGGTACTGTTGATTACATCGTACCAAAAGACTATTGGGATCAAGAAAATACTCAACCAAAACCTTTACATTTTATCTTTTTAATCGATGTTTCTGCATCAAATGAAATCATTCAAGCAACAACTGAAGCTATTAAGTCGTCTTTATATTCTTTACCACAAGGCTGCAAAATTGGTATTATTACTTATGATGGAGAAATTCAATTCTATAATTTAAATTGTGAATTACCTTCAGTTCATATTGTTAAAGACATTGATGATCCATTTATTCCAATTTACGATGGTTTATTCGTTGATCCTCAAGAAAATGAACTACAAATCAATTCAGCCTTATTAAAAATCAATGATTTGTACTCTCAATTTAAATCAGGTACAATTTGTTATGGTTCAGCTTTAAAAATTGCAAATTTAGCTTTAAAAGAAGTTGGTGGGGGTAAAATTATTGCAAATATTACAAAAATTCCAAGTGTTGGTCCTGGATTTTTGCATAATACAAACAATAATGATAAAGGTGGTCCATTAACTTTCAAAGCTGATAATGACTTTTATATTAATTTATCAAAAGAATTTGTATCAAATAGTGTTGGTTTAGATTTATTTGTTTTATCATCAGCTTCTATAGATTTGAAGAATTCTGCATTGCCATTATTTAAAAGTGGTGGTAATTTAAAATTATATCCAAAATTTTCAATTGAGAAAGATGAATTAACTTATATTCAAGATTTTACAAAATCAATCAAGAATACACGTGGTTATCAAGGTCAACTGAAGACTCGTTGCTCAAATGGTTTACAAATTCAAAACTACTATGGTAATTTTGATTCAAATTTGGATCAAGATCCAAAACTACCAGTTTTAACATCAGATCAAGAAATCTCAATCTTATTTAAATATGATGCTAAATTAAATTTAAAGGAAGATTTTTCATTCCAAACTGCTGTTCTATACACTGATACTCAAGGTATTAGAAAAGTTAGAGTTGTTAATAGCGTTGCAGCAGTTACCACTGAATTACCAAATGTTTTTTCATTTGCAGATCAAGATACAATTTTAAATATTATAATTAAAAATTGTCTAAATTTTTTAACCAAACAACATTCAAATGAAATTAAAAATACAACAACAACAAAATTAATTGAGATTTTCACTCAATATAGATCCATTATCTCAACAAATTCAAATCCAACACAATTGATTTTACCAGATAGTTTAAATTCATTAACTTCATATATTTCAAGTTTTCAAAAAACTAAAATCTTTAGAACAAATATTGATAATAATTTAAAATTATATGATTATTTCAAATTGAATGCATTGCCCTTAAACAAATTATTATTACAATTATATCCCAGATTTATTGAACTACATTCATTACAAGAAAATGATTGCGAATTTGATGAATTTGGTAAATTTATAATTCCATCGAATTTAAGAGCATCATCACAATTCATTCAACCTGGTGGTTGTTATTTGATTTTTAATGGAGAAAAGCTATATATCTATATTCATCAACAAGTTAATCCATTGTTATTAAAAGATTTATTTGATGTCAATTCATTAGAAGAATTATCACCAACATTAAATTATTTACCAGAATTATCATCAGATATTTCAAGAAAGACATTAAATTTAATTAAATTTTTCCAGAATTATTTAGATATTAATGAATTATCAATTAATTTAATTAGACAAGGTATTGATCATTTGGAATTTGAATTTAATGAGTTATTAGTTGAAGACAGATCAATTGATAAAACCCCAAGTTTCATTGAACTAATTCAAAAAATCCATAAATCTATCAAAGAAAATTTGCAAAATGGTCGTGCAACAGGTAGTTCATCCTCAAACACAAGTTTTTCAACTTCTCATCGTGGATTAGACGATGCGTATAGTCAAAGCTTTATTCATTTTTAAAAATAGAATTGTTTTATAGTTATGGATTGTAGATCATCCTCAGATCACGTCAGAAAAAAGTTTATCAGATGGCCTAATGCTATCTATATACTATGGAGCCAAAAAAAAATTACGGTAATGTCCATTGTTCGATGCAACCAATTAAAAATGAAAGCTCTAGTATGTAGGCAGCCTCACGAGATAAGAGTTCGCACAGTTCTGCTGCCTTTTTGACAGTTTCTACTAACATTTGCAATCATTTTGATTGCAACCACAATCTGAGTCCAATAATCTTCGCTTAGGAGATCACCGCAACTTCTTAAAACAGGGGCTTCATGGTGATTCACACACTAAAAAGTACAGACAATGAACGCCGCATCTTTTAATCAGTTCGAACACGGTCCCTATTTATCAGGGGTTTCTGGCTTTAGTTAATTGTAGTTGTAGACCTATCTACGTTAAGTCCCAATGCGGAAACACCACCGGGGTAGCAGCAACCACAAAACAGATGAATTATTGATGCTAATGGGTGTCCGAAAGTACTGTGAATAGTGCTTAGACTCTGTAGTAGAGGATTGACACGCAGTAAGAATTCCCTTCACTGTTCAATTGACATCACGTTTATTTCCTGTTTTGGGGGTCCACGGTCTAAGATAAGGTGCCACAGGGATCTTAATAAATTTTAAATTAATAATCAATTCAATCAGCAATCAATAATTAATGACGATACCTGACGAATATATCATTGTCACTGGTGGACTAGGTTACATCGGGTCGCACACTGTGATCAGGCTGTTGGAGTCTAATTATAAAGTAATTATAATTGACAATTTAGCCAATTCAAGTGTTGAGACTTTGATGAGAATCAGGTCAATTACGAACTATAAAGATGACGATTTGATGTTTTATGAAATTGATGTATTGGATATGGATAAATTGACTGGATTGTTTGAAACCATAAAAGGTTTGAATGTCTCTTCATTAATTCATTTTGCTGGTTTGAAATCTGTTAGTGAAAGCGTTGCAAACCCAATTAAATATTATGAAACAAATTTCACTGGGTCTTTAAACTTGCTAAAACTAATTCCAATGATATCAAGCTTGCAAATATTCATATTTAGCTCTTCTGCTACGATTTATGGTGATGTTAAATTAAACAACTTTGAAATTCCAATAGTTGAAACAACTCCATTTTTAAAACCGACAAGCCCATATGGAGAGTCCAAGTTGATGGTTGAGAAATTATTGAATCAATATATTTCAACTAATGATTTGAAAGTTGGTATTTTACGATATTTCAATCCCATTGGAGCCCACCATTCAGGTTTAATTGGAGAAGATTCAAAAGGAAATCCAACTAACTTGTTACCAATATTAGGTGAAATTGCAATTAAAAACATAAAAAATGACTCAAATGATGTTATTAAAGTTTATGGTAATGATTATGATACTGTTGATGGGACACCAATCAGGGATTATATTCATATTGAGGATTTAAGTAATGGGCACTTATCGTGTTTGAATTACTTGAAAAAGGTTAACGACAAGAGATTTTATAGGGAATGGAATTTAGGTACTGGTAAAGGGTTGACGGTTTTAGAAATAATCAATTATTTTAATAAGAATTTGAATTTGAATTTAAAGTTTGAATTTAGTAATAGACGTCCTGGTGATGTTGAAATTCTATTAGCAAATCCAAAAAGAGCAAATAAAGAGTTGAATTGGAGATGTAAAAAATCAATCAATGACTCGTGTGTTGATCTTTGGAGATGGTTAAGAAATTTAAATAATATCTAATACAAATAATTAAAAGTCAATCTATTGTACAAGTAAGAAAACACTAAACACTTTTTCTATAAAAATCAAATTATTAAAATCAGTTAAATCAAAAAACTCAATAATGTAACAAAAACTCCAAATAATGTATTTCCAATTTCATTTCTTAAAGTATTACCATTTGCGGAATATTTGGCAGAGTCTGATGCTGTATTTGAATCCGTAGTACTGGCCCCTCTACCAGTATAAATGGTACCATCTGTGACACTTGCTGTGATATCTTCTGGGATAGTGGAAGCACTTTGGTCACTATTGACTGAAAATGTAAAAATGGTATAATCAGTGATGTTATTTGGGACAGCATAGGGAATTGTGCTTGATTGGATTAAAGATTCAGTATATTCAATGGTTGTTGAAGTTCTTGTTGTATAGTTTGAATTTGAAAATTCAGTTTGATTGAGATAGAAATCATTATAAGCCTGAGCAAGGGCAAGTTGTTGATTATCATTATCAACTGCCAAAAACACAGATCTTAAGAAGTTTGTACCTAAGATAGAGTATCCATAAGTATTATCAGGCAAGACAGTTAATATACAAGCTGAGTCACCATCTTCGAAAACGATTTGAGTTCCATCGTCTTCTAACAAATTTTTCAAAAAATTCGAAACTGGAACTTGAATAGTTAAATTTGCAAATTGAAATGCTAAAGTTGCTCCTAAATCTCCTGTAGAACATTTCAATAACCACAAATTATCAACACTTGAATAATATGCGTTTAATTGGATTGCAAGACTAATGATTGTTTCAAATGGTAACAAAGAATAAGTGAATCTTGAATCAAATAAAACAGGATAATCATCAGAACTTAAAATAACACTTGAACCACTAGACGCAACCACGTTTATCTGAGTTAGTGGAATTATAGGGAAATTATAATATAATTGCTGACTGTCTGAGTCAATAAATGGAACGTTTTTAAATAAAACTAAATCATCAATAAAATGATTTGGATTTAAACCACCAAAAGTCAACTCTAAATGTTTGTTATTTTGAGCAAAGAAAGAATATGAATTGCTTGGAATTTCGCCTTGGTTGACTAAAGTTTGCAAGAATGTACCGTTAGTTAAGGAACTTAAAGTTTCACCACTTATTGAACCTGCTAAACCAAAAGCACCAACACCAATAGAAGATTCATTCACATTAATAAAATCTAAAAGTGATACATTTATATCATCGGAACCATTATAGTTCAATATCTTGACATTATCTTGAACTAAACTACCATTAATTTCAATTCCATTTAAAAATGTGAAATCTTGTTCATACCCTAAATCATATGAACTATTTGTACTTGTGATGTTATAACTACCATTACCAACACAAGTTGAGTTACCAGGATCATTACAAGATGCTTCTAATGATGAAGAAACTACCCAAACGTATGGTTGTGCAATATCAACTCTCAAATTAATTGATTGATTATCTGACCCAAATTCTGCCTTAACTGCATAACTGATACCGTTATTTGTTAAAGTTGCAAATACACTTGGTAAAGATTTAGTAGCTGAAGTAGACTCCTCACTGGAGCTTGAACTTGCAGTAACTGAGTTTATCAGAAGCCAAAGATTCAAAGCTGGGATCAATAACATGTTGGCTGAGCCCCGGATGTCAAAAAAATTGTTTTTAAAAAGTGAAAGAATTGAAAAGTATGATGAGAGGAGATGAAGTATTCCTTTTTCTTCTTTATTGAACCAGCGAATGTCGAAAGAAATTCAAAAGAATTTTTGTTGTTCCTTTTAAACTTTATTTTTAAATAAAATTTTTTGTTTTTTTATTTCTTAATTGAGAAAATTTCCCGTTTTAATTTACAATTACTAAATTAATCAAATGCAAAATCAGTCAAGTGAGACTGAGACTAGTGATACGTTGCTGAGTAGGAGACATTCTTCCAGTGTTCATGGAATGGTGTCTCCTTTGTTAGAGTCTCAACCGGTTGAAATTGAGTATTTTGAAAGTGTTAATGATTATAAAGAATTAATTGTCCTTTTAGTTTTAATCGGTGGTTGGTACGTTTTTTCATTATCAATTTCATTATACAACAAATGGATGTTTGGTCAATCGAAATTGAATTTACCATTTCCAATTTTAATCACTTCATTACATCAATTATTGCTTTCAATAGTATCTTATCTAATAATTGAATACACTAAATTAAAAGAACATAAAGATGAAACTCCATTCAATCATAAAGTTTATTTAAGTACAATCTTACCTTGTGCTATTGGTTCAGCAGGAGATATTGGGTTTGGTAATATGAGTTTTAGATTTATTAATTTATCAACTTATACTATGGTTAAATCAAGTGCTATAGCATTTGTTTTATTATTTTCAGTGTTGGCTAAAATTGAAAGATTCACATATACTTTATTAGGAATAGTGATAGTAATGACATTTGGTGTTGTTTTAATGAGTGATAAAGATGATAAAAGCTCAGAAAATAAATTCTTTTTTCTAGGTTTTATTTTAGTTTTATTAAGTGCGTGTATGTCAGGTCTCAGATGGGTTCTTACTCAATTATTATTGAGAATTAATGAGAACTTTGAGAAACATCATAATAATAAATCTAAGAAACATCCAATTTTCACAATTAATCAATTATCACCAACTATTTTTTTTATTTTATTTATCATTGGGTTAGCTTTAGAAGGTGGTATTAAGTTTATACAGGCAGAGATTTGGGAAGAACGAGGTGTGATACAAACCTTACTGTTGTTACTATTTCCAGGTTTTTTAGTTTTGTTTATGACAATATTTGAATATGCGATTTTACAAAGATCCAAAGTGTTAACGTTATCAATTGCGGGTATTTTCAAAGAAATTTTGACTATATTAGTTTCTTTATTGATATTTGAAGAGCATTTAACATTCATTAACGTTATTGGATTGATGGTTACATTGGTAGATATCATCTGGTATAATTACTACAGATATAATCAGAACTTGAAAGATACGATAGAGACGATAGAACTTGAAAGAAGGATATAGATACTCTTTTATAACCATTAATATGACCAACTAGTAGTTGATAGTTGATAATAAAGGTCGGAATAACTTTTTATACTCTCGAGGGTAATTACGTAATATATGATTAATAAAATGTTTGGGTGTTCAAAAGAAGCGAAAAAATTTCCTTGAAAAAAAGGAGAAAAAAAACTTTTGATTAAAAGATAAATAAATAAAGAGAAATTTGAAACTTTTCAGAGTTTCTGAATATTGAAGAAAGTCGTATTTTAGTCTTATCAGTTTAATCTTTCCACTTTTACTTGTGTGTTTTTTTTGGGCCGTTAATTATTATTATTATTTCCACAGTTGACAGCTAATCTATAACAATGTTGGGATTTCTTAAGATCCAACCATTGGAATTAAGCGATAGTTCCAATTATACAGTTGTCGAACTCATCACATCTATTTTCAGTTACTTCAAAGGCATCACAGTATTTGATTCAATCCTACCAAAAGATGTTAATGCTAAGGATGGCAAGAAAGAGTTATTCCCAACGAAATTAAATTATGAATCAGATCTCTTAAAAAGGTCTACAGCTGTTCCATGCTCAACTATGCAACAACCTGTCTTTAAAATGGAAAATAACGATAATGTGATTACTTGGAGTTTTGACGAAGAACATCACCATATCAAGAATCCAAGGATACCAGATTTACCAAACCCTGAATTCTTCGACATTGATTTATTGAACAATCAAACCTCAACTGAATCAGAATTATCAATCTCACCTGCAACTTCTAACTCTAGTTTCGATAATGAAAAAGAGTCAAAAAAATCAAATGTCTCTTATCCATGTGAATTTTGTGGTGCTGAATTTAAAATCAGAGGTTATTTAACAAGACATATCAAGAAACATGCATTAAATAAAGCTTATGAATGTCCATTTTATGACGAGCATTCCGATAATAAATGTCATCCAAACGGTGGTTTTTCAAGACGTGATACTTATAAAACTCATTTAAAGGCAAGACATTTTAAATATCCAAAAGGTACAAGATCTCTAAACAGATCCACAACTCCTGGTCATTGTGCTTCTTGTTTAAAGCCTTTTTCCAATAATGAAGAATGGGTGGAGAAACATATAGAAAACGGTGAGTGTACAGGTTTACCAGAAGATTACGAAGTTAGAGGTAAAAATACAAGACGTAAACGTTATGAATTTCCAACTAATAAAACTGCTACTGGTATCAACAGTCCAATTAGTATGACTTCAAATAGTCCAGAACTTCCAAACACTCAACAACCACAACAATCTACAATTCAGCATAATCATCACCATCACCAAATAACATCGAACCAATCACCTTTAAGTAATCATTCAATGAATGAAAAGCCGGTTTTTGAAGATTATCACGCATTTGATGACGATGATGAGTATTCTCTAGATGTTGAACAATGTTTAACATACCGTCCAATTTCCTACTAGAGTGTGACTTATGCACTAATGAATTAATGATTGTTTTATGTTTTTCTTTCCATTTTTTTATGGTCTCCTGTTTTAATATTTTTTGACGTTTAAGATTTTAATGTATATGAAATTAACTACAATGTAGAGAACTCTTCTTATTTATTATAATAAAAAGGCTAAAGAACCAAATAAAGAGATTAATCTAATTTGATTAATATTGGCACCTGCTGCTGAGCTTGATGAGACAGCAGAACTTGCTGTTGCGCTTGTACTTGCAGATACACTGGAACTTGGAGCTTCACTTGTACTTGCAGAGGTGGAAGTAGCTGATTCGATAATAATATCGGTTTTTGCGTCATACGAAGACGAACTAGCTGACTCAATAATCACATCAGTTTTAGGGTCATAAGAGGAAGAAGAGGAAGAGTCAGCATAAACTGCAGTAATGCCAACTTCAGTCTTAACATCACCGTAGTTTAATGGAGTAACTGAAACGCCTGGAATTATAACATCTTCAGCTAAAACTAAAGCTAATAAAGGGAAAATTGGTAAGAACATAATTGACTAGAAAATTAACCATACGTTCATCTTTATAAACATTTATTTAAACACCTCGATATTATATTTTTTAGAGCAATTCTAGAACTGAATAAAATTATTATTTCATCACTCCGATCTAAAATTTTTAGGCAGAATTTTTTTTGTGTCAAAGTTTAAAAATGATTAATTTGCCAATTGAAATAGTAAATTTGGTCCTTGAACTTTTGGATGATGAAGAGTTAAATAATTTACTGATACTGTGTTCATATTTGTATGAAATTGTTTCACATTTCAGATATTTGAACAAAAGAATGATTATTCAAATATTCATTTTTGATTCAAATATCGAATTTATTAAACGCACACTGAATGTAAAGAGTGATATCTACATTAATGGATTGCTAAATTTTTACAAGTTTTCAGTTCTATTGAGTCCATATCTGAAACGTTTATTAAAGGAGATTCACATAGTTTGTGATTTAATAGTTATAAATGGATTAAATTATGAAAAAAAAAGGCATTTCAATATAAATTTAAACTATTTGATAGAATTCATTAAAGATTTGCTATTGTTCCAAAATGTTTCATTCTGTTCAAACTTTATAAAAATCTAGTCTCTGGGTGATTATAATTTTTACATCTCCAATAAGCTCTTTTAATACCATTCCAAATACTTTCATCTAAATGATCATTCTTAACATCAGTTAACTCAGGTGTATCCAACTCTATATATTTGACTTCCAATCCATAATTATTTAAATCGATTTCAACGATCTTCTTATAAACGTCATAAACAATTTGTCTGTCAGCTCCTAATCCATTAAAAAATGAAAAAACTCCTGATGGCTTTAATAATCCAACTATTAAATCAAATAATTCTAACATATCTGAATAATGCTCACTATAAGTATCATAATAAATACCATTGAAGAAAATACCTTGATTTAATAAATTTGGTAAAGTGTCTTGCCATCTTCCTTTTAAAATTGTAACGTTTGGTTTTTCAAACCATCCATCTTTTTCTAGTTTATTCAAGACATCAGGGTGTGCTTCTGAAATGTAATGATGTGTTGGGTTTTTCTCTTGGATTAATGTGTCGATTATACCCATACCAAACCCAATGTTTAAAATATTGATTTCTTTCAAATCATCTGAGTTCTCATCATCTGAATTTTTCTTTAATTCTTCAACTGATTTGAATATCGTGTCTCTTCCTGCCTTCATCAAATCATATTCCCAGTCCATCATAACACCATCAGCATTGTCTTTTGTTATTAATGCACCGTCTTTGTACTCCAATTTGGTTTGTAAATAAGTCGACTGTGTGTTTGCTGGATCATTTATCAAATCCTTTGCAATTTCTTCAAATTTTTGAGCCTCAGCTTTGACTTCTTCTGAGAGTTCTTCCTTTTGCTCCTCTTTCTCTTCAAGCTGTACTAATTCTGTGACGTCCTCATAGTCTTGATATGCAGCTTCTTCACCGTCTGATAAAAATTCGAAATCTCCATCATTTATCTTTCTCAACAAAATCTCAGCACTTACACCAGCATCAACAATTCTATCATACAATTTCCCACCTCTTAGACCTCTATCAAATAGCAAATCACCAGGTGTTTTATTTTCATAATCTGTTAAATTCCAACCAGCACCCCAATCAAATAACTCATTGACCATTATTAACACTATTTCTTGCTCCTTTGAGGTCAAATCAGTAGGAACATTTCTGCAAATTAAATGCAATGGAGTAGTGTTTTGATCTTCTGGTAGCTCTTGTTTGTATTCTTTACCTTCTTTTTTAGCCTCTTCTTCTAAATTATAAGCTCTGGCCTCCTCAACTGTATAAGTAGCAGGAATACCGTTCTCCAAAAAATACTTCAACTGTTTAAAATACTCTTCATCTATAGGACGCGTCTTGAACTCACACAACTCATGCAATTCAGACATCTTCAAAGACTCTTCACCTCTTAACGAAGAAAATTTTTTTGCGATGAGCCGACATCGGAGCCTAACCAACTTACGTCATTTATTCTTTGTTATTCCGGGGGTTCGGTGCACTTTTGATTGACCAATTGAATGGAGCTGAAAGCAAATGGAGGGAGAAGTTAGTCAATTGACGTTCTACAAAGATCATAGGAATATAGAGTGTATTGAGATTAAGCGGCGAATCTTCTTTCGGCTTCTTTCCAGTTGATAACATTCCAAATAGCTTTGAAATAGTCAACTTTGACGTTTTGGTATTGCAAGTAATAAGCATGTTCCCAAGCATCAATTGCAACTAATGGGGTGTATTTATTACCAACAGTATCTTGGTTAGCAGTTTGAACAACTTCAATGGCACCGTTTTCATTGTTTCTAACGATCCAAGCCCAACCAGAACCTTGAATACCAGCTAAGTTGGCATTGGTTAAAGCAATCAATTTATCAATTGAACCATATTGTTCGTTGATCTTGGTTAATAATTCACCAGTTGGTAATTCACCACCACCTTGGGATTGTGGAGCTAAATTTTTCCAGAATAAGTTGTGGTTTCTGTAACCACCACCATGGAATTTGATAGCTTGTTGTAATTCAACAGTTTTCAAAACATCACCAGCAATTGTAGCTTCCGCATGTTGTTCAATGGCAGCATTGTAACCGTTAACATAAGTTTGATGATGCTTTTTATGGTGTAATTCATTGATTTGACCAGAAATAAATGGTTCTAAAGCACCGTAATCATAATCTAAATCAGGTAAAGTGGCTTTACCTCTAGTAGCAATTAAAGTGGTTCTAGTAGAAGAACGGATTGTAGTTCTAGCAATTGTTGATAACATTTATAAATTGTTAAGGAAAAGGAATAAATGGGATTTTTTTTTATTATAAATTAAAAAATTTAATCGGAGGAAATAATAATTACTGATTAAATGTTGTTTGTGATTTTGACTTTGCTATTTGTTTATTATTGTTGTTGGCTGTTCTTACAGGTGAGTATGATTAATGCTATGTTATCTCTTTTTA
The DNA here is from genome assembly GCA_030568845.1 of Millerago galiae. Lineage (NCBI taxonomy): Eukaryota > Fungi > Ascomycota > Saccharomycetes > Phaffomycetales > Phaffomycetaceae > Millerago > Millerago galiae. Next base: position 207,857 of record JAJMIZ010000013.1, on the reverse strand, counting down.
CTAATGTTTTAGCCCTTTGTTTCTGACGATTCTTCCTTACAAATATTATTCCCATTAGACATTTCATTGGCCGTTAAAGGACCCGTCCTTCTGCTCCTTCTGGGGTTCTTGCTTGTAGGCTCACTGGCCGGGCTGATCCTTCTAAATTCTAAAGAGACAGTAGCAGCAGAATTACCTAAGAGAAAGAAAGCGTATTCGTTTAATTAATATTTAATGTATTTTTTCTATGTAGACTCTTTATTATGCTCTTTCTTTTGAACTTTTTTAAGATATGAGATCAATGAAGTTGAAACTATATCATCAGTTGGTTTTGTATCTTTTTTAGATTTAGGTTTAACCACCCATGCAGACCCAGTATCTTTGAAACTAATTGCATCTTTTCTTAATTTGTTAGATTTGGAATTTAAGTAACTGATCAACTCTGAGGAATTGAAATCATCCTCTCCTATATCTGTATCTGGTGTAGATGTCTTTGTTGATGATTTTGATGAGCTGTTGGATGTTGGTGAAGATTTAGGAGCATCAACCGACTTTTTGGCCGCAATCGCACTCCATGCTGGTTGTTTATTGGCAGGCTGTCTCACTGGTGGCTTAGATGGAAGACTTGAAGCAACTGGGTTGGCTGATGGCTTATTATTACTATTATTATTATTACTATTATTATTATTACTATTATTATTTGATGGATTAAGATGCAGTTTTTTTGGATGATGGCTGTTCTTGTTATTATTTTTCTGTCTTGGATCGACATTCGTCTTCTGTGATTCTTTGCTCATCTTGAAATCTCTAAAGGAATTTTGTTTTGACGCATTTTTTCCTTCTTGGTACCATTTTCTTGAAGAATTGAAAAATGTTTGGATGTTTTGACTTTTTAATCTCAGTTTATTATGGATTCCAATCTCCCACCGACGTTTCCCTCCTTAGAATCGACTAAGTTGTCGTCAATACTGAATACAATAGATTCAGACGTGATCAATCAAGTTCAATTGGACATTTTATCAATTATAAAGACATACAGAAATGATTTAACTGATCAATTAAATTCAGTTATGAATTTTGAAAAAACTATAGGAAAGAAATATATAAAGGTTAATGATATGTTGAAAAAGAAAATAATAGAGAATTCTGAATTGGTTAGTTGGAGATTAAACAAAAAAATTGACAACTTTAAATTTAATCATGACGATTTAGATCATTATAAAAACTCAAATGGGATTTGTGAAATTAATGAACTATGTGGGGATGTAATGGGTAAACTGATGGGTATAGTCGATGTGCTGAAAGAGCAAAACGATGCTTTAGATATAGATGTTGGTGAATTCCCATTATTGGCCAAAGTATTGGGTATCAAAAAAGATTTTGATTTAGACAGTTATGACAATATTGATGAAGCTGAGCACGAAAGTGTTAAAAAGGAGATTGAAGAGATTGAGAAGGAGATTAAAGATATTGAAATCAGCCATTTGAAGCCTCAAGAGAATATTAATCGAGAAGTTAATGAGAACAACGATGAAAATATACACGAGTTTAATGAATTAGATCACAATAATGATATGAATGATGAAGAAGGGATATATGACCCTGAAATAGATCTGGTCCTAAATAAGCATCTTGATATTAAAGATGATTTGACAACAAGATCAAACTCCACAGAAGATCCATTGGCCTCAATTGAAAGATCAATCTCTAAATACAAATCCAAACAAATAAACCAGCCTGGATTGATTTTAACAAACTCTACAATTTCAAATTCGACAACAACAGAAATTAAAAATATTAATATAATTTCAAATTTCGAACCATCAAATAAAAACATAATCTCTGAAAATTTGAAAAGATTTATATAGCATTAATATTATTTATCATTTTATCAACTATTTCATTAAATATTGGACATAGTGAAGATGTCTTGTAGTCATTAATTAAACTGCTATTTTTCTGATTTTCGATCATTTCAACAAACGTTGGATCAATAGGAACATTGCCTAAGTAATCAAAACCTTCGTCTTGACTCAGTTTCAGACCTCCTCCAGAGCTAAATATATTAGTACATTCTTCACAATATGGACATATAAACCCTGACATGTTTTCTACTATACCTAAAATTTTAAATTTGACTTTATTGCAAAAATCAATCTCCTTTTTAACGTCGTCAATGGCAACATTCTGTGGTGTCGTTACAATGACTGCCCCATCTGGATTTTGAAATTGTAACTCTTCTGCAATTGCAATATGTTCATCTGATGTGCCTGGTGGTGTGTCAATTAATAAAAAATCTAATTCCCCATTCCCGTTAACACCCCAACAAACATCACTTATGAATTGCTTAACCATAGCTGTCTTTTTTGGACCTCTCCAAACAACTGAATTACCTCTATCATTCAATAAAAATCCCAATGACATTACTGTAAGACTACCTTTATCATGTGCTTCACCGGGTTTTGGATACACTTGCACTGGGATCCATCCATTTCTTCCTTGATAAACTTGCTTGTTCTCAACCCCAAACATTCTAGGAACAGAAGGCCCTGTCAAATCAATATCTAAAACTCCAACATTAAAACCTTTAATTGCTAAAGTTAGTGCTATTTGGGTCGTTATTGAAGATTTTCCAACCCCTCCTTTTCCTGACAATATCAGTACAATATGTTTAATGTTTTGGAGACCAGCACCGGGCACGATACCACTCTCAACTGACATTTGTATTCACTTCAAATTTATTATTAATCGGAGTTCCACTAAAAAAATATATTTCCGTTTATGTAATCAATGTTACAAATTCATCATTTTGAATAAATCATGAGTAAAACTAAATGGAAAAGGTTTGAAATACTAAAAAACCTCTAATTTACTGATTTCTTTGATTTTTAAAATAATTGGAAAAGTACAGTTGCGAGACTAGATCAATGAGCGATAAAATAAAAGACTCAACTTTGAAGTATTATGATCTGGTGGTAATATTGCCGATTTATTTGAAATCTGACTTAACCCACTCTGATTTTCGGCTCATATCTGTCAATAAAAGTAACTGTAATCTTTAAACTTTGAAGTTGTGAGCTTATTAAAAATAACATAAAGGGTCCGGTTCAGCCTTTCGGTTTGGTGTTCTGCTCTGAAAAAAGATAGGTACTTACTTTATAAAAAAAGAATCTTTTCAAATCTACAATAAATAGAGTATGGAATTCTATCATATATTTAATCCTAGGATTTATGGCTTCTTAGACTTGATAACATCCAAAAATTTGTTTGGGAGTTCCACAGTCAATGGGAATCCCGCAGCTAAATCATCTGCTGCAAACGCACAGTTTCCCATATCCATTTTGGTAGCTACTGCTTCTGGTGAGATATCAAAATCAAAAATATCCATTGGTAAACCAATCGTGGTACAAGAGTTTGGAACATCCACAATACCGGCAATATGACCCTCAATTGGTGCAGTTGAAAGTAATAAGTAGATTTGATAATCATTGTATCCAAATCTTCTTAAATACTCAATCACTCTGAGACAGGTCTGTCTATAAGCAATAGTGGTATCTAGACAGTGTTGCTCACCACTTTCATCAACTGAAAACCCCTCAAATGTTAAGTAACGATCAGGTCCGAAGTTTGGCGCAACATTACTTGGTAAGTACATTGGACTCTTCATATTCATCAATTCCATACCATTTTTGATAATACTGACTTCAAAAGTAATACATCCTGCCATCTCAATAGCACCACAAAATGAAATCTCCCCGTCACCTTGGGAAAAGTGAATATCACCAACACTAAACATACCACCATCCAAATGAGTTGGAAGATAGACTGTTGAGCCTCTGGTTAAGGCTTTGATATCACAGTTACCACCATTTTCTGGTCTACCAGGAATGGTACGTGCACCAGCTTTTTCAACTGCTTCTTGCACCTCTGCAGAGGCTTTTGTACCTGCAAAAGCACCTTTATCTTGAGGCAAGTTAGCCATTACAAAATCCGCATCTGGATTTTCACTAACCAGCTTAGACTCTCTTCCATTCCACTCATCTAAAACCTCATGACTTGGAAGAACACCAATAATACCCGGGTGACAAATACCTGGGAACTTAACACCTGGGATATGTCTGGAAGTACAATAAATACCCTCAAAATCAAAAACAGCTTTTGCAGCCTTTGGATAGTGTTTGTCTAAAAATCCTCCTCCATTTTCTTTAGCGAATATACCACAATATCCCCATGGCTGTCTTTCTAATGGTTGAACATCCTGAATTTTGATTTTTATAACGTCACCAGCTTCGCAACCATCAACATAAAATGGACCAGACAAGTAATGAATTCTGGTTAAATCAGCATACTTGATATCATCAGCACTATCATTGTTACCAACTTGACCTCCAGTCCAGTCAAAACATTCAACTTTATAAGACTTATTTTGTGAAATTGTCTTATAAGCTGGAATATCTGGATGCCACCGGTTATGGATACCATCTTGTTCGTAAGCAGGTTTATCTAAATCAATTTTAACTAAATATTCTGAGCCCATTATGTAATTATCGGTTTCTTTAAAGATTACTTTAAGCTGAAATGTTTCAAATAATATATGAATATAGCAATCTAAATTTCTCAATCAGTAGTAATATGTACGCTCACGTATCGTCTATCTATTTTTATTGGGTACTCATTTAGTACTTGCACAGATTTACAATTCTTATCAGAAACAATTTGCAGACTTATCTGCGCAGGAAATATGCATATGACTCAATGTACTAAGTTCCGCCATTTATTAGCCTCTTAGATCGGAGTATTAACATTTATGATAAGTTTTACCTCTCTTCAAAAAGGATTCTTATCATAAAGCAATTGATGAAGTGATCAATCATAAAACCACATGCTTCAATTGAGTACATAAAATTCCGAAAGTTTTGTAGGATTCTTATCAGTAGATTGATCAGCGAATGCAAAAGAGACTGTACGAGTCGATCGATGCATGGCTGGAAGGTAAGAACTACCATATTAGTACAGTTTCAAGATACTCACTAAGAAATTAGAATGAAACTTGATAATTTAATTTTGTGTACGGCTTGTCCATAATTTTGGTTAACTGAGTAACATGAAATTCAAATCCCAGAAACGAAGATTATCACTTCTATAGCATGCAAAAGCGAAGATCATGCATGAGCCATTGTGCAAATTCAGAAGGTCTAAGAAACATTCGATTGAGGAGTACTTGTGTATGGACCAAGTGTTGTATAGGCACCAATCTCCATAAGATATCTCTCTGCGAAGTGCATGGAAGGCACAGGAAGAGTGGAACTTACTGAAATGTTGCAACAAACGACTGTAAAGTGCACACTTGGCGGGGCATATAGTGGTTCCAAGCTTAATTCCGCACTGGGGGAAAATGGCGGGAGTGGGAGTCTTCGGGCTGGGCTAACTGGGATTTGAAACGTAAATTTATTGTGTCAATGCATAAAACTGGTAGTCACACTACATCATGTACAGCTAAAAAAAATTATAGCTTATCATTCCAGAATTTATGTATCTGATTAGTTATCACAGTGATTGATAACTAGCTAATCAATTTAATTGGATATCGAATGAGGTAAAAAAGCAGGTTCCGTGGAAAGAAGATTTTCTTGCTAATTATTCGTTGCTGTGCTTAAAGATACGTATCGTGAATATTAAATGCATGTGTTTAATAAACCAATTGAGGTTATCTTATCGATTTTAATTTTTTATTGAATTAATTTTTCAATATTTCAATATATAAAGACAATTAAGAATGTGAATCAAGCTTCATCCAAACTAATACTGCACTACAAATAATATGACAGAGCTTGAGCCAATTCTTAGTCAAGCATATGGTTACATTTATATCTTAGTCCTTGGGTTCGTATTTGCCCTTGTGATGATTATGATCACAACTGTTTTATCCAAATTCGCAGGTGAACGTCAAACCTCAGAACATTTTATCACCGCTTCAAGATTCGTGGGTCCTGAAATGTTATGTGTTGGTGTGGTTTCTTCATGGACTTGGCCAGGTACTTTGCTAACAAGTTCTGGTATGTCCTATTCTTATGGTATCTGTGGTGGTGCTTGGTATGCTTTCGCTTTCACAATTCAAATTACTTTCTTTGCCTGTGTCGCTTTGGAAATTAAAAGAAAGGCTCCAGGTGCTCACACTATTCTAGAAATTGTCAAAGCAAGATTTGGTAAGGGTGCTCATTTTGTTTCAATGTTTTATGGTATTGGTACAAATGTGATTATTTCTGCCATGTTACTTTTAGGTGGGTGTCAAGCAATTAGTGTTATCACAGGTATGCACATTGTTGCAGCTGCAATGCTTTTACCAGTTGGCGTCTGGGCTTATACTGTTACTGGTGGTTTGAAAGCTACTTTTATTTCTGATTGGATCCATACTGTTATCATCTATGTGGTGATTTTAGTTGCGTTGTTCACCACTTATACCAGTTCTGACAAGATAGGTTCCATTGACAAGATGTATGATTTGTTGACTGATGTCGCAAAATCTCATCCATCCGCAGGTTTTGAAGGTAGTTACTTAACATGGGCCAACAAAACTGCTATCTTTAACGGTTGGAACATTGTTGTTGGTGGTTTCTCTACCGTCTTCTGTGACCCAAGTTATGCCCAAAAGGCTATCGCCGCAAAACCAAAAGCAAGTATGATTGGTTACTTCACCGGTGGTCTTTGTTGGTTAATCATTCCTTTAGCTCTTTCTAATTTAGCTTTGGCAAGTTTGGCTCTAGTTAACGATCCTGCTTCTCCAACTTATCCTGATTTAATTCCAACCACTAATGTCAATGAAGGTATTCCAATGCTTTACGGTTTGTTCATGGTCATGGGAAAATCTGGTGCTGCTGCAGGTATGTTAATGGTTTGGTTGGCTGCTACTTCTGCTACTTCCGCTGAGTTAATTGGTTTCTCATCTGTTATGACTTATGATGTTTACAGATCCTACATTAAACCAAACGCAAGTGGTGCTGAGTTAGTTAAGGTTTCACATATTTGTGTGACATTCTTTGCCATTGCAATAGGTGGTTTGACCGTGTTATTCAACTACATTGGTATCACGATTTCTTGGATTATCAGTTTCATTGGTGTCATTTTAGGTCCTGGTGTTTTTGCTTTCACTTTATCTTTATTCTGGTCTAAAATGACAACATTGGCTTGGTTGGCTGGTCCAACTTCTGCTACTGTCATTGCGGTTATTGCTTGGTGTGGTTCTGCAAAATCTTTGTATGGTGCTGTTAACAAAGACACTTTAGGTGAAGCTTACTCATGTGCGGTTGGTAACTTTGTTGGTTTATTTGGTTCATTGATTCTAGTTGTTGCCATTAGTTTAATCAAACCTGAGCCTGAACCATATGATTTCTCTATTCTTGACAAACAATTCGTCATTGGTGATGATGCAACTGTTCAAGAAGCTAAAGCAACTGAAGTTGAAGCTGAAGATGCTAAAGAATTATCTAGATATGCTTTATATGCTCAAGTTTTATCAGCTGCTATTTTCATTATTTTGATCTTCTTGATTCCGTTGCCATTGTATGGAAGTGATTATATTTATAGCAGAGCAGGTTTCAAAGCTTGGATTGTCATTATCTTCCTTTGGTTATTTATTGCAGCTATTTATGCTATCTTCTCACCTGTCTGGAGAGCTCGTTCGACCTTGGTTGAATTATTCCAAATCGCAATGGGTAAAGAGAGACCAGTTCAAGTTGAATTATTATCAGCTCAAGCTTCAAGAAGCAGTTTGTCTGAGAAGCAAAATATTAATTTAGACACCAAAGTCTTGGACGAAGAGAACTTAACAGCTTGAGGCTGCTTTTTCAGTTGATTTTTATAGTTGATTTATATTAATGGTATTATTAAGTAGACACTGTATTCACTCTCTCTACTAATATACATATAATTATGTAATGATTTGTATGGTTATAAGCTCTGTTGTTTGATTCGATTAAGAATTCGCGACAGCTCTTGTTTTTGTTGTTGGAAGTTTAAATTAGAATTAAATAAATTGTTGATTTGATGGCTTCAAGGTGAGTTGAGTTGAAGAGGTTTTGATGGTTGAATTCTTTGTAATCATTTTTAGTATACTAACAATTTTTCATAGATACACGTCGCATCAGCATTCCAGAGAACGTACGGCTTTATTCGATGAGCCAAAAAGAATTAGTTCCCCATATGAAACCCCATCTAGAGACTTCAAAGAGTCTGAATTGAGCTCAATGGAATCACAGAGCTCTGAAGAGGCGAATTTAATGATGGATAAAATACGGGCATTGAAGGGAGTAAGTATTTAAGTGTTTATAAGGATTAGCAACTAACAATGAAACAGTTGAGTTTGAAAATGGGAGAAGAAATCAGGGGATCAAATAAGACACTTGATGATTTAGTGAGTATTTTTTGGTGTTATTCATAAGACAATTTACTAACTGCTTTTATAGGGAAACTCATTTGAACAGCTTGGACAGAAATTAAAAGGCACATTTAAAAAAATGATGGTTATGGCCCAACGATCAGGAATCCCATTAAAGACATGGTTCTTTTTTTTCTGTTTCATCTTCCTCTTTTTCTTTTGGGTTTGGATAAGATAAAAAATTGTATAGAAAAAATAAAGAATTAATCAAAAAATTTATTTTATTGTAAAAAAAGAATGGCTAAAAAGAAAGTTTCAAGTAAAGAAATAGAGAAATTCCCGGTTGAACTGCGATACGAATCTCATTTCCAACCAATTGTCGAAGTTTTATCGCCTCAAATTATAACTATTAATCATTTCTTTGATAATAAATACTGTAATGAATTGATTAAAATTTTGTCAAATCAGAAGTTAACAACTACACCGTTGATTAAATCGAAAGATTATGCTGCGAGATTCAATGATCGGATGCTAATAACTGATCAACAAGCTGCTTTAAACCTTTGGCAGTATCTAAAGAGTGTTTTATCGTATGAGTACAATGATGAGTTTGTATTCCAAGAATTTGATAGAGCATTGGGATTAAATCCTCAATTAAGAGTTTATAGATACACAAAGGGTCATCATTTCGGTAAGCATTACGATGAGAGTGTGAAAGTCGGTGTAAAATATACGAAATGGACTTTACTTATTTATTTATCTGGAGGTGATGAGCTTGTTGGAGGTGATACCATTTTCTATGAAGGCAGAAAATCACTTTCGGTGCATCCAATTCCAGGAATGGCATTATTACATAGACATGGTGATTTATGCTTACTCCATGAAGCTGAATTAGTTACTTCTGGTGTGAAATGGGTTCTCAGAAGTGACGTTTATTTTTGACTTGAATTGTATAGAGGGAAAAAAAATAAAAACTCCGCAAAATTTAAACTTGTAAATAAACTAAAATGTTGACTCCAAGTACCCGTGTGAACCAATTAGATGCGACATTATTAGATCAGGAGTTGTACAACAACTTATTGAGCCAGTCTCTTTCAATTTTCAACAAAGTTGCTCCGATTTATAAGACTAAATATAATAATGAGATTGAATTTATATTACGTTCATTAATGTTCAAATTTACGGTTTGGGATAGATCTCAATCATATGGATTATTTTTACAAAATTTAAAATTCAAAAACTTAACCAAATTGAAGAAAATAGCATATTATTTGGTTTTTATTTGTGGTTATTATGTTTCTAAAAAAATAAATCCATTAATTTATGATGATGATTTAACATTTAAAGGAGTTAAAGGTAAAATTTGGAAATTATTCAAAAAATCTTATACCTTTGGTACAAAATTATATAAAATTTTATCATTTTTAAATTTTATTGATTTTTTAATCACTGGTAATTATCAGTCATTGAATTTAAGATTGTTAAATATTAAAATTACCTTATTTAGTATTGAATTAGCAAAACTAAATAAAGGTAATATTTCATTTGAATTTCAAAACAGACAATTAATTTGGAATACATTTTTAGAATTTATTGTCTTTGCTTTACCAATATTTCAAAATTCAAAATTTCAATCAATTATTCAAAAATTATTATACAGAAATAATAATGATAATGATAACATTCAAAAATATGCGCATTTAAAAGAAAAGCAATGCTCTATTTGTTTTGAAAATAATTCAAACGAAATCAATAATTATTTAATTACAAATCCATATAAGACAAATTGTAATCATTTATATTGTTATGTTTGTATTCTAGGGAAATTAGAACATGCAAAAATAATGGATGAAAAGTGGAGGTGTCATATTTGTAATTCTCCAGTTGAATATGCAAAACCATTCAATGATATTGATTCAAATATGATTTTATTCGAATTAGAAAGTGATTCTGAATCAGAAGATGAAAAAATTGAATACAAAGAAAAAATCGCTCAAGAATCCGTCGATGAAGAAGTATATAAAAGCGAAGAAGATGAAGATTACGAAGATTATGAAGAAGAATTAGATGAAGAATTTGATGAATTAGAAATGTGAATTATTTATTTATCTCAATTGTAGTTCTAAAAAATAGAAAATTTTCATCGAAATGCAAGGGATCCATATAAATTTATAATAGACCAAGTCTATCAAAGCAGAAAAGAATCCCCAGCTTAATTAATCTAAGCGGTATTCTAAGAACTTGAGATTGTCGCAGAAGAAAATCAATTGATTTACTAACTGGCTTGAAAGATTTGAAAATTGGTGAACCAGTTCAATTGTTTAAACTAGAGAAAGCTAAACTGATGCTATTAAAAGAATTTCAAGGTGTGGTTGATAAACTGGCCTATAACAGGTAAATGAATTAAAGTTTTTAAAAAATGTATTAGAATGAAACAAGTCAATGTTAACTTCCCAAAAAAGCTCAGTTTGAATATTTCTATAGTTTTTTTAAGTTGTAGAAAAACTTTTCTCTAGCATTCAGAGAAATTCCACAATATACCTTATATGGATTTCAATATTCAATTAATTTAAATATTAAAAGATGCTATTTTATCGATAATAGTTTGTATTTCTGGAATGATTCAAACTTTAAAAATATTTTAATCTATAGATTTGATTCAAATGATAATACTAGAAAAGGAACTAGTGGTAAATACTAGCGAAATCCTGAATTGACAAAATTAAGAGAATAAGCCAAATCAGATATTATTAAAGGATCGAGACTAAATCTTAAATTGGATGAACCAAAATTTAAAGAAGTATTTAAATATATTGGTATTTATTTTTGATTAACCGGGCCAATTTTGTTTTGTAATTCAATCTTTCTTTTATATTCATCAATTTCCTCACTTGTTGCTGAATTTTTCGTTGATATAAATTTAACACTTGAATTATAACCATCCCACTGGATTTTTTGTCTTTTATTTATTTCTTTTGGTTTGAATAAACTTTTTATGTTTTCAACAACTTCAACTGTTGTTAAATTTGAGTTTTTAATCTTTGATTCATAATTTTTCTTTTCCTCTTTATATTTTGGATCCCTTAATAATATTTGGATATGCTTTTCAAAATTATTCTCTGGTATTAATTTACCAGTTATTGGACATTCAATTAATTTTTCTTTTTTATTATTAACATTTTGTAATCTTGTAGTACCATATTCTTTAATATTAAGTTTATTATTATTATTATTATTATTATTATGTGGTTTAATTTTAATTTCTGTAACTTCTTTTGATTTTTCTTCCAAAGATCTAAATTGTAAATCAGTTATATTAAATGGTGGTGATAATTCTGATATTAAATCAGCCTCTGTAAACTCAATTGTTTCAACTATAACTGAATCTTGCCAATCAATCGATGCTAATTTTTCTTTAATTAAATCTTGTTTTTGCTGTAATTTGATTTCCTTTGATTTCTTGATTATATTATATTTGCTTCTAAGTGAGCATTTATCTATTATTTCATCATCATCTAGTAATTTGGGTTTTTGATTATTGATTAAATTTTTATATTGGTTTAAATATTTCAAATAAATTTTATTAAACGAATGCTCTTCATTTAGAAATGCAAATTGTGCTACTTGGTCTTCATATTTAGATTTAATTAAACTGATTTGTTCAGACCCATTGATAGCAACGAATAATGAGGTTAATTTGATTATATCAAGATCTTTAACTGTAATTGGAGGTAAATCTGTAATGAATTCCAAAGGATCGATTGGAAAATCGATTTCTCCTTCTTCTTCGCTATCTGCTTCTTCATTCTCTACTATCCCTAGCTTATCTATATTCTCTAAAACAAACAGATAATATTTATGAAAACTGTCATCTTCATTAATGAAACCAAATTGATTATTACTAGCTTCATTTTCACGTATTTTCTTCTCAAAATCACGACCGTTTCTATACACATAGCCAGCAGTCTTATGGACAATCTCTTTCACAGCAGGAGGAGGTACAATCACGTCTTCAGGAATTTCCACCATTTTTTTTGTGTCAGTAAAAGTAGAAAAAATTGAAATTTTATAAAAGAATTAATTTTACCTAAATTGGTAATTTTCGCACAACGTTTATTTTTGTTTCATTTTTACATTGAAGATCTAAAATTCTTGACAGTTTATTGCTGAAGTTTTCTTATCTTTTAAAGGATTTTGGATTAAAGGCTTTCGAATTGAAGAATTTTGGATTGAAGATTCAATGAATTTGAGTTTGGTTTTTATACTGGCTTTTTTTCAAGCTGTTCAAGGTGCTTTATATCAGCAATGTTTCCCATTTACCAAGAGTAAAGATGTTGATTCATCAAATTTGAATATTAAACTGGATAGAATGACTTCTGTTTTGATATATAACTTATTAGATACGGAAAATGCAAATATACCGTTGACAGTAAATGATGAAGAAATCAAACGTTGGATTAACAGATTCTCAGTTTGTGGTTTAGTTGATATTGAAAAGAATTATTGTCCCTCTGATGATTTTGGTAAATTCACAATCTATGAAAAAGAAAACAAGAAATTGGAACATGCAATCGTAAATAGAATTTCAAATCATGAAACTCTTGCGTTTCCAATTCCATATACCGGTATTTGGTGTACTTTATTGTATCAAGATGGTAATTATATGCAAAATTATGAAGTTACATTTACTCAAGAATTTGGTCATCTAAGTGTTCATGAATATAATGAATATGTTGCATTGAGCTTGGTGTGTCTCTTTGAATTGATCCTTTTAATTATATGGCTTTTTAAATATAACACTTACAAAAAATCAACAAAGAAAGAAAGCCTTTTATTATTCAAAGAATTTTTCAAATTGATATTTGTTCAATTTTCAACTCATTTATTTTTAAAGATTTATTTACAATTAAAAAATAATTCTAATCAATATGATTATACTTTTTTAATTTTAAGTATAATTGCTAAAAACTACTTGTTTTTAATAATCTTCAATATTTCTTCGGGTAAACCATTAAGCTCGTTCAATGATAAAGAATCAAATTTAAAAAATTCAATATTTAACTTTATGCATAGTAAAGTTTTGTATATAACTGTTTTAATTTTGAAATCAACTGTCGAAATTTTATCAAGATTTTTAAATGAGAATTCAGTTCTAACAGGAATTTCAATGGTTGTTAGCATCTTGACTTGGCTAATCATTTACAAAGTGTCTTTGTACACAATGGATCATTTATTAAATTCTGATGAATTGATTAGCTTTAGAAGAACAAGATATGTCACTTTTTTTATACCGATAATTTTCACCATTATAAAATTGGTTGTCATTACGATTTATGTCTCAACAACAAATTTGATTTCAAAAACGGATATAACTTCTTCAATTGTTAAATATTTAGAAAACAAAGTACATTCAGATTTACTTTACTCAACAGCTTCGAATTTAAATTCATTCGCATTTGGCTGTATCATTATATCAATGTCTTTCATTTGGGAACAAAGATTCTCAAAGGAAAAACTTTGAAATATGCATTATATTAAATAGAATACTATACACTCATGATCATATAAAAAATTGTAAATTTCTCGGGTACCAAAATTATCAATCAAAAGGGTCCCGGAACTCTTCAAATGTTGATAATAGCATCTTCTGTGAACTTTATAACTTAAAAAATAGACAAATACTACTCTATGGACTTTCTAGTTTCTGAAAATACAATAAATGTATTTTAAAATACAAATTTATTGAAAAAGGCTATCTCTTTTTTATTTTAAAAATTTTAAAAGCCAAAGATAATTTCAGGGTTTAAGCACCGACCATAAACGTCCTTCCGAGTCCAAAGTTGTTTATATACTTTATCGTTATTAGTTTGATATTGTATAACGGTCTATCCAGTTTATCCATCTATTTTCTACTATTTCTGTTTTAATTATTATCAATTTATGCAATAAAAGTTCGATTTTTTGATTTTCTTTTACCGTTTTTGTGCTTAAATATGAAATTTTATATGTGACCGAATCCATATTATAATATTAACCCAATCATCAATAGATTATATGAGAAGATTAAACCATTCATCACTGTCATTTTAAATATTTTTAAGATCAATACTAGCTTGTATTAATTCTGAAACAGCAGCAATTGTTGAAGTTAGATTTCATAACGATATTATTATGATCTGGAATATTTGGGGAAGGTCACAGAGTCACAAGATTTCTTCGAAAAAGGCTCATGTTTATATTGAAGGTTCATTCTTGATCGTGTGTAGAGACAACATGGAAATATACTCTCGACTCATTAAACTTTCAAAACCTTAAATATTTTTTGAACAACACAAATTTGTTTCTGTCGTTTTTACGCAATTTCTCAAATAAACATTGAAGAGTGTTAAGACTAAATAACTGAAAATTGCCAAGTTATAGAATTTGCATTCTGTGGTTACAGCTGATTTAATTTGTGAAACTCTTAAATTGAACTAAACTGGCAATAGAAATTAATCCATGATCGATATTGGACAACATTGAAGATCAACAACTAAGTAAATGCATTCAAAGAGCCTTTTGCTTTACTACAAAGTCATTATAATTTCCATATAGCCGAAATAGCTAATTTCATACTGTGAGGCTTTCCTCAATGCACTTGAGATGGTGTATCATATAGCAAGTCTCCACCGAGCATCATCGCCTAAATACCCATGATTGATAACGTTATATATGCCATTGATTAATTGATAAGAATGATGATAATTACCTATGGTTTAATGTTTAACTCTATCTAATCTTACTCGAAACGTATCTACGAGCGGCCACAGGGCTTTATACAATCATCGGCTAATTACATCATAGACAAGTTTGGCACCTATTTACATTTTTGGGTCAACTATTTATAGGAGAATTTCATGCCATTCGTGCCCTTTGCAACATCTTATCTTTGATGAAATTGCACAGGATCATAATGTCAAACTATAATCTCTTCACTGAAATTTGGTGCCTTATGAGATTAATCGCCAATGAGAATTATGATTGTATGAACTCAAACTTTAACTGAATAAAATCCTAGAAAAAAGCTTTATTGAACCCTATAGAAGACTAAGAATGTGTAGATGTGTATAATTGAGTAATCGTGTAGAAGCGAGTAAATGCTGGTAGCTCGAGTATTCTTGTAGAAAAAGCATCCTTGCTGATAAAATATTGTTTTTGGCATTGAGCCATTTTTTAGTGTACGAGCCTTACAATAGCTATCAAAGATGAACAGCCTTGTGCATGTCGCTAACTTATACCCATTGATAATGAAGAATTGCAATATATATAAACAATGAGATCTTCAACGCCAATTAAAATTCTCTCTATACTCAAATAATGTTTGATACTATTATGAAAAGGAAGACTGGCTCTTCCAAATCTGGTGAAGTTGAAGAATTTGATAATGAAGTTGAATTGGAGAATAAGAAACAGAATGAAATTATTGATTATAAAATAGAGTTCCCAGAGCCTACCCAAGAAGATTATGCAACTTTACCACAAGTTATTGGACATCCTCCATATTTTGCTTATTTATTATGTTTAATGGAATTTGCAGAAAGAGCTTCATTTTATTGTGTTAAAGATTTACTTAGTAACTTCATTCAATTGTCATTGCCAAAAGGAGGTAATGGCACTGGTGCAGCACCAAGTGGTACTCAAGAGAATGCCGGTGCTTTAGGCTTAGGTCTAGAAGCTGCTTCTGGTATTACTTTAACTTTAACATTTTTGTGCTATACAACTCCATTATGGGGTGGTTATATCTCAGATAAAACTTTAGGTAGAGTTAAAACCATTTGGTATGGTATTTGGGTTGGAGGTATTTCTCATGTTATTTTGATCTTTGCAGCTATTCCCTCAGTTATTAAAGACTCTCATAAAGCACTAGCACCATTAATTATTTCAATTATTTTATTGGCTATTGCAACTGGTTTAATTAAGCCAAATTTATTACCTTTATTACTGGATCAATATGAACATAAAACTGATGTTGTTGAAACGAGAGCTGACGGCTCAAGAGTCATCATTTCAAGGGAAAAATCTTTAGAAAGAATTACACTAGCCTTTTATTGGTCAATTAATGTTGGTTCATTTTTGTCAATTGGTACAGGTTTTGCTGCAAAAAGAAATGGATTTTGGTTAGCGTTTTTAATTCCTGGTATCATTTATTTTATTATGGTTCCTGTTCTATATTTAGTTGCTAAAAGACTAAAGAAAGAAACTCCAAATGGCGTTTCTATCATTCAAGAATCCATTAAAGTTTTAAAATGGTCCTTCCATAAAGGTTTTTATAGAAGAATCAAAGAGAAAACATTTTGGGAATGGGCAAAACCAACTAATATATTAATGAGAGGTGAGGTTAACTGTTTAGATGAGGTTAATCCAAAAGGAAATTTAATTATTACTTGGACTGATCAGTTTGTTGATGATGTTAGAGTTACACTA
The DNA here is from genome assembly GCA_030568845.1 of Millerago galiae. Lineage (NCBI taxonomy): Eukaryota > Fungi > Ascomycota > Saccharomycetes > Phaffomycetales > Phaffomycetaceae > Millerago > Millerago galiae. The sequence goes on along the minus strand of JAJMIZ010000013.1, from coordinate 191,041 downwards.
TCTTCATCTGTTATTTTCTTATTCTTCATCATATATAACATTAACGATGGTGGTATTGGTTCTATCCAAAATTCTCAATCCAATTCATTAACTACAAATGGTGTTCCAAATACACTATTCAATAATTTCAATGCATTAACAATCATTGTTTTTATTCCAATTCTAAACTTTGGAGTTTATCCGTTGCTAAGAAAGTATAAAATTGAATTTTTCCCAGTTTATCGTATATTTTTTGGTTTTATGTTAGCTGCATTATCTCAAATGGCAGGAGCTATTATTCAATGGAAAGTTTATGAGACTTCACCATGTGGATATTATGCAACTGATTGTGATGTTGGTACCGGAGTTTCACCAATCACTGCTTGGGTTGAAGTCGTCCTATACAGTTCGCAAGCAGTATCTGAATGTTTTGCGAATACTTCATCTTATGAAATTGCTTACACTAGGGCACCTGATAATATGAAAGGTTTAGTTATGGCTATTATTTTATCAATGTCTGCTCTTTCAGCTGCAGTTTCATCAGCATGTACAGGGGCATTAGAAGACCCAAACTTAATCTGGCCATTTGCAGCATGTGCTATTGCTGGAGCTGTTATCGCTGTTATCTTCCTATACGTTTACAGAAACTTACACAAGACTATGGAAGCTGAAAGATTAATCAGAGAAGAAAGATTAAGATTTGAAAACATTGCAGGAAGAGAAGAATCCATTTCAGTTCAATCGATCAATGCAGTTGAAAAATCAGAATCACCAAGATTTGAGATTAAATTGAAGAACTAATGAATAACGGGTTCCCTTTTCTTAATTTTTGTAGTTGAAGTAACATTTATGCAAGTCGGTACCTTGTCGCGAATATTTCCTTTTTCACTCAGATCGCGAAAGTAATGAAAACAACAAAAAATTCACAATTAAAATTATAAATTCCTTCAAAGTTTGGACTGCTGAAAATCGAATCAAGTATGGATGGTAACAATTATGACCAGCTCCAATTCTTGAATGAGAATGATCCTGTGAAGTTGTTAAGTTCAAATAATTATCTGGATCAATTGGTTCCTATTATTAAATCTAGCTTGCAAAACAATACAATTGATTCATTAGTTCAAAAATTAAGAGATGAAGGTTCTAAGAAAGATGACGAGATATTCAGTGTGCTCAATCAGAATGAAGAAACAATTGCCAGTTCATCTCAAGATATCATAAGTGTTTCTAAAGAGTCTTCGACTATTAGTGATCAAATTGTTGATATTAGTGATCACATTTCAAGAACATCAAATCTTACAATTGAGAAGAAATTTCAATTATTAGAATTGAAGAAAAATATTAGTAAAATAAATGAATCAGAAATTTTAATCAATAAAATTCTACAAGTTTTAGAATTAACTGATAAAACTCATGATTTAATTAAAAAGAATAAATTTTTCAATGCTTTAAAGAATCTAAACGATCTAAATGGTTTAAATAAAGACTTTGAAAAAGAATTTAAATTTTTGCATCAGATTAATGATTTAATTCCTGTTTTGAAACAACTAATCCAAGATGAATCTTCTGGGTTATTGAAAAGAAATTTAACTGCTTTGGATCCAAAATTTGAACAATATTCGGAAGCTTATTACGATTCATACTCTTCAATGATTGAAAGATGGGAAGCCTTTAAATTGAAAAATAAAGAATTTGAAAAATATAAAATTAATTCATCTGTTGAAATTAGTTTAAGACCATCATATACAACTGATAGCTTACCTCAATTAAACAGTTTGGTTGATTATGAGTTCATTTATGATAGTTATTTAGTTTTTAAAACTCTGGATCAAGTCCCATTTTTTAAAAATGAATTACATAAAGAATTAAATATGAGAAGAGATAGAACTTTATACCCATTTGTTCCAAGTGATTCACAAAATACATCATTTAAAGAATTCATCAAAAAAGAGGAAAATTTAAAATCTTTCTTAGGTAAACTTATAGGCTATTTAATTTTTCATCACCAAGTTTCAATTAAATTCCCTACTTTAATTAAACAGTCAACGAACGATCAATGGGAAAATATAAGTGCTAAAGTATATCCATTCCTAAAGAATTTAATTTTAAATGAAGTTTTCGAGATTCCCAAAATAATAAATATTAAAAAGATTATTGGTCAATATTATTTAATTTTAGAACATTTTCAATTAAACACAGAACATTTTTATAATTTATTAATTTTATCATTCAAAAAATTCTCATCTTTAGCATCATTTAAATTTGCTAAAGATTTTGAAGATCTAGCAAATGAGGATGAATTAACGCCAATGGTGATTTATGAGATTGGTCTGTACAAAAAAATTACTAATATTAGTTGGTTTCAGGATACAAAGGCCCCAGAAGAAATTGAGTTTCCTCATATTTTACCATTTAGTTCAATTTATCCAATGACTTGTGCGCAAATTAGAAATTTTATAATTCAAGAACTGGCATTCTTGAAAGATTATTATAAATACGAAGTTAGTTCCTTATACAGATTACTTATTGATAACGTGAATGGTTTATTTAAAAATACAATTATAAAGCATTTTCTGGAAAGAGTTAATTCAGTGACAAGAGAAGAATTAGCGCAAAATTTAATTAATTTAGAATATTTTATTATTATGACCAAAGAAGTTTCGAAATTATTATCAGATAAATTTGAAACTGATATGTTACTAAAATCTGCAGAATCAGTTTTAAGTACCAAAACAATTACAGAAAAGAAATTATTTGAAGTTGTTGATGGTAAGATTGATGATTTAATCGAGTTTATTGATTGGGATTGGGAATCAAAAGTTAATAATAAAGAACCGACTTTCTTCATTAAAGATATTGGCGAATTCCTTACAAATATGTTCAATTCAACTTTTAAAAATTTACCATTATCTGTTAGAGCACTGTTATTATACCGTGTTTTTGATTTATTGACAACAAGATTTCTAGAAAATTTGCAATCCCAATATTCAATTACTCCTTCGTCTATTAATAATTTTGATTTGGATATTTCTTACATTGAGAACATTACAAACGAATTATCACCACCGGACTCATCAGCTAAACCAAGTGCAACTTCAAATATCTCATTAAAGTCAATGTTTTTAGAGTTAAGACAAGTTATCGACTTGCTTAAATCAGGTAATTTGGATGAGTACAAGGATCCAGATATTAGAAATAGAAAATATGATAGAGTTAAGCCTGAATTGGCTGTTCAGTTAATCAATAAAATTGGTAACAAAGAAAAATCTACAGTTGGATCGCCAACTCCACAAACAAACACTTCATCTGCATCAAAGATTTTCTCCAAATTTAGAGGAACAGGAAGTTGAGCTTCAAACGAATTTATGTTAAAAAGTATGAAATTTGTAGTCCTTTTTCACTCTTTTGTATAAAAAAAGATGCGATGAGCTGAAAAAAAAAAAATATAAAAAACACAAATTTCAACAAATTTGCTATTTAGCTAATCATTTTAAGCATGGGAAAGAGAAGGAATAACAGCTCTGGAAGGGATTCTAGTAAGAAGAAAGTGAGTATTAAGAAGTTTTTTCTTTCCAATACTAATATTTAATCAGTACAAAGTTAGTACTGGTATAATTGAACCATCCACATCAGGTATTTACGTTACATGTAATAGAAACCATGAAAAGAGGTGTCGTGATGAATTAAAGATCCTTTTTGAAGAGAAATTACAAGAGTATTACAAAGATGAGTTATTAAATGGAGTTGAAAGTGATGAGGAAGAAGAGGAAGAAAAAGAACTAAGTGTTGAAGAAAGCATTAAAAGAGAATTAGATGGATTACAAAACAAAGAAAAAGACACTACCAAGAAAGAACCATTACAATTTATAGAACTGGGATGTGAGTGTGTTGTCTTTTGTAAAACAAGAAAACCAGTTGATCCAGAAACATTTGTTGAAAAAATTTGTAAAGAAAGCTTTGAATCTAAAGTGAAGAATACAAGGTACACACAAAAATTATCACCAATAACATTCAGTGTCAGTGCATCAATTGAAGAACTTGGTAAATTAGCTAAAAAAGTGTTAAAACCACATTTTCATAATGAAACTGATCAAAAACCAGTTTCATTTGCAATTAAAGTAACAACAAGAAACTTCAATACTTTAACCAAAGGCGAAATAATTCAAAAAGTTGCAGAATCAGTAGGGAGAGACCATGGCCATAAAGTTGACTTAAAAAAATATGACAAGTTAATTTTAGTTGAATGCTTTAAAAGCAATATTGGTATGAGTGTTGTTAATAATTATGAAAAATATCAAAGATTTAATCTCCAGCAAATCTTTGAAAAGCAACTAAATGAAGAAGAAGATAAATTATCAAGAACGCAAGGTGTTAAAAAAGGTGATGAGAAATCTACAATTGAAAAAGAATCTGAAAAAGAATCTAAAAAAGAACCAGAGGCAGTTGTTGCAAATTAGTTTGTTTTATACACAACTCATAGAGTGTTTTCAATATACTGTAGACCCCGTTAGTAACAGAAGTGGATGAATCATTTTTTTAATACTTACTTTTGTTTGAGTTTCCCATGATAACCAGTCACCTGTCTTATTAGGTATCAAACCCATTGAGTTTAATTTATAAACACCAATACTTATAGTGACTAGTTGAAAGAATAGATATGTGATTTTAGCTAATTTCAAACCATTATCAGTTTTTTCAGCTTCTAAGCCTGAAAAAGTTTTATTAACGTCTAAAATTGCCTTGAATGCACCTGTAAATAGCATTAAAGTCATTGAGATTGGGATCAACTGAAGTGAATTACCAGACATATAGTTCATGAATAATGTCATTGGAATTTGTTTTGCTGGTCCTGTTGCAATATCCCATGCTTTCTGTAATCTTCATTAGTATAATTGCAGTTATGCTTTAATTGAGACTTACTTTTGTCTTTAATGCATCAAGGTGCTGTTGTGAAGCTGGTTTTGGTCTTTCAGACTATTCATCGTTAGTTCAATCCATTTATTTAGTGCCATGACTTACTTTAGATCCATTTAAAGGCTTGAATCCTTCTGGTGCTTCAACCTTAATATCTAATGGCTTTCTGAAAAAAAGTTAGTAAGTCAATTAAAAAGGGTCTAAAGATCACATACATCACCTTTTCACCAACAACATCAGCGTACCAACTCATTTTAATCTAATTTGACGTTAAAATTTAAGTGTAAATCCTCGACAGAATTTTGATAAAAGAGCGAAAACGTGATTTACACGTGACTTTTCATTATAATTAATTAATCGATTCTATTTCTATATATCGAATGTGATGTTGTCATTCTTATCAAAAAATCTTTCCCAGTCAAAAATGTGCTCATCATCATCAGTTTTGATACTTCCTGAGCCACTTCTGACACTTTGAGAACTTGCGCTTGTCATGTTCAATCCATGATTTGGGACTTCTAAAGGATTGACCCAATTTGGAGTTTGAATTGATTCATCTAGCTGATCTGGGGTTTTCACTATTTGACGTGAGGATTCATAAGTATTATTATTATTATTACGTGGGATTTTTGAATTATTTGAATCATTTTCTAACAATGAGATTGGGAAAAATTTGCCAAAGATTCTTAAATCGAAATCATCAATCATTCCGTTTGGAATATAAGATTGGGGATTGATATTGATATTTGCTAATGATTGAGGTGTTGATAATTGAGATGGAATACTTTGATGTTTATCAATATGGTCAATGGTATGTGTAGCAGGTAAATTAATGATATTATCACCATTTGGAGAAGTGAAAGAGTTCAATGGTTTGTTTGCTGGTTCATTACTGACTTCTTCATTGTTTATATTTAAATCTTCTAATTTTAGATTGTTTCTGTCATAATTTTCAAACATATGATTTAAAAGGTTATAAATTCTTTCTGCTGAAACAGATTTTTGCTTTAAACTGGACAAAATTAATTTACCCTTTTCAATTGATTTATTAACGGATTCATCTTTGTTATCAATCTCCAAAAAATAATAAACTAAACAAGCCACTGAAAAAAATATCGTATAAACTGAAAACCAATAAGAACCATTTAATAATTTCTTGTTAATCATATCTTCAGCTAATGTTATGATTTCTTTGGAAACTTCAAAACATTTTAAACCATTTTCATATTGGTATGATTTAAAATGTTTGTTAGTTTCATTTGATTTTGTAATCTTAACATAATGAATGAAGGGCCTATATAGCATTATTTGAACGTGTAAATAATCTAAATTCAATAACTTGTTTGCTTTTAAATATTCAGGAGGACAAATTTCATTTGGTTTCAATTGGATTGGTAATTCATATAACCAGATTTTTAATTCGTTTTCTAAATTTTTAATGGTTTCAATTGGAGTAATAAATAAAGGATTTGAAGATTTATATAAATTTTGAACAATATGATTTAAAATTAAAATTAATTTTGTATGAGAATTATTAATACCACAAGAACTCAATTTGCCAACTTGTTGAGGTTTGATTGAATCATAATCAATATTAGCATCATCGATATCCAATGGGAACTCTGCAGTTATATCGGATTCATTTATTGAGTTGGGCAGACCTAGCATTGAATTAACATAAATTTCCATCTTATAAATTGTCCAAAATAATCTTTTTTTACATTCAGCTTTAACGTAATCACATTTAGTTTCTAATTTTCTATGAAGACCTTGTCTTAAAGCAGACCTTAAAGCAATACCAATATATGAATAGCAAGTTGATAATCTTGCAGAGCATTGTAAAAATAGAGTTAACATGAAGATTGTTTGAATGGATTCCAAATCCGTGGAATTTGTAATATCAATTAATTTTCTTGAAGCAATAAAGTATTTATAACCTTCATCTTGCAAATATTGATTATCAATAGCATTATCACCTTTGGAAAACAATGCACCCACTGCAATGACTGAATAAACTAAGGGTAACATTTTATTTTGATGATTAGTATACTCATTTGGATTGGTATCGTACAAACTTGAAACGCTTCTAATGAATGAAGTTCTATGGTAGAATCTAAACAATTGACAAGCATCGTTCCAAGTTCTATAAATCAATTTAATTGCAATTTCCTTTGGTGGTAAAATAATTTTAATTTCAACTGGGTCTAAAGATTTAACAATTTTAAAATCTGAATTGGAGTTATATTCTTGTAAAATAGCTTTCAAGTCAACCATATCATTATTTTTATGTTTTTCAAATATCTGTACAAATACATCTAAGTTAAAATTTGGATCACTGATATCGATCTCTGGAAATATTATAGAAATCATTTTTTGACTTAATTTGCCTTGATCGATGGATTTAGCATCTGTATCTCTTTTCAGTTTCTTATGCGTAGATACTGGAGTCTTCACATGGTTATAGGTACATTCATATGAATAAACGGTACAATGAATACATGGCTGTTTACCATCACATTTAACTTTTCTTCTACGGCAATTATCACAGGCCCTAGCAACCCTAATTCTTTTGCTGGAAGTAGTGGATTTTGTTTGCAGTTGCTGCAACGGGGAAACATAAGTCACATCCTTGGATACAATCTTTGGAGGCATTTTATTCAATAAAGCAAGTTAAAACTTTATCGAATAATCAATCCACCAAGATAAAAATCAGTGAAACTACTTTTTCGCGAAATTCACGTGACCTACAAGGATCGAATAAATAAGATATTTTGTGTGTTAATTCAAAGGTTTTAAGGAGATTTTGACTGTTCTGGTTGTTTAGAGAAGAATCTTTTTGTTATTAGCTCATTTAAAGTATGTCCTTCCGGTCTTCCTACCCTTTTTTCGTAGGCATAGTAGGAAACAGCACCAACAGTGATGCCAAAAAAAGGGTCCAGAGCTCTGCTATTGTCAGTAAGTGAAGAGTAGATAATTGTAGACTGGACTCACCTGGAAATCAAGTATGGATAAGAAGCCATTTTGTGTGTGGAATAAATTGGAAATTGAAACTGGAATTAGTTAAATTTCGATGTGTTTAATATGTGTGGTGTTTGGATGAATATGGTTCTACTTCATAAGTAGACAAGTTTTATTATATAAATGGGTGATTTTGTTAGTAATATCATTATCATTACTGTTAGGTGACATTCCTCGGCTGAATCCTTGAAATTCTTGTTTTTGCAGCCCTTCTTCTTCAGTTTTGTCTTTTCGTGATTTTTCAGACGCGACTTCAACTTTATACAATTTATATGTCTGAATCGCATAAAATAGAGTTAAGCTCTAAACCAGAGTATACAATCAACAGTGTCCCATGTAAGATTCGTTTTACGGGTCCTCATCATTCAATTCCAGATCATTTCCATAAATCAGATGATGAAAAACATATAGTGACTTATTTAAGAGGTAGAAAATTACACGGTGAAGAGTTGAGATTAAAAGGTTTAAAAGGTTATATACTGGATAAAGAATATGATCAAGTTAAAAGCATTGGGTCCGTTCAAAAAACTTTATGGTTTGAAAGGGAAGGTCATGAGTTAGAAATTAATGAGAAAATTAATGAAGGTATTACATTAAGTGAGTTAATTCATGGTTAATTTACAATTATAAAACAAATAATATGTCATTGTATCAAATAAATAATACTAAAAAAACTTTTTAATGTAACTCTAACTGTTAACAACGTTGAAAATTTCAACATATGGTGGGTTTAATCCTGTCCAAATCTTGAATTGTGCAACGCCCTGGTTGACCAGCATTTCTTCTCCTGGGATTGTATCCCATCCGTATCTACCACTGGCCAATTCCATTATTGGTGTATCTCTTGGCTTGTAAGCAGCATCTAATAATTTTGGAACGAAGCCAACTCTGTCTTTATCATCTCTACCTTTAGCCAATAATTTCTCTAATTTGGTCATTAATGCTGGATCTAACGGTTTATCACCTGGAACACAACTAACAGCAACATTAACTGCTTCTGCTTTGTTAACATCTTCTTCAGTTTCCAAAATTTCAACTCCAAATTCTGGTGGGAAATGATCCTTAATTGGTGTTAATTTTGAACTGGTTCTATTGATAATATAAATCTTTGTACAACCTAATTTATTTAATGCATAAATTGCTGCTCTAGATGTACCACCTGCACCATTAACTAAACCATTGATCTTAGATAATTTGGATAATTTTGGAACACCATTATCAATTAAACTATCATAAATACCTCTCCAATCAGTGTTAGAACCTTTAAATTTACCATTACCTAACGGAATAATTGTATTAACTGCTCCAATTAAGGTAGCTGCTTCATCTAATTTATTTAAATATGGAATAACGTCCAATTTTAATGGAATTGTGACAGCAGCACCACCAAAATCTGGAGTTTGCATTAATTCAGCGACTTTTTTAATATCATCAGTTTCAAATTTAGAAAATTTATGTGGTAAACCTAATAGTTCATAACCTGTGTTATGTAAAATTGGTGATTTTGAGTGGGAAATTGGGAAACCAACAACATAGAAATTCTTTGGAGAATCTAAACCTAAATTGAAGTATAATTCATTAAAATGTTTAATATCATAAACTTCATTAATTGGGGTTAATAAATTATTGGTAATTTTGGATAATTTACCTAAATTGGATTCATTATAAGCGATTAAATTTTCATCTTTTAATCCTTTTCTGAATTCCTCTAATTCAAAATTATCTTTTAAATCAGTTGCTTTTGAGACTAGTTTTGTCAATTCAACATTTAAAAATTTAGCTTTGTTGTAATAGTCTAAAAAGATTGAATTTGTCCATTTGTTTTCATAATCTTGATAAACACCAATGATTTTAGTGGCACCTCTCTTTTCAGATAATGAATTTAAAAAGTCAATATCAAGTTTTAAGTTTAATGAAACAAAATCAATACCGTTCTTAAATGAAACTAAAACCAATTCCTTATAAGCTTCTAAGTCATCAGTGAAGTTTAATGTGATAACACTTGCTAAGTCAGTATACTTTCTAATTTGTGCAATTTTTTTCTCATATTCAACAAAATCAATAGGCTTATTAATGATTAATTCTAATGCATTTGCTCCATGAGTTAATTTGAATAATTGATCATCAACTTCATCAATGTCTTCATAATTTAGTTCATAAATAAATGATCTATCACTAAAAACAAGATCAGTTTTACCAACAATTTTGGAAATAAAGGATTCAAAATTCTTTCTTAATTCTAAAAATTGTAGATTAGTTTTGCAATATGGCGAAAAGAAATGATAATTAGTGACTTCACGGTATAATGGTTCTCTTTCGACCCAGACTTTAGCAATATCTTGGATATAACCTGGTCTTGATGGATCTGAATTCAAGAAATCAATAGTATTTTCAATTGATCTTTCAATATGCAAAACAATACCACCATTATGAGCATAATCAACCAATGAGGCTCTTGCAGTTTCACTTTCAACAATACCACCACCAGTTGAAATAATCGTTTCAGTACCATGTTCCAATAAAATTTCATTGAAAATTTCTAATTCATGCTGTCTAAATAATTCCCAGCCATTTTCTTTAATGAAAACTTTGATGTTTTTATATTTTTCTTCAAAAACGGCATCTAAGTCGATGATTTTATAACCTAAAAAGGATGAAATCCATTTACTTAAAGTTGATTTGCCGGCAGCTCTCATACCAACAACAACAATACTATTATTGTTATAGTATTTGATTTTTTGGTTAACAAACGGTGGTTCAAAACCATCTAATTTGGAGTTTAATTTAGAATGTAAAACATCCCACCAACCTGGCCAAGTTTTACCAGTACAGTGTCTTTCTTGAATAACAACAGGACCGCTTGAAACCAAACCTGCTAATAATGAGAAACTCATAGCAACTCTATGATCATCATAAGAATAAATACCTTCAGCGGGAGGAGTTTTTAAAGAATCAATAGAAATACCATTAATTTCAATACCATCTGGTAATTCATTTGCAATAACACCAAATTTATTTAATTGATGAACCATTGCAGCAATTCTATCACATTCTTTAACACGTTGGTTTGCAATACCCAAGATAGTAGTCTTATTGTTACCATCTTTTGAGGTAGCGACAGCAGCAACAACCGAAGCAGTTAAGAAAGCATCGGTCATTGGTTCCATATCAACTTCTGGTAAAGGCTTTAATTGACCTTTTGGAGGACCAGTGACAGTTGTTGAAGTTGCGGTTTGAACAACTGTACAACCCATTGGTCTTAAAACATCAATTGCAAATCTAGCATCACCTTGCAATGAAGAAGAGCCAATATTTGGAATGGTAACGGTAGTACCAGTCATGGCAGCAAAAGCTAATGGATAAGTTGAGGAAGAAGCATCAGACTCAATAACGAATTCAGCAGGAGCAATGTAATGACCTTTTGGAATTTCATAAGTATAATTTTCTTTTTTAACAACTTTGATACCAAATTGTTCCATTAATGCAATTGTCATGTCAATGTATAAAATTGAGATTGGTTTACCACCGACTAATTTTAAAGTAACTGGAGTTTCAGCATATGGTGCAGCCATTAATAAAGAAGAAACGTATTGGGATGAAATAGTTGCAGCAAGTTCAATTTCACCACCTTTTAATGGCTGTGTTTTAATTTTTAATGGTAAAGAGCCTTGATCCTTTAAGTAGCTAATTTCAGCACCGTTTGATCTTAACGCATCGACTAAAGGACCGATTGGTCTTTCAGTCATTCTTTTGTTACCAGTTAAGATAACATTTGAAGAGGCAGAAGAAGATTTGACTAAAGTGGCAACAGAGGTTAAGAATCTTGAAGCAGTACCTGCGTTACCCAAATATAATTCTTGGTTAGTAGCAGTAAATTCACCACCATTACCATTAATGATTAAAGTTTCACCATTATCTTCCCAACTAATTTTAGCACCGTTTAATTTTGCAATGGCATTTAACATATGTTCAGTATCATCAGAGTGTAATAAATTTGAAATTTTGCATTGACCTTTTGATAATGCAGCTAAAACTAATGCTCTGTTTGAAATAGATTTTGAACCAGGTGGGACAATGGTTGTGTTGAAAGAAGAATCAATTTCAAATGGATAAACTTTTGTTTCATCAGTTAAAACAAATCTCAAATCTTCATCATTGACATAAGAGGCTTGCTTTTCATTACATTCACCGATTCTTTTTAAAATGACAACTTTTTTCTTTGAACCATCATTCTTTTTATCAATAGCCATTTTTTCTAATAAGACATCAACAGGGGTTTGTTTATTACCAATGATTTTTCTAAAGACTTTATCATCGACACTGACAGCTAAACCATAAGAAATGAAAATTTTGGATAATCTTGCAACTGCACCAGGAGACAAAATACCTAAATAACGAGACAATTCAGCTTCTTTGATACAACCAATAGCAACACACTCACCGTGTAAAGCTTGAGGAGTTAATAAAGCTTCATATGCATGACCAATGGAGTGACCAAAGTTTAATAAATTTCTTAAAGAACCTTCTCTTTCATCTAAAGAAACAACTTCAGCTTTAACTTTAATTGATTCTAAAACTAATTTGAAGACATGTTCTTTGATTGGAGATAAATCAGTATTACCGTTAGCATCTCTTTTCCTTATAGTTGATAAGAATTTAGCTGCGTTAATTTCTAATCTTAAGAATTCATCTTCATTCCAAATGGCAGCAGTTTTGATAACTTCAGCAATACCATTAATGAATTCTCTTTCTGGTAAAGTAGCTAAGAAGTTTAAATCAACAAAGACGTATCTTGGTTGCCAAAATGAACCAATGAAATTTTTACCTAATGGAGTGTCGACTGCCGTTTTACCACCAATTGAAGAGTCAACCATTGCTAATAAAGTGGTTGGGACTTGAACGAATCTGACACCTCTCATGAAAGTAGCAGCAACAAAACCAATCATATCACCAATCACACCACCACCAATAGCGACAATAACTGTATCTCTCGTACAACCTTCACTTAAGAGATAATCTTCAATTTTAGCTTTAGTAGCACGAGTTTTATTGGCTTCCCCCGGAGGAACCACATAAGACAAGAGTCTAGATCCTTCAGGTAATCTGCTTTGGAATAATTTAGAGTAAGCATCCAAATAACCTTTCTTCACTATATTTGTGTCAGTGATGATCACATAGGTGGACGATTTCTCGTGTTCCAAAAGTTCAGAAACGATATGATCTCCAAGATCGTAACCAACATGGATACAATCAGATCCTAAAATCTTCACCTTCTGCAAAGAACTCATAATTTTTCTAGCAAAAGAATAAAAATATTTCTCTTTTAATTTAAACAAACGTTTTTTTTTTCATGAGTCAAAAATGGAGAAGACAAAAAAAACACCCAAACATAAAATTATTTAAACAGATTAAATAAACAAGTCGTTGCAACAATGGAAATTGGTGAGTTTCAGGTGAAGAGAAGGAAGGTGAGTGTGAACTGCTGGCAGTTCTCACATGAGGTGCTTTTGCTGATCTTTCAACACCTTTCAAATGGTGATCTAATCAATTTAAGTTGTGTGAGTCATGAGTTTAGACATTTGTTATTACCATATATGTTCAATAGTTTGAAGTTGAATTGGAAAATGATATTAAATAAGTTTAATGGGCAACCACTAGTGATATCTCAAGATGACACATTGAACAAATTCCACAATTGTGTGGAAATAATTGAGGTTATTGAACCAAACTTACAAAATGAATGGAATTTCAAATTTAATGAATTATTTAAAACATTCCAAAATCTACATCAATTGAAATTGAACATTAAGAGCTCTTCTAATTTCCTTAAGTATAACCAATTAATACCAAGCTTGAAAAATTTGCACATAGTTACATCACAACAAGATTCTGATTTCAACTTGAACCATTTGAAACAATTTCCAAACATTGAGAATTTAACCATCAATGGATTTTTAATTGATTTCGACCCTTTAGAAGATTTAGAAGGATTGGATTTTATTAGAATTAAGAATTTATCAATTATAAATTGTTCTTGGAATTATCCATTTAAATTATCATATTTTAAAAACTCTATGGAAATTGAACATTTGAGCTTGATTTATTCCAACTCTTTTATAATAAGTGAGAGGTTTAGAGAGTTTTTAAACGATCCGAACTTACCAAATTTAAAATATTTAACAATTCAGAATAATAACCATAATTTGAAATTGCATATAACTTATAAAATCTTTAATTTTTTGCAAAATATACCAAACTTACAAAAGTTATATTTAGTTGGGAACATATATAATGAAACTTTGATGCATTTCACTAAAATGGATTTTGAAAATAGATTAAGATATTGCTTGAATGTGAATAACGTGAAGATCTTTTATTCTTCGTTTATTCAATGATTTATGACTTGTATAATCAAAATTACGATTAATATATTGTGAAAGTAGGTATAATTTCAAACGGAAGATGTAAAATAAGAGTGCATTGGAAAATTTCTTCAATATTTTCTATTTCTTTATCCAATTCTTCTAAAGAAACTATTTTCATGCATATATCATACTTTGCGCAATCAAATCACTGTATAAAATAGGTCGAAAGCTGTACTGACATAAATACATCGATGATTGTCTGATAGTTGTGGAATAACAATGAAGCAACCATTTCGTTTCAATTATCAGTCCTCCTAATACATGTGGTTTGAATCTTGTAGAAAGATAAATATATGTGTATTAATCAACTTCTATTTAGCCTGAATAACAAAATAATGAGTCCCTAAAAATTGTTTGATATGATTCTTATCAAAAAACGAGTAATCTGGTGCCTTTTTAACCATTTCTTTAATATCCTTTTCCAATTTTAATTTATCAGCATCTGATAATAAAGTGATATAACTTCTTGATAACCAATATCCATAGATATTTTCTGATGGAAATTTCAAAGTTCTATAAGTAACTCCATCAATTGCATTTGGATAGTCAAATAATTTTCTACCTTCATCAGTTTCAAATACTTCTCTCCATTTAGCATTTCTATATTGTGGTACATTGAAATCCAATTCTTGAACCATTTCAGAAATATCAGTCCATGCTTTAACCTCCTTCAATGACTCTTCATCAATATCCACTTTAACATTTGGATATTTAAAATTACTATTATTATTGATTGCATCAAAATTCCAAATCATACCTAATTTACCACCCTTTTTCAAGACTCTATTCATTTCTCTGATAGATTCCAGATCACCAAACCAATGGAAGCCTTGAGCAATGATTATTGAATCTAATGAATTATCTTTGAACGGTAGTTTATAACTTGATCCCAAACCTGAATTTAAATTTGGGAAGTTCAATTTAAAACTCTTTAACATCCCTTCATTTGGTTCAATGAAGGTGCAGTCATGAACTTTATCCAATTCACGAGAGACTATCTCCCTGGTGAATTTACCAGTCCCAATTGCTAATTCTAAAACTTTTTTATCTTTTGTATCAACCAAATTAAGATCTTTGAAGAAATTGTTCACTAATTCTAAATTGAAACTTGGACGAACTTTATCATACAATGTGTGGTTTGTATTGAACGAGGTCATTGATGATTCATGGACCTGTGAGATCATTCTGATTGATTGTCTAATTGATTTCATGTTTGTATAAGAAACTGAAATATTTTCTGAAATTTAGCTTAAGATCTGCATACGGATTAAAAATATTCGCAGAAACTATTTATAATTAATTTGATTCACTATATCCATCTGAGCGTAAAATTCGTATTAATTGGGCATATTATAGAGTGATACCTCATCTCGTTGAGTTCCGGCTTTTAATATATTTCAATTTCCTAAATACGTCAAAATGCAGTAATTGAGACGGAATAAAGTAGCAAATCTGAATATATACACTGTCAGAATCGATTAATTTACTCAAAACCCAACAATTCCAACCAGTTTCTACCGATTTAAGATATTAATTTATTTTTTTGAGTCTTCTGAATCAGGAAAATTTCCTCTTTTGTATATTTCCATAATTTCTCTCCCATTTTTAGTTTTTTGGATTTTAACACAAAACAAATAATTTTAACAACTTTCAAGTTTAATTTAGTTCAATTCAATTCAATTGGTTTCATGAGTGAGAAGTTTGTGTTTCTGAAAATCCAACTTGCTTTGGAAAAAACTCCTGAGCCTGGAAAAAAAGCTCATTTGTTGCAATATTATCATACTTCTTTATACAATTACATCAATTCAGATGAATGTGAATCTAATCAAATTACCCCAATTTTAAAAGAATTAGATGCTTTGATCGATTATCTACATGATGCTAGACATACTGAATTATTAGAATGTATTTCTCAGTCAATTCGAATCACAATTGCTAAGAATTGCGTTTCATTATTGACTAAATCAAAATTAAAATTATATGAAATAACGAATAATTTTGTTTCAACGTTTAATGAACCTCCTAAAAAGATTCATACTCATTTAAAAGCCTTGATTACTGTTATTTTAAGTTTTATTTATGAATCTTTTGGTAGAGATGTGTCTTCTTTTATACCTTTAATAATATCAATCATTTTGAAACAATTGAAAAAAGATCAATCCAATGCTTTAAATTTTGCGAGACTTTTCACTTCAGTCATTAGAAATGGTGGTGGTTTAGAAATTAATGATTCAACAGTGTCAAAATATTTAAAATTAATCAAGAGTGTTCAGGAAGTTGAAATTCAATCTGAGTTAATGAACTCTTTTGGTATAATATCTTCAAGTAAGACAATTGATGTATTAACGTACAGAAATACTTATTCATCACTAATAACCACCGGATTGTCTTCAAATCATCCGGTCTTCAGAATAAATACAGCTAAAACATTAGCGGAGTCTTTAATCAAAAACCAATTCTTTTTAAAAGATGTTTATGATATTTATATTGAGTTATTACTTGAAGCAACTAATCCAAGACAACAAGTCGGTGTTATTGAATCAATTATTCATTTACATTCAATAAATTACGCTGAAGATTTTGAATTTATTAATAATAATTTCCAAGATATAACTGTTTATGTTTTATCAATTTTTAAACATGAAAGATTTTTAAATTTCACTGAAAATTCAAAAAGAAGATTATTTGAGTTATTGAACGTTTTATTTAAGTCAATGCTAAGTTTAATTGATGAATCAAATTTAAGAAGTTTATTAGATACGTTTTTCAATTTTTTTGATAATAATAATCAACAAGTTTATGGTTCAGTTTTAGTTTTACAAATAATCCTTGAAATGTTTGAGAATATAACAAATTTAACTACTAATGAGGTTGAAAGATACCACATTATACTTTGGAGATTATCAACTTCAAATAACAATCAAGAAATTAGAAATTATACAGTTCAAGTTTTAAAAACATTTGCTTCTAAATTCCCAAATATTTTAAAAGAGTTATTAGATACATCTCTAAATGAATTAGTCAACTTTTCAAAGCAACAATCTTCTGATAAAATCCAAAATAGAACTATTGGGTTTGCGTTAATTTTATCAAACTTGATTTCTTTAGCTGAAAAAGATTACATTCCTCAATCACTAATTAATAACATCTGGGAATCAAGTACTAGTAATATCAAGTCAAATAATGTCCTAAATGACACTAATTTCCATAATTTATCAAATTCTTGGATTATATTAGCTGGTATTTTCACTTATCCTGATAAAAATTTTATTTCTTCAAAGGTTGATGAGTTCATGACTATCTGGGAAAGTTGGAAAATTGATGAAAAAGATGGAGAATATTCTTTAATATTAATTGAACGTTCTCTAACGGCTTTATTATCATTTTTGAATAACTTACCAGAAATTAATAAATCAATCGCCAATTTTTTCATTGACTCTTTAATTTCAAAACAACCGATTTTAAATGTTTTAAAAAAACAAAACAATGGCCTAAAAGTTTATCCAAGAGCTATTGAAAATAGAATTTTCCAGATTTATTTAAAATTAGTTGAGTTTATTAAAAATGAAAAATCTTCAATTTTAATTCAAGCTGTTCATAATTTTGCAAACTTCTTAGATTATCAACCAAAAAATATTATTAATTCTAAAGAAGTCAAAACTACTTATTCGGATAATGACTACTTAATTTATTTAAATGAAGAACAAGATGAGGTTTCTCTTGGTGTTACTTCAAAATTTTTAGGTTATAAAATTGATGAATTATATCTGAAATTCAAGGAAGTTAAAATTCCAGAAACCAAAGATTTTTCAATTGATATTTCAATAACAAGACCTGAAGGCTCAATTGGTATGACTAAATTCAAAAGTTGGTTGGATGATTCAAACTGGTTAGAAGATTTAGAAACAACTCTATTGATTAATCCAATATCTTCCTCTTTTAAAAACGATTACTTCCAACAGATTTTAAACCAGAATTATTCAATATATAGAAAATTTGCCCCACCTTTATCAAATTCAATTGCTGATTCCTCAATTGAGATCTTTGCTAAAAGTTTTCCATCATTAAGCCCAAAAGTTCAATTATCTTTATTAGAAACTCTAAGATCACATTTATTGTCAAAAGAAAACACTAAAATTACTCAGCTAATCTTATCAATTAACGTTTCAATTGTTCTTAATGGTGTTTTAACAGTTGCTGAACAAGAATTTTTAAAGTTCGAAAAAGATGTTGGTACTGTGCTCCTAGAAACTCTAAGAGTTATTTACTCCATTCAAGAAGAAGATTCAATTATATCCAAATATTTATTGGTTCTAAATTCTGAATCCATTGGTTTATTGATTTCATTAACTTCATTAACTGAACAAATTCCAATTTTTATCAAAAGAATTGTCGACGAAGAAGATTCTGGGTCTCGTTGCTTTAATTCCTTAGTTTTAAGTTATGTTTATCAGTTTGATTCTTCATCTCAATTCAATTCAATTTTAGAGATTTTATTAAAGTTAGCAAAAGATCCCCATCCTTATGTTCATTTTTGGGCTTTAGATTCATTAGCTACCATCATTGATAAGCATGTTGTGATCAATACAACCAAGGCAATTGAAATATTGTATACTTTAAAAGAATGTTACATTGATGATAAATTTGGTTTATTCGGTAATGGTTCATTAGCTAGTTTGAATTTAGAATTTGATTCAAATTTAATTATTGCAAAAGTTTTGAGACATTTGGTCAATTCATTAGGTCCATCAATCAAAGATTTAGACTCAGAAGATAGACAATGTCTTGAAATTTTAGTTTGGGGCTTATTTTACGATTTCAATAATTCTAAAATTTTAATAGAAGTTTTGAAGTTAATTCAAAATATTGTTGTTTTTGATTCAAGCTTTGTTAGATTTGGCAAATTAATTGATTGCTTGAAATTTATTATAACTAATAACGTTTTAACAAAGCATATTGGCTCTAATCTATCAGTGGATATCTATGAAGAAAGAAATGAATTATTCCCCATTTCAACATCTGAAAAGCTACTGAATGTTTCTTTAGATATTTTATATCAATTAGTTAAAACAACTGAAGACAAATCGTTTTTGGAAGAATTAGACTCTTTGGTTTGGATTAGTTTAGAATTATTACCGGAGTCTAAAATTGTTCATGGTTTAATTTTTGAATGGATCGATTCAACTTATGATATTTCTTGGTTCATTAAACTACAAAAATTATTCTTTAGTTCCAAATATGCTATCTATAGTGATATCTTAAAAGGTTACAAGTCAATTCTTGATAAATTTAAGCATAGAAAAGTTGATGTTGACGTGAAGGATGAAGAAGCTCAATCAATTGCCCAAAGGGAAGATAATGACGGTTCAAAGACTGATAGTAAAGCTCTTGAATTTTTAAATAAAAATGAACCAACTAATTTCAAATTCCAAATTGAGATATTAAAATTTTTAAAGCAATTATTAAACTATACTTCAAGAGATTCGAAATTATACCAACAATTATCAAATAAGGTTTCCGATTTGATTAAAATTTCGTATGAATCTTCAACTTCATCAGTTCCACAATTGAGATTAGCTGGTGTTGAGTTATTAGGCGATATTATTGAAATTTATTCAAGTGCAAAGGATCCAATTTATCCAACAATGTCATTGTTAGAACAGCAACAAGCACAAATAACATCTGCCTTAATCCCGTCATTTCAACAAGGTAGTAATCCATTATTAGCGAGTCAAGCTATTAAAGTTGTTGCAATGTTTATTGGATCTAACATTGTTCCAGTTTCAAAATTAAATAGGGTTGGTAAAATTTTAACTAGTTCATTGGAAGATTTACAAAGTCATGAAGGCGATGATGATGGTGCTGAAGACGAATTCAGAATCAGTGAGGTTGTTATTACAAGTGAAGCCGGCCAACGTCGTATTAAACTATCAATTTTAAATTCATGGGCTGAACTGAAAATTTTAGCTAACAAATATCAAAATGATGATCACGATAATCAATTAAATGAATTAGTCCAGAATCATTTAGATTTATTATTGCCATTATGGATTTCAAGTTTAAAAGAATATGCATTAATGAAACATGGAGCACCATCATCGGCTAATCAAGATCTAGAGTTATTTACAGATTGTTGGATTAACTTTGTTGATGTCATTGGCTTAATTACCCAAGAAAATCCAGAGCAAATTTCTGAAGTTTTAACTACGACAGAAGCACAAACAGGATTTTATTATATGATGTATTCACATTGTATTTATTCATTATTAAGCAATAATTCGACGACTGTTGATAAAGTTTCAATTCTAAAAGGATTATTAAAAATTTTAAACTTTAAAGAATTATCAGAAATTATTTTCCATGATGACATATATGAGGAAACCATTGAAATTTTTGAAAGATTAATGATCACCGGCTCCTTAGATGTTAAATTGATCTTAATTGAGATTACAAGTGTATTATTTTTGAATTACCATGCAATTGAAAAATTTGATATTAAGGCAGATAAATTATTTGAAATGATTAGAGTTAATTTACAACCAATTTTACAATTACTTCCAATCACAAATGAACAGGAAATGCCAAAAGATTTATCATTACAAGAATTAAAACTGTTGAAGAAGTCATTTAATAGCATCATTAAAATGGTTTCCCAATTTCCTGATATTATTAAATTAGATTTGTATTCAACAGTTTTAACAATTTTGATTAAGATAATGGAAAAATCTGACGCATTAGTTCCACATATTTTGCCAATTCTAAAAGAAATAATTACTGAATTAACTATTTTGAATTCAGAGGAACTAATTAACAATTTCTATCAATCTGCTAAATCTGCATTAGCATCTAATAGTAAAGTTAATGTTTTATTAACTTTAGGAATTTTTTTAACTTCTACAAATGCTATTAAATTGAAACATGAAGACGTTGATTTCTATACAAATTTATTAATCGAAAGTTTATCAAATGAACAAATGGCAAGTATTGTTACACAAACTGTTAAAAGCATTTTATCACAGAAGACAAGACAGCATGAAGTTATATTAAAGAAATTAGTACCAAAGCTAATAATTAAAGCTATTCAATCTGAAGATCCAAGAATTTATATTGAATTAGTTATTTTAATTATGAAACATACAACTGGTGATCATGAACCATTATTTGCCATTATCATTCCCACATTATTAGCAATCAGCAGCAAGGAAAGTTCTTTACATCTAGATCAATATGTACATAAAAGACTGATCATGTTGCTATCAACAAATCCTGATGTTTTCAAGAAAGTTATTACTGAAGTTCTTGATGAAGAACAAAAAACACTGACCGAAAAATTAGTTAAATTAGATCCATCAAAAGTCGATGAAGACATAAATGGACTTTCAGATTCTGCAATTAAACTAAAATCATTTGAATAGACGCATAAAATTAAAAGTTAAATTAAATCTTAAAATAGTGTTGTAGTTTTTGTGCTCATCGCATAAAAAAATTAATCCGATCTGAAAAAATTTATCCAAGATTAAAACTTGCTGTAAATGAGTAAATATATTGCTTCTGGGCTACTTGGTGCAGGTGCAACTGCTACAATCGCCAACTTCTTTTGGGGAAAGTCTTCTAATGGCACTGCAACAGCTCAAATCCCACCACCAACCGATACTTCCAAATTACCAATTCCATACACAACTTCTTCAGTTCCATCACAAAGCTCAATTAAACCATCAGATTTCTTTAAATATGGATTTCCTGGTCCTGTCCATGATCTAGAAACCAGACAAGAATTTATTAGTGTTTATGATAGACAAAAAAAGAATCCATATTACGTTGTTGAACATATAACTAAAGATTCAATTAAATCATCGAATGGTGTCGATAGAAAGAAATCAATCTTCAAAGAAGATGAAAAAATTCCTTTTAAATTCAGATCGAAATTACGTGACTTCTTCAGATCTGGTTATGACAGAGGACATCAAGCACCAGCTGCAAATGCAAAATTTAATCAAGATGCGATGGATGAAACCTTTTATTTAACAAATATTTCACCACAAGTCGGTGAAGGCTTTAATAGAGATTATTGGGCTCATTTAGAATTCTTTGCAAGAGAATGTACTGCTAAATATGATTCTGTCAGAATTGTAACTGGTCCATTATATTTACCAAAAAAATGTCCAGATGGTAAATTTAGAGTTAGTTATGAAGTCATTGGTAATCCACCAAGCATTGCTGTCCCAACGCACTTCTTCAAATTGATTGTTGGAGAAAGAAATGGTTCCAATCAAGATATTTCAGTTGCTGCATTTGTCTTACCAAATGATGTTATAAGTAATTCAACTCCATTAAAATCCTTTGAAGTCCCTGTTGAAGCTTTAGAAATCTCATCAGGTCTAACATTCTTACAGAACGTCCCTGAGAACAAGAAGAAAAGTTTGTGTCAAGAAGTCAGATGTGAAATCACAGTAAGAGATTTTAGTAATGCGAATCAAAAATTATTACCACCTCCAAGGAAATAGAATTGTATATAACATAGAAGTATTTATTAGAAATAAAATGAAATCATTTTACTACAAAGTTTGTAGATATTTACATGAGATATGCTATTAATGTAATGATTTTATAACCGGATTATGCTTGATATATTTTGGAGTCATGTTGTACCAGAATTCGTTAAAGTGACTCACTGATGATAATGGACAATCTTCAATCGCTAAAGATAAATGAGGATTAATAAACATCATTATTTCTAATTTACTTAAACCTAATTCATAAAATCTTTTATAACACCAATTGATTGTATTTTGATCATTGAATTTATTTGAAGCGAAATAAATTGTTTTGAGAATGATTAGTTTGGATTCATCATTAATTATTAAAAAATTAACATCATTTGGGTTTTTAAATGGATTCAAATTTAATTCATCTAGTGCCTTTAATTTTTTTTGTAAACTATTCGAATCATTGTCTAAATAGTATGATTTATTTGTTAAATTTGTTGAGTTTAAATAAAGCTTTTTTGAGAATTCAATGCCTTCTTTTTTCACGCATAGAAATTTTATAAAAAATGAACTTATCATTGACCAGAATGAATCTTTTGAAATATCGTAATTTTCATCTTTTTTAACACTTGAAACTTTTGTTAAAAAGGTATTTATAATCAATTGTTGCTTTTTAGATTTCAATTCACCTTTTGCCTTATTTATAACATGATTTATGATTTTAAGGTATGAATTCTTAGCAACGTTAACGTTTAATTTATCAGCAAAGTTTAAAGCTTCATCAAATTGATGTCTCTGAATCAAACTTTCAACGATTAAAGAGTTTTCTAATAATGATAAATTACCAAAATTGTCCATGATTTGCTTTAATAAAGTTTCAACATTTTTGTTTGAATCTTTGAAAAATAGATTAATTCTTAACAATTCATCTAATGTACGACGCTGGAAAGATGGATCTAAATTACTTAATAGTTCATTGATAGAATCTGAATCGTTTTTCTGAGTATAATATCTAATTAAATTGTGAATTATGATTTCATTATTATAATTATCTTTATTTAATAAATTGAAAGGCTTGAATGAATTAACAATTTCTTTTGATAAAAATAGTGAATTTTTATTGAAAATTTTAACTAATTTTGATAAAATTTTAATGTCATGTTGGTTTATTTTAATACTTGGGAATTCAATTCTAATTTTTGACCAAACTATGTAACAGCCCGTATAATTTTTTAAACTGAAATTAATTTCAATTAGCTTGTAATAGTTTTGTAATTTGAGTTTATTATTTTTATCATAATTTGTTGATGTTATTAAATATTCTAGGAATTTTTTTTGTAAAAATAAATTTAAGTAACTAAATTTATTCTGTAAAATTTCAATATTTTCTGTCTCTGAAAATCTATAGTTTTTCTTTATAATTAAATTCAAAATTGAATTCAATGTAAATTCTTCATATCTTGGATTTTTAATGATTAATGAATTTATAACTGATTTTAATAAATTTGTAGAAATTTCATTTTTAATTGCTAAATTTGTCACTATATTCAAGTTATTCAAATATAAACTTAAATCAATCAAAGATTCAATAAATTTATCGTTTGAATCAGTATTCAAACGTAAAATTGTTTGAAAATCTTCTCCGGTAAATGATTTTTTAATTAAATTCAGTTTTAACAAGTACCAAATATATCTAATTTTATCTAACTGATTCTGTTTTTTCAATTCGATAAACTCCAATATTATAAACTCTTTCAATTTATTATTTGTTAATATCTCAATCGATATTTTATTGATCAAATTTTTTAAAATTGGGTCATATATATCAAGTTCATTAAATATGCTTTTTCTATTTGAATCACCATTCACAATATACATATTTTTTGAGTCCACCGTGTTCAAATATTTACTGTTCAATAATAAAACTTCAACAATCTTTAAATTACCACCTGTCTCTAATATTCTTTCTTTTATTTTACTAAATTCAATATCTTGGATTGGTTGAACTTCTTTTTTCTGTTTGAATTGCAGCATGGGGTAAGCTTTCTGTTTTGGTTTTATGTAAAGTGTTCTGAACTGCAAGGGCAGCAGACGACGATGTCTGATCAGAGCAGACACCTGACGTATCATCAAGTATTAAATAAAGTTAACGTCAAAATTAATTTTCCGAATAATTTTTCACTTCAATAGGAAAATCAGAAATACAGTAGAATTTACTAATGAGCTTCAATTCAAGTACTTCATTTTAGAACCATTGAAACGTCCTATGCTTTTTCTAGGGTGTCCTTCTTTTTAGTTCAATTTTCACAAGTTTCAACCTTAGTGAATACAAGATAATCAACAATGATCACGTGACTACAACATATAAGAACTAATATTTAAGCAATTAAATTAGAAATATGATCAAACAGGTAAATCTATCAAAGAATAAATAAAGAGTTTTTAAACAAACAAAAGAACTAAAAAATCCAAAAAAAAAGGTTGCTAAACTAAAATAAAATGTGTTTCAATGAATATCAAGTATTTTTTTTCATCTCTTTACTGCTCCATGATTTGATACATTACTAACGTCTAAATGATGATGTTTGATTTTTCTTTTACCTGTTAGTTGATCAGAACTGCTCGATCTTACAGATCTTACAGATCTTGAAGACATTATTGAAGAAAATGAAGCAGCTCTTTGGAAAGTTGCAGTGTTTGAAGATTGTTTTTGAATAGTTAGATTAGATTCATTGCTTGGGAAAGACTCTGAATTTATCTTTAAATTTTCTAAAGTTAATTCACTTGTAGAATTAATTGGAATTGGAGAATTTGGAACGATGGAATCACACATCGATGGAGCAGAACCTAGCAATGCTGTAGTACATTCTGATTCATTACGAACTTCAGCAACAGGTTCTAAAGCAGCTTGAGAAGTTGTTAATAACATTGGTTCTGAACTTGATTCCAAATCATTTGGGATCATTGATGGAGAAGCAGTCGCGTGATCATTAAAATCTAGCATCGATTTCCCACTAATTAAAGGTGAAGGAGAAGGGCTTGGGATGATTGAATCGAAAGAGGAATGTCTTTGAACTTGAGGATCGAATTCTTGATTTTCTTCTTCTTCTTCTTCCTCTTCATCACAACAACAGCATTCTAATTGGATGAACCATGGATCTTTTAAAATATCACTCATTGTGTATCTGTATTGAGGATCATAATCACATAACCTCCAAGCGACTCTTGAAGCTCCAGGATTATGGAATTCTTTAGCATATTTAAATTCAATGCCAGGGCCGTGGTTCACATCGCCAAATCTGAAAGAAGGGTTGGAGCCAATATAAGTTTTATAAGATGAAACAAAATCTCTGTATAATTGATCAGTTGCTGAAGCAGATCTGAAAGGAGCATTTTGATAAATTAAAACGAATAAAATGACACCAACACCCCACAAGTCTAATTTAAATGGATCATATTCACCGGAATGGGTTTTTTTAATATCCATCAATTCAGGTGGCACATATGGAGGAGAACCAACAAAGTTTTGGAATTTTTTCATTGGGGAGTTTAAATCATTTTCATCTTCATGAACGTATTCAGCAATACCAAAATCAGTTAGCTTAACTAAACCATGTGAATCAATCAATACATTTTCTGGTTTTAAATCTCTGTGGACAATACCTTTTGAATGAATGAATTGAACACCTAAAACCAATTGTTTAAAAATGCAAAATTTTTCAACAATTGAATAAGATTTCCAACCAGGTCTCGTCACTAAACTGAATAGATCTCCTCCAACGCAGTAATCTAAAATAAATCCCCAACCTCTTGTAATATTTGTTGTTGTTTGAATTTTTAAACAGTAATAAGTTGTCACTATATGTTTATTATGGGATAATCTTTTTGCAATTATAAACTCTTTTATAGCTCTTTTATAGAATTCATCATCAGTTTCATGGGGCAACAATATAAATTTCTTTAAAGCAAAGCTTTTAAAAGTTTTTTTATTTTGTACTAAAAAGATACAAGCAGAAGCACCATCACCTAATTTCTTTCTAGTTTTGTTGTTATCAGGGAATTGGAACCCATCTATTAAAGAGGAGAACTCTTGTTTTAAATCATCTGGTAAGGCATCATTTGGATCTTTAATTGGGTTTGTTAATAAATGTTTCTTGTCATCATCTGATGTGGTTGAAATTGAATACGTTGAAGGAGTTCTTGAATTGATACCATAAGGATTATAAACTGGCTTGTTATGGTCTTTGATGTGACTGAAAGAGGCAGCTCTTGAAAGTCCCGGAGTTGAGGTTGAGTTTCTTGGGGCTGCAATGTCATTCCCTGTACCCAAGACATCAAATGTAGTGCTTTTAACAAAAGGATTAGCCATGTGTGTTCTTTTCACATCTGATAAAGCTGGAGAAGGGGGACGAATGTCTTCATTTCTCAGAGTATTACTTCTGCTTCTCAAACTGAATGGGTGTTTTTTCTTCTCTTCCGTAACCTCCTGGTGGTGCGACACTGCTCTGAAGAACTTTAAAGGATTGTGAGAGTGTTTCTTCTCCAGAGGTTTCTTTCCACCGGGGACTGGGGATTCTCTCCCCAGCACAGCACCACTTGGCCCACCAGAAGCAACAACTGATGGATTTGATGGCATTTTTCTCTAAAAATTCAAAGATTTTAACTCGAATTTAATTTCTTTTCCCACATGATGTAAGTTTAACAACCATCACGTGATATAAAGAAAATTATTCATAACCGGACAATTTCACTATTAATTAGTCAAAACCTCATAAATGTTGCCCTTATTTAGACCCTTGATTAGACCTTTAGCTCAGCAATCGTTGTTTTCAGCCAAGAGATTTTTCTCTGCTACTAGAAATCCTGCTTTTCGTATGTACAATGGTTATAATAACAATTATTCTACTTTGAAGAAAGCGTTGATTTATGGTGGGGCATTTATTACTGCTACTACAATTGCCACTCCTTATTTATTCCAATACACTCCATTATCATACTTTAAAAAGCATCCACAGCAATTGGTATACTCCCTTATGGCTGCTAATATCATGGTTTTTGGTGCTTGGAGATTGCCTCAATGTTATAAAGTTCTTTCCCGTCATTTCCTATTAAACAAGAACTCTTTGACATCAACCTTCTCATTAATAGGTAATGCCTTCTCACACCAAGAATTCTGGCATTTGGCAATGAACATGTTGGCTTTATACTCATTCGGGACTTCTTTAATCCAAGTCATTGGTGCTTCAAACTTCACCACTCTATATTTGAATTCTGCCGTCGTTGCCTCCATTTTCAGCATCATATACCCAATAGTCTTCAGAATCCCTTTGATTGGCCCAAGTTTAGGTGCTTCTGGTGCCCTATTTGGTATCTTTGGTACTTTTGCCTCTTTGTTTCCAACTGCTAAAATCATGTTATTTGTCTTCCCAGTCCCAGGTGGGGCCATCGCTGCGTTTTTAGGTTCTGTTGCTTGGAACATTGCTGGTTGTGTTTTTAGATGGGGTTCTTTCGACTATGCTGCCCATCTAGGTGGTAGTTTATTTGGTGTTCTATATGGTTTTTACATCCACCAAGTTATCAAATCCCAACAAGAAAGAAGAAGGGCTAGATACTGGTAGTTTCCTCTCTTGTATATAGATGTACATATTTACTTTATTTACATGTATTAAATGTTTCTATTTCTTTATCAAACCTTCTCTGACTATATAGAATTCATTTTTAGATATTTCTGATAATTTAGTTGGATTCCAGTTACCTAGTTCCCCTTTAGATTCTTCTTTTTTGAGCTCTTTAATTTGGTTTAAGATATCATCTAAATTTAATTCTTTATTCTGAATTTTTTCAACTCCTTCTTCAACTTTAACTGAATGTAACTTGTTTATAAACAGTACTTGCTCTTTTAATTTGCTCAGTATCTCTTTCTCATCATCCACTTCCAGTCCTGACATGTTCAACAATTTATCAATTAATTCTTTGTTCACTTGCTCTGTATCACCATCAGTTTCAACTAATTCTTTGTGGATGTTCCAAGTTGGGCTACGTAAAAACTGTTTGATCTCAGTTGGTTTAAGTGCTGGAAACACTTTCGAGCTGTAATTCCGCATGATTCTTAGCATCTTTAATGAATTTATAAAGTTGAAATTCGGATTTTTCTTTAACAAATTTATTAATCAAATAGTTTATTTATTCATATTGATTTCTTTTTAGTTTTGATTAACTTTTTAAGAATCTTGGAAGGAGAGATGGGAATAAAAGCATTATTAATTAATTCCTAATCTTCTCTTTTTTCAAAATTAACTATATTTTGTAATAAATAACTATTCTCTAAGAAAATTTTATTAGTAGGGAATATCTAGTTAAATTTGACCAATGATTCAAAAGCTGCAAGATATTATATAGATGGATCATTGAGTAATTCATTTTATTAGTAAATTAAGAATAAGAACAAAAGATAAAAATCGAATTAATTAATTTTCAAGAACAAATCAATGCCACTTAAACTTCCTTAATCTTCTAGCGATTCATTTCAATCTTAAAAAACCTCTTTCTAATCTAAATAAGCGAACAAAGAAACATAATAAAGCATAAAACTAAATTCACAACACATCAATTGATTCTTGAATGAATAAATCAAGTAATTTCTTAAATTGGAAAGGTTTGTAGCGTTGGTGCGATGAGCTGAAAATTTTTTTTATAAATTTTTTTTTCCATTAAATTAAAAGTTTTAAAGTTTGAAATGGTTTACGTTAAAAAGAAGTTTACCAAAGGTAATGCTAAGAATTACATTAGTCGTACCCAGGCTATTAGAAAATTGCAAATTTCTCTAGCTGATTTCAGAAGATTATGTATATTTAAAGGTATTTATCCAAGAGAACCAAGAAATAAAAGAAAAGCAAATAAAGGTTCAACAAAACAAAATACATTCTATTATTTTAAAGATATTCAATATTTGTTACATGAACCAATCTTGAATAAGTTTAGAGAACATAAAAGTTTCTCCAAAAAATTGAATAAATTTATTAACAAAGGTGAATTTAAAATTGCAAAAAATTATGAAGTAAATA
Source organism: Millerago galiae (assembly GCA_030568845.1). NCBI lineage: Eukaryota > Fungi > Ascomycota > Saccharomycetes > Phaffomycetales > Phaffomycetaceae > Millerago > Millerago galiae. Next base: position 161,155 of record JAJMIZ010000013.1, on the reverse strand, counting down.
ATAAACCTGAATACAAGTTGGATAAGGTTATCAAAGAAAGATATCCAACATTTTTAGATGCTTTAAGAGATATTGATGATGCTTTAAATATGTTATTTTTATTTTCAATCATGCCAATCACAAGTTCAATTTCATCCAAAGTTATTTCAACTGCAAATAAATTATGTCAAGAATGGTTAGCGTACGTTTCCAAAGAAAGATGTTTAACTAAGGTCTTTGTCAGTATTAAAGGTGTTTATTATGAAGCAAATGTTAAAGGTGTTGAAATCAGATGGTTACAACCATTTAAATTTCCACAAATCATACCAAATGACATTGATTTTAGAATCATGTTGACATTTTTAGAATTTTATTCAACTTTATTACATTTCATTTTATTCAAATTATATACTGATATTGAATTAGTTTATCCACCAAAATTAAACAGTGAAAAATTAAAAGGTATTGGTGGTTTGAGTTCATTTATTTTAGAATCCACAAATAAAAATGTCTTGAATGATGAAGTTCCTGTTATTGCAAGTGATGAAATCCAAAAAATTGATGAAAAATCAATCAAAGCAGCAATTAAAGCAGATTCTAAAAAAGATGAAAGTGAAGAAATTGAAGAAGATAATTCTGACAAAGAAGTTGAATTAGATGAATTTGAAGACAATTCTAAAAATGCTGGTGATTTATTAATCCAACCATCAAATAAATTAGATGAAAGAAAAAAGATTTTTGAAAATTTCATATTCTTCATTAACAGAGAAGTTCCATTTGAAACATTAGAATTTTTAATTTTGTCATTTGGTGGTAAAGTCATTTCAGAATTAACAGTTGATGAATTAAACTTGAAAAATGAATCAATTGATAAAAACTTGTTGAATTCAATAACTCACCAAATTGTTGATCGTCCAAAAATTAATGGAAAAGTTCAAGGTAGAACTTATGTTCAACCACAATGGATTTTCGATTCCATTAACAAAGGTGAATTATTACCAGTTAATGACTACTTACCTGGTGAAACTTTACCACCACATTTATCACCATGGGGTGATTCAGTTGGTTATAACCCAGAAGCTGAATTAGAAGAAAAAGAAGAAGAAAGCGAGTCCGAGGAAGAAGAAATCGAAGGTGAAGATGACGAAGATGAAGAAGAAGATGATGATGATGACGAAGAGTTAGTTGCACAAAAAGAATTAGAGTTGGAAGCTAAAGGTGTCAAATATTCAGACGTTAAAGATTCATTGAAAGAAACTAAAAAGAGAAAAGCTACTAAATCAGCTGAAGAAGAAGAACAAGAATTGAAAACAATTATGATGTCCAATAAACAACGTAAATTATATAAGAAGATGAAATATTCAAACGCTCAAAAGGAAAACAAAACTGAAGAATTGAAAGATAAAAGAAGAAAGCTTGAAAAGAGTAAAAAGAAATTAACTAATTTACAAAAAAAGAAATAGAATACACATGTACATTAATTAAATTTATTTGTATTATTTTCTTATACCAATTCTTGAATCCATTAGATTTCTGTCTGGAGTTTCTAATTCGACTAAACCTTGTAATTCATTTTTTAAATTGAGTAATTCCTGTGATGCTTTTGTTAGATTTTCAACATCTGTAGATTTCTCAACGTTTATAAACGATTTCAAAACGAATAACCCATCATCAATACAAGTTAATCCAGTTTCTCTTTTTAAGAATATTTGGAATATATCTAAAGTTATATTTCCATAATAAAACTTCAATCCTTTTATCAAATACACCAAGTCTGGCTTATATCCAAGTTCGTTCAAGAATCCTAATACGGTATCATTTCCAACGTTGATGGAACTCTCTAAGACGTTTTGGTTTGATATTTTTCTTTTACCATTAACAAAAGGTATATCGAAAGTCTGTATGACCCAGTCTTTGTATTTTGTGACATCGAACCCCAGGTCTTCATTGTATTCAGCTTTGAAGTGAATCTTATGCTGTTCGTATTGTGTTGTTTTGGAATTTGGTTCGAATTTTGTGACGACTTTTGGTGATGTTAGCATGACGAGTGTGGAATAATGCTCAGGTCTGGAGCCTGTAAGCGTGGCAAACGAGTCAATTGTAAGCTGGTACTGACTCTTGGAGATATTTGCAAAGAGGGAGAGGTTCTGGACCATGAGATCTATATATTTAACTTGAAGTAATATGAAGAGAAGAAGTACTACAATTTTATCATCAACACTTATGTAATCGGACGAGGACCTCAGTCAAGTTTATTAATTTCGTCTTTCTCAGAAGATTCGATTGGCTCGAGCCTAACATCTTCAGTGAATGCGACGATGATGTATCCTATAAGGACAACGTTTGCAACAACTGCACTTAAACCACCAGAGACAATTGAATTATCTAGATTGTTAGTATTTGGGATAGATTATAATATAAGTGTACTCACTGAATAAGTATTGGGTGACAAAGAAGGTGATAAGTGGGAAGAACACCATTGCAGCAGTGAAGAAGACCAATTTACGGACAACGGATCTGGTTGTTAGTATTGATAGATCATTGGTTGCATACTCACTTTGGGATATCGACGGCCATATTGAGATGATATTGATATAATATAAGTATATAAGTATTAGCAAGTATTGATAATTATTAACAATTATTGATAAATATTGATAAAATGTGTTGATACCAATATGTCGAGTATGTTGATGTAATATAAATATATATAAGTCTCGTTTAATTCGTAAAAAATCTTCGGTCTTTTTAACTACAAAAATGTTGAATCCAATAACAATTCATAAAGAGTTTGGAGGTGATTTAGGAGTTTTGTCGATCACTTTTGGTCTTCCTTTATTACTTATTGTCTTCCATCAATTGGTTAATCCATATTATCATTTAATTGGAATTGATTTGGACTTAAATCAATTAATTGATTTCAAAGGTAAATCAATCACTGAATTGTTATTCCATGGTCAAACTTGGTGTTATTATTTAATTTGGTTCTTTGGGTTGACTCTATTTGATCTAATCTTACCAGGTTTTACATTAAATGGTGTTAAATTACGTGATAATACTTATTTAAATTATAAAATTAATGGTATTTCAAATTTCATTTTATTCTTTATTATATTAGTCTTTAGATTTATTCAATCAGATGGTCAATTACCTGAATTGCAATATTTATACAACCATATCTTAGAATTCACAATAGTCACAATTGAATTCTCTTTCCTGTTATCAACTTTTGTTTATATCTATTCTTTTATTCCATTGGTTAAAAAGAATGGTTTCAACACGAATGAGAAAATTCTCGCAGTTGGTGGTAACACACAAGATCCTATTTATGATTGGTTTATTGGCAGAGAACTAAATCCAAGAATTGGTTCTTGGGATATTAAATTATTCTGTGAATTAAGACCTGGTATGTTATTATGGTTAATGATCAATTTATCTTGCTTACATCAACAATGGTTACAGTACGGATATGTCACTGACTCAATGCTCTTATTAAATGTCTTACAGTTCATCTACGTTATTGACGGTGTGTTAAATGAAGAAGGTTGTTTAACAATGATTGATGTCACAACTGATGGGTTTGGATTCATGTTATGTTTTGGAGATTTGTCATTAGTTCCATTTTCATACTCATTACAATCAAGATATTTAGCATTAGAAAAAGTTGAATTAGGCTCCACGTTTGCAATTATTATTCTTTTGATTTCAATTATTGGATTTTATATCTTCAAATCATCAAACAATCAAAAAAATAAGTTCCGTCAAGGGAAGCTAAATCATTTGAATTCAATTAAAACAGACACAAAGACTAAATTATTATGTGATGGTTGGTGGAAATTATCTCAACATATCAATTATTTTGGTGATTGGTTGTTCTCATTGACTTGGTGTCTGGCAACAGGATTTAAAACACCTTTAACTTATTACTATGTTATCTATTTTGCTTCTTTGTTATTACATAGACAACAAAGAGACGAAATTAAATGTAAAAAGAAATATGGTAAATATTGGGAAGAATATGAACAAAAGGTCCCATATAAGATCATTCCAGGAATATATTAACTACGCATAAAATTGTATAGCCTTCTATAATATTAATATTACCACCAGTGGTTAATTTTATTGTTGTTTTTTACCATGCTCAACTTTTTTCTCAAATGACCCATAACTAATACCTAATGAACTAACCCAAGATATAGCGATGCTTAAGATTAAAATCAAAAGTAATGTGACGATTAAACATGAAAGAAGACCAGGTGTGAAGAGTTGTGGTTTTAGAACTTCACTTGTTGTTGTTAATTCAGCCATTTTATAATTATTTGATTGTAATGCAACAAGATTCCCTTTCAGCTTTTTTTATTTGGAGAGAGCGCAGCTGGTGTTTGGATGGTTGTACGTATTAAAGGTAGTGGAAATAACTCTTTGTATATAGACTTTCATGTTAATTAGACTAGTGTATAACATAGCTGTATAATAATAATATATATAGTTTAACTAATATTGTTTCTGTCTTTCTTATTCATGGAGATAATTGAATAAGTTTAAAATACAAATGGATTAAATCATCATTTTTCGATATTTTTAAAGATTTTAACATATAAATGTGTTTTGGTATTATTTTAATCTTTAATAATATTGGCATATGGATCAATGATCAGTGAGAAGTTTATTATATATAGAAATTTAGTTAAAAAATTAGTTTGTTGGCATTGGTGATTGCATTGTGGCCAATTTCCAGGAATATCGGGCAACTTGGCCGAGTGGTTAAGGCGAAAGACTTGAAATCTTTTGGTATTTTACCGCGCAGGTTCGAGTCCTGCAGTTGTCGTTATTTTTTTTCTTCAACGTTTTGAAGACAAAATGGATGTTAACACCATGTGTATGATGTTCTATTATTTATAATGATTATTTTTTAGTATATTTTGACTTGGAGAAACTATACGGTACGGTGGGCAGGAAATATCTACAGTCATATCTTTTTTTCATGATTCATTTTTTTTTGTTCATCTACAAAATTTCATTGATCTCCTCTTAGGGCTCTAATAACAGCAGGTCTTCTCATCATATTCTTTGTCCATTTATAGACTTCAGGAAATTCTATTTTCAAATCGATTCCAATTCTATCAACAACGTTATTCCATGGAACAAAAGCTAGATCTGCAATTGTAATTCTTTCACCAACTAACCACACTGGGTAATCGAAAAATCTTGATTGAGATAAAGGAGTAGTACCTGCAGAGTAAGCAGCTGCATTCTCAACGTCTAATTCCATAATTAAAGCCTCTCTTCTTTCAGCTAAAGCCATTTCAACAACCCCATAAACTCTCCGAACTTCATCAATGTACCTTTCAACAGCAGAGGTAATTTGCTGAGAATGGAAATATCTAAAATGTAGAGCTTGGCCAATCATTGGAGCATGGCCAGAAGTTTGGAAAAACACCCAAGAGGTTATTTGAGATTGTTCATTAATATTATCACTCCAAATTGGACATTCACCAAAATTCTTTAAATAATTCTGAACTAAATATAAAGTGATAGAGCCTGATTCCCAAATGGACAAATTATCATTATTATGGTCGATCAATGCAGGGACTCTTGCGTTTGGATTTATTGAAACAAATTCAGGAGCTCTTTGTTCACCTTTATTAAAATCTAGAAAAATTGTATGGTAGTCTAAATTTAACTCACTTAAAATAATAGCAACTTTGAAACCGTTTGGTGCTGATCTATGACTGAATAAAGTAAATCCTTCGATTGGTTGATTTTTAAAAAAGTGTGTGATTCTTGATTCTGTTGAGTTTGTTAAATTTTGTTGTTGTAATAAACTTGATTGTAGTTTTTCTCTTTGTAAATTATGCTGTATATTAGAATTATCATTGATATGAACGTTTTTTAAAGCTGATGATAAATTAGAAATTGGATGAGACATTCTTTTTAATTTACCACAATTTTTTTAAATGTCAATAAAATAATTTTTTTTTTCGTATTTTTTTTTAACTGACCAATTTTGTATTTTCTGGTGGGCACGATTTTAATAAAAAAAAAATCACCAATTTAAATAATTAATTATTATTCCGAGTATTTTTATACAAATGAAGTAAATAATTAAAAAGATTTAATTTTAAAATTTTGTTTGAAAACGTTTTCTAAAACTTTTTTGAGTCATGAAAAAAAAAAAAGTGTGGGAAATTTTGTGAGAGAAAAAAAAATAACGACAACTGCAGGACTCGAACCTGCGCGGTAAAATACCAAAAGATTTCAAGTCTTTCGCCTTAACCACTCGGCCAAGTTGCCTTTGATAACCGATTACAATCGGTGCATGAACAGGCCTAGAAGACAGAGACACCCAGACATCTCAAATATACAATATCACTCAATATTCTGATTATATGTAAACTAGCTAAAGTTGTTTATTAAACAAATTTTTTGAGTTATGCTCATATATGTATATTATTAGCATTGTGCAGAATGACATAAACTAGGAGAAAGATCTAGGTTCAATTACGAATTACCCCAGATGGACTATAGTTTGATCACGACCGGGAAAATAAATGTCTATAAATAGAAAAAGAAGATGAGATCGGTTAAAAATGACAAAATCTAACAGATAATAAAAATATCAAATTTAGGGGAAGTTAATTGTCCCTTGGGCTAAGAAAATGAGAAGCTGTCAACGCAAGGCCTTTTTTTATTTATTATTGGTTAAAAAATGATTCATGTCTAAATGTTCGTTTAATTCGTTTCTTTTTTGTAAAATACGTAACAAACGGAATTTTCATTAAAATTAGCGATTGAATGATTTTAATATGATGAAAGATTAGGGCGAACAATGATATTTTCATTGATTGAAAGAGTAGAAACAACAAATATGAATCAATAAAGCTCACCACTAATTAATAAACAAAGATCATAATACTAATTGCCAAGTTCTCCCATTCCATGATCTTCTTCTTTCATAAACTAAAAAAAAAACCACATATGCACACTATTAATAACCATAGTTACATCATATTACATCGAATGGGTATATAAGTAGAATAGAATTCTTTATATTCCAACTGCTCATTACCAATGAATCTACTAATGAACAATAGAAATTTGCCACCACCACATGTGATATTTCAATACCCATACCAACTACCAATACTTCGTGCATCATCTACATCACCATTAATATCAAGTCCGGAACCAGTAAGATTACCATCAATCAAAAAATTCGATCAGTTTAAAAAAAGAAGTAATACATATCTTAAGATTAATAAAGAGCAAGAGAAGTTTTTCTTAACTTTATGTTTAAATGAGCATTTAAAATTAATTTCAAATTCCAAATTATATAGTTTGAAATTGAATGAAATTTTACAAAAATTTTTAATTGAATATCCAGAATTTAATAAGATTTCAAATCCATTAAAGAGACAACTAGTAACTAAATTAAATAATTCAATTAAAAAAGGACAAGAAATTGATGAATTGATGAAATTACCAGAATCAAACTTTGCTAATTATGAATATTCTAGATTTTCAGGTATTGATTTGATTTATCATTCAATTTATATTGATAATGAAAAAAGGATTCAAAACAATACAATTGATAACTCAACTAATTTTAATCCTCCTATTTTCAACGATTTTAATGATCCAAATTCAAGTATTAAAAGATTCAAGATTGATCTTGCTGTTAAATTCAAACAGTTATTAAAGAAAGGATACACTATTGAAGAAGCAGCATTAGAAACAATTATAACTGAGTTTGGATTTACCAAAGAATGGATTGAATCATATAAAAATGGGGACCTTGAATAGGCCCGTTCTAAATTATACCACATGATGCCACGTTATGCCACATTATATTATCTATTACTACACCACTACCTTTAATATCACAATGCATTTATTATTACCTTTGACTGTATGAACTGTAAAATTTCTTTAATCAAAGATAAATATTCAAATGGATCGTAAGATCCATTCAAATTTAAATAAACAGGACATTTATATTTCAAATATAAAGCTCTAGATATCTTTACGGATAATTCCATTAGTTCATTATTAGATTGATTTAGTACCGTATTAAAAGTTTCGGTCCCTTTACCAACAGTGTAAATATAAGATCCGATTGAAACATCAGTAGAATTACTAATGAACAACGATATCGGTATTTTCCCATCGAATTCAACAGGAATAGTTAATATCAAATATAATTTATCATTCCCAAATTCAATTGAATTTTGATAATTTTTAGTTTTCATATAGGAAATAATAGTAATAAGACCAACAATAATAACAAAAATAACAATAATAACAATAATAACAATAATAAAGAAATAAATATTAACCTTGAAAAAAAAAAAAAAAAAACTTTATCAAATAAAATATTCCATGACGAAAATCTCAATAATTGTTGCTTGCTTATTACCAGAATTTGGAATTGGATTCAATGGAGAATTACCTTGGAGATTATCAAATGAATTAAAATATTTTAGAAAAGTTACAACTGGAGATGGTAATAATGCTGTTATTATGGGTAGAAAAACATGGGATTCAATACCAAATAAATTTAAACCATTACCAAATAGATTAAATGTTATAATTACAAGAAATAAACAATTAAAATCCGAAAATAATGAATTAATATTTAATTCAATTGATGATGCATTAAATCATTTAAAAAATAATAATTCTTTAAATCATATTTTCATTATTGGTGGTGAACAAATTTATAATGAAACTTTACCAAAAGTTGATAATTTATTAATTACCGAAATTAAATCCACAGAAAATATTAAAATTGATACTTTTTTTAATAAAGATTATTTAATTAAAAATTTTACAAAACAATCAAGTAAAGAATTAGAAAAGTTTATTAATTTTAAAACAGAAGTTTTAAATTCAGAAAAAAATTTTAATTATGAATTTTGTTTATATAAAAAAAATACATAGAAAAAAAAATTTTTAATAAAAAATTCTCGCCCCCCTTAAAAACTTTAATTGAAATTAAATCTTTTAAAAATTAATTAATTCTTTAAATTAATCAATTCATAGTTAAATTTTAGTTTTAAAAAAAAACAAAAATGACAGAAACTTCAAAGTCTTCTTCTTGGACAAGTTTTTTGAAATCCATTGCTTCTTATAATGGTGATTTATCTTCATTAACGGCACCTCCTTTTATATTATCACCAACTTCGCAAGTTGAATATTCTCAATTTTGGGGTGAACATCCAGACTTATTAATTGCTCCAAACTTTATTCGTAATGATAATGAGGAATTGGATTCAACTGAACGTATTGTTGCAGTTACAAGATGGTTTATTTCTACTTTAAGATCTCAATATTGCTCTAGAAATGAAAGTTTAGGTTCAGAAAAAAAACCATTGAATCCATTTTTAGGGGAATTATTTTTAGGTAAATGGGAAGATACTTCAAAAGAAGGTAATCTTGGTGAAACTATTTTATTAAGTGAACAAGTTTCTCATCATCCTCCAATTACTGGTTATTCTATCTTTAATGATAAGAATAAAGTAGAATTACAGGGTTATAACGGGATTAGAGCTTCAATTTCAACAACTTCAATCAATGTTAAACAATATGGGCATGCTATTTTAGAATATAAAGATATTAATGAAGATTTTTTAATCACTTTACCTCCTTTACACATTGAAGGGTTATTAGTTGCATCCCCATTTGTCGAATTAGAAGGTAAGTCAATCATTCAATCCTCTTCAGGTTATATTTCAGTGATTGAGTATTCTGGAAGAGGTTACTTCTCTGGTAAAAAGAATTCTTTTAAAGCAAGAATCTTTAAATCTTTAGCAGACTCTCATGACAAACATAATGCATTATTCACCATATCTGGTCAATGGTCAGGCCAATCTACTATTTATAAAGGCTACTCAACTTCTTCCAAAGAGAGTGAATTGTTTTATGATGCAAAGGCAAAGAATCCAGAACATTTGAAAGTCAAGCCATTAGAAGAGCAATTAGAATTGGAAAGTAGAAAAGCGTGGAAGACAGTTGCAGATGCAATCAAAGCTGGTAACTTTGATTTGATTCATCAAGAAAAATCTCAATTGGAAAATGATCAAAGAGAATTAAGAATCAAAGAAAATTTAAACGGTGTTAAATGGGAAACAAAATGGTTTGAAGAAGTTGATTTGAAAGAATTACCTTCTTTAAACGAAAAGACTGATCCATTCTTTAGTTTGGCTAACTTAGCTAATTTATCAAGAAAAAATGTTGTCAGTGGTACAACTAAGGATAAAAAAGATGATAAAGGAACAACCTATATACATTGGAGATTTAACAGAGCAAAATGGGATAATGAGAAAGAATATAAAGTTTAATTATACATTTACGATACACCAATTTTTGTAGTATATTTATGTGTATATATATATATATATATATATCTATATATACCTATATATCTATATATACCTATATAAAAATAAATTCAACACAATTTTAAATAAATGCACAACTCTTTGTGAAAATAATTAAAATGGTGACTTGTCAGATTGCCATTTGTGCCCACCCATGCTTGATCCCTTTCGAAAAAGTTCATCAAGTGGGTCGAGATCATCGCTCCTTTAAATAATTAAAAAGATAATTATGTGACAAAAGGCAAAATTAAGTAGATGACCAAACTGCAAAGAGTTATGGACAAGCTAAATAAATATCTCACTCTAGGGCACAAAGGTATACATCTCATCAACCAAGTTGGATTCAGTGGCTCTTTAGAAGAGTCAAAGAGGGACGTAAACTATAGAAATGATCCTACTGTGGAAGTAGTTAGTATTGAAAAGAGCTCAAACCATTATTATGGGTAAATACATACTGAAGTACGTCGACGAAGAAAAGAAAAAACTTTTATAAAATTGGGATTTTAACTTCCTTTTATAATCTTTATGGAAGTCACCCGGAAGTTGTAGACTTTTTAGGGCTTAAGTTAGGGTTTTGCAAGTCATGTGATTAAATACAAACCCTGAAAGTCACAATTGGTTTTTTTGAATAGTTGAGAGGTGTCCAGATGTTCGTCCAGAAATCAAACATTCGCGAACTTTTTCAATTTTCACTTCTTTTACTTTACCAATTAAATAAATCAAAGATGGCTGAATCACATAGATGTACGTACAAATGAAAGAGTAGAGATTGTGAACGTTTATATTTGTTTTCAATTATTGATTAGGAATTTGAACTATGAGAAAAGGAGAGATTTCAGTGTTGATATTACATCAAATAATAAACTATAATCACATTTCTATATTTTAAGAATATCTACTAACATTCTACAGTATACGTTAAAGGTAAACACATTTCATACCAAAGAAGTAAATCTGTCCAAAACCCAAACGTCTCTTTAGTTAAAATTGAAGGTGTTGCTTCAACTGAAGATGCTAAATTCTACTTAGGTAAACGTATTGCCTACGTTTACAGAGCATCCAAAGAAGTCAGAGGTTCTAAAATCAGAGTCATTTGGGGTAAAGTCACCAGAACTCACGGTAACTCAGGTCTTGTTAGAGTTAACTTCAAATCAAACTTACCAGCTAAAACTTTCGGTGCTTCCGTCAGAATCTTCTTATATCCATCAAACATCTAAATTAATTTAATATTGTACAATAAGGGGAAGAATTTAGGGCATTTATTGGGTATATAAAGAAGAAGAAGAAAAAGTTTTTTTAAATTTGTTGATGAATTATTCATGAATCACATTTACCTCTATCTAACATCAAAGAATATATTTCCGTTTATAATCAATGGATAATTATGTATAAAAAACTACTCTGTAGCTTGTTAGTTAACAAAAAAAAAGACATACTATTTACTAAACACGCATACTTCTTCTTTTGAAGAAATCCATTACTTTCTTTGCAGTTGATGGTTCTTTCTTCTGATCAAAACTCGTATATGTAATCACTGGTTCCCTTGGTTTTGGCGTAACAATATTAACTTCAGTTGATGGTTCTAAAACTTTCTTTTTGCTCTTTGGTAAATCCATCTCAATATCATTTATTTGTGATGAATTACTGCTATAAAATGATAAAAAGCTAAATCTCTTAGTCTTATTATGAATACTATTATTCGAACTTGGAATCCGAATTGATGGTTTTCTTGTTTCAGAACCTTGATATGATGTATTTTTAGTCGTCATTGATGCATTGATTGAATGTGATGATGAAATCTCTGAACTTAATTTATTTTCACTTGATGATCCAAATATTTTATCAAAAACTGCTTCAGCAGCAATGATTGCACTGTATCTATTCGTCTTTTTATTAGATTCAATGGTATCAGTTTTGGGATGGAATTCTTGTATCTCTGGTTCAATCTCATTCTCTTTTTCAATCTCATTCTCTTTAATCTTTTCTTTATACAAATTTGGGGCAATTAAATTTGGAGACTTTGGCGTTATAATATCACCTTCTGCTGATGCTAGATCAACTGATGGTTGACTAATATTGTTGCCGTTAGAAACAGATGTCATCGAATTAATCGAATCTGATCTAACAAATGCATTTGGTATATAAATATCTGATGGAGTTGAATGATTGAATTCAGGTTGATTTGAAATTGACGATGAGTATAATCCAGGATGATATGAAGTTGGTCTTTGCTTTCTTACTCCAGGTCTTGGTAATTTTTGATTCATTGGATTTGAAAAATTATTGGTATTGATTGGTACTTTTGGTTTTATAAAACCATCAATTGATCCTTGTGCTTGTTGTTTGATTGGTGATTCTTCAATGGTATAATTAGATAATTGATTAGCATTATGATTATTTAAATTAGAAATACCGGTATGAGTAGTGGATCTTGGGATACCTTGATGAGTATGCAATTGTTGATGTGGGATAGTTGGAGAAACTGAACCATTACGACTTGTTCTATCAATGTTATATAAAGAAGCAGAAGAAGGAAGTAAAGATTCGGTTTGGATTTTTTGTTGAACTCTAACTTCATTTGCATCAACAACAGCTTGTAAAGCTAACGAAGCAACAGAATTTGATCTTTGATGACCAGGCTTGGAAGTTTGATGGAAAGGTAAATCTTTAATTGAAGTAGACGATGATGAAGCAGGTAAAGCCACTGCAAAATTAGAAGAAGTTTGTGGAGGTAATGGATTTGCGGTTTGATGATTTGTTGAAGTATCAATTAATGAATATCTTCTATATTCTTTATTTGAACGAGCTGGTACTTTAGCTTTGTTTAAATTAATATCCCATTCAGAAGGTGTTATTGATAAGAAAGGAGCATGAGGAGCTAACCATTGATGAGATCTAACTTCTCTTAACGTAATTCTTTTTCTAGGGTTTGAAACTAAAATTCTTCTTAATAGATCTCTTGGAACAGGTTCAACATATTCAGGAAATGTTAAATTAGTTGAAGTTATATATTGATATAATCTCGAAATGTTATCACCATCAGGATTTTGAGGATCATCATCAAAAGGTAAATAACCAGATAACATTGCGTATAAAATGACACCACAAGACCAAACATCGGCTTTTCTTGCTTCATAAGGTTCATTTGAAATAACTAATTCAGGTGCTGCATAACATGGAGAACCACAAGAGGTTTTCATTAATTCATTATCTTGGGAAAATTCATTAACAAATCCAAAATCTGTAATGATAATATTTTTATGTTTATCTAATAATAAATTTTCTAATTTTAAATCTCTATGAACAAGACCTTTTGAATGCATATAATAAACACCACTAACTAACTGAGCAAATAATCTGCATGCTAAAGAATCTTTTAAATAACGATTTTGTAAAATGTAATCAAATAATTCACCACCAGATACATAATCTAAAACAATACCAATATATTTATCATTTTGACAAACGTCTTCTAATCTTATAATATTTGGATGTGATAAATTTTTTAAAGCATTAATTTCTCTTCGAACTTTAGATTCTCTTTCACTTCCTTTTGGAATAGTATCACGACGAATAAATTTAATAGCAACTTGAGAAGGTTGTTTATCATCTCTTCTCCAACCTAAAATAACTTTACCGAATTCCCCTTCACCAAGAGTTGAACCTAAAGTATAAGGACCAAATCTCATTTCCTTTCTAGGTCTATGAGATTTAAAACTCTGACGATGAGATCTAGTAGCTGGTTCAGGCATTTTGGATCAACCTTGAATGAAAACTTTTAATATGAAACAGGTGAAATTGGAGGCTGAATGTTGCGAATAAAAAACTGAAGACTTAAGGAACGACGCGAAGTGGGAACAGTAGCAGGACGAGAGCTTTCAGATACTTCTCGTGTGCAGAGCAAATGAGGATTTGTAATTAAATTTGGTTTTTTGTTTGTTTATAAAATCAAGAATTCGACTTTTTTGGGAATTTCTGCTTTTTTTTGTTTGTTTACATTTTAGTAAGACGTTGCAGGAAAGTGCATGAAGCGATGGGTTCCTTCTAGAATTTAGAAGGGGATGTACCTTCTGCTCCTTCTGTGCCTTTCATGCCTTGTAGGGAACTCCTTCTGGAATTATTTACGGTTTTTTTAAATAACCTTTATTGCTTCATCGTTTTACCTCATTTGCATGATTGCTACATTGAGATCTGCTATTTGTATCTTTACCATAATTCCATATCTACACTAAATGATCCACAATATATTCATCTATTTACATGTCTAAAGTTTTAAATCTGCTAAGGAAACAATTCCTGACTTTTGGTATCCAGAAGCACTATGATTAACAGTTGAACCTAAATTTTCGTCAGTATTAGTCTTAACAATTTTATAAGTTGGTTTGGCATTTCTAGCCTCTTGAATTGCTTGATATAATTTATTATTTTCTTTAATTAAATAACCTCTTTTGTCCATTCTTGAATAATAATGAACATCTCTTCTTTTAACAGGTCTGGCTTCTAATGGGACATAACCTCTTTTTTCTAAGAAATATTCAGGATGTAAATGTGCTCTTAATGATAATTTAGAAAAATAACGTGCTGTGAATTCACCACCAGCTTTTTCAATTGCTCTAATTGCTTCAGTTGATGCTCTTGTTGCTTCAATTTTTAATGGGAAATTTAATAATTCTTTACCATTAGCTAAAATCTTAACACCATCTCTTAATGTACCTGTAATTAAACCATATTTTTTCATTTTTCTCATATCTAATACTTCACCTTCTTTTAATGTCAATCTACCTGATTCAACAAACGATATTATTCTATTTAAGTTTAATGGTTTGATTTCTAAAGCTGTGACTCTCTTGAATCCAACTTTTGGAAATAATTTAACAATAGGAGTTTGACCACCTTCAAACCATGGTTTGACTGTACCTCTAGCCTTTTGACCTTTTTGACCTCTACCTGAAGTTTTACCAGTTCCTGAAGAAGGACCTCTACCGAGTCTTTTAAAAGCTTTGGTAGAGTTCAAAGGTGGATGTAAATTAGACAATAATGAAATTGAACGAGTTTGCACCACTGAACTGAATGAACTGAACAAACTTCTGAATGGAAACATTTTTAGTTAATTGAAAAATCGTTGAATTTTTCAATTTTTTTTTCATATACAAAATGTGCCCGAAACGAAAATGTTGATAAAGAGTTTAAAGAGTTTAAAGAATATGAAGAGTATGAAGAATATAAGTATGGCAAATATTCGTAATTTATTTCCCTCATATTCGGTCAATGATATAAGAAATTTCGATAGATAACTATTTACAGTTTCTTTCTATTCATGTAAATTAATTAGATTGAAAAGATTGGTTTGTCTACAAGTAAGAACTTAAATTTCATTCAATTCTTGTAATAAAAGCATTAAAATATGCTCAACGATTTGTTGATTATAACTCTTTGACTGTACTGATTTCAACATTCCAAAGCATTTAATTAAATTCTTACGTTCAGCTAATTCTAATTCTGATGGCAGCATTATTTCAGTTTCAAAATATGGTAATACCACGAAATCTCTAAATGCAACCAAAACTATATTTTTAGTGCTTAATGTCATATCAGTGGCTGCTTCATTCCAATTTGAATTCGCATTCACTATCGCTATTTGTAATGGTAATAACACGCCAATTAAATAATGATAAATATGTTTGAAGAAATAATCCCAAGTTAATGAAATTCTTGCAAAGACTGAATGCTCTGATAAATTATCATCAAAAGTTAATTCATTTTCTAATATATTCATACCATTTCTTAAAAATTCCATAACTTCACTTATTATCGAAGTCGTTGAACTATTGTTTTCAAGTCTTGATTTAATATAAATCTCAAACATCTTATCAACATCTTCAATTGGTGTATTCAACTTCAGTCTCGCTTGGTTTTCAACTTTGAACAGTTGGATACTTGTAGTTGTTATAGTTGCCCATAAATCATCTGCCATTTGATCTCTTTCATCAAACGACAAATTCTTTAAACTAGACTCTGCAATAACATGCTTTATCGTGCTATCGGTGTTCTCTAAAATATGAGACGGATCAAATGAATATAAGGTGCTACCTGTTTCTAATCTTGAATTGGATTGTGCTGATGATAATCCTGTATGTGCATTCTTTTTCAAAAAATGATGATGATGGTCATTTGATTTGGAGCTTCTTTTCAAATCTTTGGTTTTGGTCTTTGCATACATCTTGGCCCTACTAATGGCGTTCTCCAATTTCCCACTTGTGTTGGGTATGAGTGAAACTGTTGGACTTAATGGACTTCTTAACGCAGTTGGTGAATTAACTGAAGGAGGTGCAGCAAACGAGCCAGAAGTCGTACTACCATTGTATGAGTGTGATGTTTCGATTGGTGCCAGCTTATTAAACCCAACATTGGACAGTGTTTGTGTTATTGAATTAATTGTTGATGATGAATTATTTTTTTGAAGGTATCCAAATGAGGCCGTTTTAGATCGTTGTAGTCCCTTGTCTTCCTCTTCAATGTTGACTGGTGGATTGTTGTTCCTTGTATGTGTAAAGCTGATCGTGTTTGCCAGTGTTGATGTGCTTCTCTTCCGAGACTGGACGTTATTTGACATATTCGTGGTTTATTACAAGTTTAATTTTATGTCATAAAAATAATTTTATATTAAAAAGTTGCTCCTTCACATACAAATAATCTTTGCTCGTATTTATGGCACCAATTAACAATGGCTTTTGCACTTTTAACTAAAATGTCTCTTCTTGTTATACTTCCCGTAATTAAATATAATTCATAATTCGGAGTCACCCATGATAAACCTGCAATTGCATTGTTTTGATCCTCATTTTCCCATCTTAAATAGGAAACATTAATTCTTTTACCACCAGTTACACTGGAATGTAATTTAAGATAGTATTTTTGTAAGTTTGAAACATCTGTTGAAGTTGGCATAAGATATTGTAAATGTCTTTTGGATTTATAAATAAAATGATAAACTAATGGAGCTGGAATATCAGTTGTTGATAATCCCCTTATTAATGATTCGTTAATCTTATCAATTAAACCTTTTTGTTTTAATTCATATGTTATGTTTTTAGATATCTCCCTCATATCAAAAAATGCATTTTTATCAGCACTTATTAAAATTAAAGCAATTGAATTTATAAATTTAACATGTGCATATAGAAACCCATTTGAATTGAATTTTGGTAAACATATTGGTAACCATAATTCTTCATCTTCTGAATTATTCTTTGATTGATTAAAAACCAACGAAAATAAAATTTGTAAATCTGTTGTATGTAATGTATGATTCTTTGGTCTCATTATATTAATTAATTTCCCTCCTGGTGCAACTAATAACCCATATAATAAATTTCTGTTTCTATGTGTTAATAAAACTTTCCTAATTTTATCTCTTGTAATCTTTTTTAATCTTAAACTTTGTAATGCTCCAACTAAAATACCTGCATTAAATGAAGTTATATCTTGACAAAGCAGATCTAATCCTGATAAATCAGCTCTTCCTAAATGCTTTCTTAAATCAAACCCTTCTTTATTTTGAAATGATTTGATAATATGTGGTTTACTTAATGTTGACAATAAAAAACTATGTAATAAATCTAATTGATTTAATAATTCATTTTCTGTTTCATTTAATTTAGAAACTGCTAATAAAATAATTGGAGATTGGTTTAAAATTGTGAATCTTGTTGAATTAGTAACGAATGATTTCAATTTTAAACCATCTAATTGAAATGAATTAACTATTGTTTGAATAACTCCTCCATATAAGAAATTATTGTTTTCTTCTTCTTCATTAATTAATTTTTTGTTTGTCATTGAATAAATTGGTTTTCCAGCAGATGATAATATAAAGAATTGTTTAGCATTATCTGGTATTGAATCTTTATTATTTTCAAGAAAACTTAATCTTAAATCTGAATCAATTACTTCTTCTAGTCTATTGCTAAATACATTTCCTGTAACGCTTTCCAAATCACCATCTTCATCATCACTATAAATTGTTAATGTTGGATTTGTCCTTATTGTGAAGACATCTGAGTTGGCATAATTATAGTTGTTGCTAATACCTTCATAATGGCTTAATGTGCTATAGATGCTTTGAGCATCAGAGATTGAGTGATTTGATGGAAGTACCGGGGATCCGATTGATTCCATTGATACCTCTGTTGTAGGCTGTGACTGTAATTCTGGCAGTCTCAGACTTTGGATGCTTTGTGATCTTGATAATGTTAAATGTGGTAAAGATTGTTTCTTGTTTAAAAGTGGTCTTTGTGGAGGCCTGAAGTCATCATATTTGCTCATCGTGAAGATTGAAGAAATAACTTAATGAATCGACAATAAATAACTGAACTTATAAACGTATATAATAACTTATAAATGTAAATAAAGACTTTATGACTTTTGTCTGCTTATATAATTTTACTTCCGGGTAAGCTCATCGCATAAAAAAAATTTATTTCTTAATAAAACTTTTACTATTAAGAAATGAGTGAAATGGAAGAATCTCAGGTGGCTCCTGCTGCTGTTGAGAAGAAAGTCAAGAAATCAAACGTATCTTCTGATGATCCACTTGATAAGAAGACTTTATTTGTCAGATTGATCCCACAAGATGTCACTTCAGAACAATTATCAGATTTCTTTTCACAATTCTCTCCAGTTAAACATGCGGTTGTCGTTACTGATAATGATAAAAATTCAAGAGGGTTCGGGTTTGTCAGTTTCTCTTTAGATGAGGATACAATTACTGCTTTAGATAAAGCTAGAAAGACTAAATTGAATGGGAAACTATTAAGAATTGATATTGCCAAAAGAAGAGATCGTAAAGATAAAGAATCAAATGCTATTAGAGAACGTCCAATAAAGGCACCAGTTGAGAAAAGAAGAGCTAGATTAATTATTCGTAACTTGCCTTGGTCCGTAAAAGACCCTGAACAATTGAAGAAATTATTCACTAAATATGGTGCGGTTTCTGATGCTATCATTCCAAGAAAGAAAGGTGGTAGAATGTCTGGTTTTGGTTTTGTTACTATGAAAAAGAACTCAAGTGCAGAACAAGCTATTAAACAATCACAAGGTTTGAAAATTGATGGAAGAGAAGTCGCTGTTGATTTTGCTCTAGAAAAATCAAAATGGTTAGAATATAAAGAAGATCATACTGAAGAAGGAGAGGATAACGAAAAAGAAGAAGAAGATGAGGAGGAAGAAGAAGAGGATAGTGAAGACAATGGCGATGAAGATGATGATGAAAATAATGAAGCTGAACAAGAAGCCATTGAAGATCAAGACTCTGATGTCGCAGATGTTGATGAAGAAGATGATGGTAGTGACGTTGATTTAGACAGCGACGAAGAAATCGAAGAAGAAGAAGAAGCTCCAAGAGTAAAGAAAAACAGACAAGAAAACTTTTCAGTCTTTGTTCGTAATATCCCATATGATACCGACGAAGAAGAATTAAAAGAACATTTCGAAAAATTTGGTGCTGTTAAATATGCATTACCTGTCATTGATAAGAATACCGGTTTAGCTAAAGGTACCGCATTTGTTGCATTTTATGATGAAGAAGCTTATAACAAATGTGTTGATAACGCACCTGATAGTTCAACTACTTCGATTTTAATTTCAGATGATGTTTCTCCAGAATACGTTTTCGAAGGTCGTATTTTATCAATTACTCCAACTGTTGATAGAGAATCTGCTGCAAGATTAACTGAAAAAAATGCTGAAAAAAGAAGTGCATTATTAGGTAAAGCTCCAAATGAAAAAGACAGACGTAATTTATATTTGTTAAACGAAGGTAGAATTACTTCAAACTCAAAATTAGCTTCAAAATTAACTGCTGCCGATCTTGAAATTAGAGAAAAGTCTTATAAATTAAGAGTTCAGCATTTAAATAAAAATCCAGCTTTACATTTATCAATGACAAGATTAGCAATTAGAAATTTACCAAGATCAATGAATGCAAAGGCTTTGAAAGCTTTAGGTCGTAAAGCCGTTGTTCAATTTGCGACTGAAGTTAAAGAAAATAAAAGACAACCTTTAAGTAAAGAAGAATTGAAAAAATCAAATTATGAAAAATTAAGATGGCAAGTTGGTGAAGAAGAATCTAAAAAGACTAAAAAACTTGGTGTTATTAGACAAGCTAAGATTATCATGGAAGTTAAAGGTTCTGGTGATGCTGGTCGTAGTAGAGGTTATGGGTTCTTGGAATTCAGAGATCATAAATCTGCTTTAATGGGTTTAAGATGGTTAAATGCTCATTTAGTTACAAGGGATGAAATTTATGAAGGTATGACACCTGAAGAAAAGAAAGTTGCAGAATCTGAAAAATTCAATAAAAGAATATTAGTTGTGGAATTCGCAATTGAACATGCAAATATTATTAAAAGAAGAAGAGAAAAAATGTTGCAAGCTAGAAAAGATGCAGGTTTAGATAAACAAGGCAAAAAAGAAGGCGAAGAACAAGAAGATGAAGATGATGATGAAGAAGAAGAACAGCCTGCTACTAAAAAACAAAAGAAGAATGATAAAAAGGAAAAGAAAAAAGGTAGAAAACCACAAAGAAAAGGTAATATGAATAAAGGTCCAAAAAATAAAGAACAAAAGGAATCAACTGAAGGAAAATCTGGTCTTGATGAAAATACTAAAAAATTGATTGGTATTAAACGTAAAAGAAAACAATCAAAGAAATAATTTATTATATAAAATGTACATTAATTTTAAATTAATCAAATGATGTATTGGAAGATTTCCATGATTATAAACTTCAACTAAATCAGTAAACTTTGAGGATATTCTTACATATTTGTTTACTATTAAAAATGTATATTAATGATTTCTTGGGGCTCTCTTAGTTAATGCCATTGTATTTTCAACCCAACCTTCAGCACCGCCTTCCATTACTAAAATATCATAAACTGATTTGGCATTATATTTTTCCTTTTCATAACCAATAATTGCAGCATTTCTAGTACTTGGAATTCTCAACATTTCTCTTTCAACGTTCCAGCCAACAGCTTTTGACAATTCTTCAACGTGATCCACTAATGCAGCATACGTTGAATTTGAACCTTGTGTTGACGTTTGATTTGATTTTTTTCTCGATGGATATCTAACTCTTGCACCAGATAATGAATGTGAACAACATGGAATGACTAAAAATGGATAGCCTAGTAGAGGAATCCAACAGGTTAATTCATCAGAATGATTTCCAATGATAAAAGTATTTTTTGGAAATTGAGCAGTATTAACAGCAGTTGAACCTAATAAAGATGCAGAAGAATAAAATGCAATAGTTGGTACATCAAGTCCATTAACGTTATTTTGAACAGGTACCTGAAAAACTCTACCGTTATCAGTTATATGAGGAGCTAAATTTTTAACAGCAGGATGAGGCCGTAGTAAAACTGAAGGTATAATAACTTGTTCTTTTAATCTTGACTGAACTTCTTCAGGATAAATTTTCCAAGATTTTCTTGCTCTTGCATCAATACCAATACCTTTATAACCTTCTGATATTAATAAATGGACTAATAGACCATTACCACAACCTAAATCTCTAAATTCAAAATCTTTTTTATCTTTATAAATTTTGGACCATAGTTCGATTAAAAATGCAGCTATTGCAATATCTTCAAATACATGCTTCTTAGGATCTGTTGACTCAACCCAATTATCGACAATTTTTTTAGAATATTTCTTTTTTAATGCAATATAACGATCTTGGAATGAGACTTTCGAAACGACTAAGTCATGTTCAACTCTTTTTTGATATCCATCCATAACACCGGTTGAATGTTTTTTAGCAGTTTGTAATAATCTTAAAGCTATTCTAACGTCACGATTAGTCTGGTCTAATTTTCTAAAATTTTCAATTGAAGTTGAATCTTCATAATTGAATGGAATGTAATGAACTGATAATTTTTTATTTGATAATAGAATACCAACAGCTTGAACGGAAGGTAAATAAAATGGACAATCTTCTGTTTTGGATATATGTGGGTAATAAACGATTAAAGTTGAATCAAATTTACCTGAATTATTAACATCTAACTGTAATATTAAACAGGTTTGATTTATTATATAATCTTTGAAAGGGTTTCTAGGTATGATTCTTCTAACTATTTCTGTTTTAGGTCTCATTGGAATGTCTAATGGAACTTGCTTAATGTCATAATCGTCTAAATTCTTTGTCAAAATGACTTCACCATCATCTGAGGTTGGAATATCAGGTTTTATACCAATAAATTCTGATCTAAAATGAGAAATTTCAGCTTCTTTACCATCAATATAATTATATTCATCTTCTATCAGTATATCAGCTCTTAAAATCACAGTGGAATTGATATTTGGTTGCTTAATTAAATTTTTCATTGCCTTTTCATAATGATCTTCTTCAAAATTCACTTCAGATTCAAACAAAGAAACCCAGAACTTCCCTAAAACTGATTTTTTTTGCAGAATTTCATCTACTTTACCTCCTTTCAACTGAATAGAAGAATCTTCAGTCATTTTGAATTAAAAGCAAAAAAATTCTTTAAAGTGAAAAATTTACTGTTAAAAAAAAATTTAAAAAAACAACAATTTTATAAGCGAAATTAATTAAATTGATTAAAAATGACTTCACAGGCATCTCAGTGAGTTTTTGATATGATAATTGAAATCAGCACATTGAGTTTATAATAATACTAACTTTTTATTAGATTTCAACAACTAGAGAAGCTTGGTGAAGGTACTTATGCTACTGTTTATAAGGGACGTAACATCGCCACGGGGACTCTTGTTGCTTTGAAAGAAATCAACTTGGATTCAGAAGAAGGTACACCATCTACTGCTATCAGAGAAATCTCCCTTATGAAGGATTTGAAGCATCCAAATATTATTAATTTATATGATGTTATCCATGTCGAAAATAAACTAACTTTGGTCTTTGAATATTTAGATAAAGATTTGAAAAAATATATGGATCAACATGGTAATAACGGTGCATTGGAACCTCATATTGTCAAGTCTTTTATGTATCAATTGCTTCAAGGTATCAATTTCTGTCATCAAAATAGAGTTTTACATCGTGATTTAAAACCACAAAATTTATTAACAAACATGAAAGGTGAATTAAAGATTGGTGATTTTGGTTTAGCAAGAGCTTTTGGTATTCCTGTCAACACTTTTTCCAATGAAGTTGTTACTTTATGGTACAGAGCCCCAGATGTTTTAATGGGTTCAAGAAATTATTCAACTTCAATTGATATGTGGTCTGCTGGTTGTATATTAGCTGAGATGTTCATTGGAAGACCCTTATTCCCAGGTGGCTCTAATGAAGATCAATTGATGAAGATCTTTAGAATTATGGGTACTCCAAATGAAAGAACATGGCCTGGAGTTTCTCAATTACCAAATTACAGACCAAACTTCAATACTTTCATCCCACAAGATTTAAGAAGTATCATTCCAAACATAGATCCTTTGGCTTTGAATCTATTAACAAGCTTATTACAAATGAAACCTGAAAATAGAATCAGTGCAGCTCAAGCTTTACAACATCCTTGGTTTAACGAATACCATAACCAATTCAGTCCTGACCAAGCTCAGCAACAGATCCAGCAACAAGTTCCAGTCCAAGCAGTCCCACAATACCAGCAACCTGCTCAGCCTTACTATCAATAATGAAAAAAAATTCAATTCGTGTGGTCAATTTTTACAAAGTTACGTTATAAATGTACATTATGAATCGTTGTAGTCTTCATCTCATATTCGTTAATATTAAAGATTGATAACTCGGTGTACTTCCTTTGGAGATTAAAAAATTCAAAAGATTGAAATTTCTAGTCTTTGCGACGAACTCCCATAATTTCGTATCATTAATCAAGGTTTCATCATTTAAATTATCAATTATCCAGTCCCCAATCTCAATATAATTTTCTAAATTTAAAGTGAAGCACTTAATTAATGGTTCAACTGTCATTATTTTACCTGTTTTGGTTAAAGATAGGATTTTGTCCAAAGTAGAAACGTTGCAACTGCTGGATTCTAGTACATTAATGATGGCTTTATCACCTTCAACGTATGTAATCTTTTTGAAATTGAATAAATATTCAATAATTTGCAAAAATTCATTATTGATGTTCTTCATTTCATAAAATCTTTTATGGAAATCTTGCGAGTCTTCAGATAATTCATTCAGATCTTCCTCAATATTTATATCTTCATTATTTTCATTATTTTCATTACTATTATCATTACTTGTTGAGAATCTTTCTTCTGCCATTCTAGCTAATTCTCTATTGATTTCTTCAGAAGAGACTTCTTCGTCATTTCTCATGCTGTTAAGGAGTTTCTTATTTAATTCATCATGATATAAAATTAATCTATTCTTCATTTCCAATTCAATTGAATTAATTGGTAAAACTATATCAAAATTTAATTCTTTTAAAACTTCCAGACTAATGCAATTATATTTAAACGCTTCTTTATCCAAAGCGTACCGTATCTGATCATTATTTATTTCTACTACTTCTCCTGTCTCTAATTGTTTCTTGGTTATTTCACTGTTCAAATCATACAAATGGTTTAATTTCAACATCTTAACAATCAAATATAATGATGGTTTCAAGCACTGATTCAATCTCTTATTCAAAAAATGCAATGATGAGTCTCCAGAGTAGACAAACACTTCATGAAGGATCTCTAATGGTAATTTTTCTAATAACGAAAGTGATTTTTCATTTGACACCTCTTTTAATTCAACTGATTCTCTTAATTTGGTCCTTTTTACTTGAATTTCCACGGGTTTTTTGAATGATCCTGCCTTCTTTCTCTTATGAGCACGTCCAGGAGTGATGAATCCCATGACTAAACCGATTCTTACTGGTTTCTCCTACTTTTGAATGAATTTTTTTTGTTTATAGAAAAATTTTATTTCGGATTTTCGGTTTTAATTTATTTTTCCCATTAAAAATCCATCCAAGATTCAATTAAATTTGTTGAAATTACACTAAAAAGAAAGTTTCAGAAGACAAAATGGTAATAAATCGTATCCTCTACACAGAAAAAGCATCCAGAAGGCTTTTTAGTACGCTCAAAAGTGAGTGTTTTTGACTTTTTTTAATAGATTTATACTAACTACTCCAGACCTTCAACAACAAAGACAACCAGCATCCACATCACAACCTTTGACCTTCACAGGAAGTACTACCATTGAAGGTACCAAGGAGGAGCGTATGGAGTCCATCTTTGGTGGTCGTATTAGAGGTGATGCGAGAGTATCTTCATCAAGACAGATAGTTAATAAAGGAAGAGTTATTGCAGGTGTTGATGTTCCAGCAAAGCCATTGGAACCAGATAACTGTTGTATGTCTGGATGCGTGAACTGTGTTTGGGAACAGTACAATGATGATATTAGAGACTGGAGAAAATCAAGAAATCGTGCAATTGAAGCAATATCAGCAACAGAAGATAAATGGCCTTCAGATTTCGATCCACCATTAAAGAAATTAGAGATTAAAAACGTCCCAAGAGAACTTAGAGCAATGAAAAGGAAATTAAGTAAAGAGCAGAAAATATCAACTGCTTCATACTTCCCAGCTCATGGAAAACCTGGGGCTCAAAATATATTAAAACCTGAACATGTCGAAGCTCATATCAAAAAACTTGAGAAGAAGGAGGAAGAAGATGAAGATTGGGCAAATGTTCCTGTTAGTATGAGAGTCTTTGCAAAGACTGAAGCAATGATGAGAAAAAGGAAATTAGCAAGAGAATTAGCTGCTAAAGAGACAGCTCAATAATGCATTGTATACATCAAATAAATATATTTATTCTACGAATTTAATCAATAATAATACATTCTAAACTTAAATCAAATAAGTTAAAAGAGTGAACAAAAATCCAACGAATGAAACTTGAACTGGAGCTTGATAATAAACTGCACCATTCGATGAGGATGAAGCAGAAGATGAAGCAGTTGCAGGTTCAATAGTTTTTGAAATAGATGAAGATGGAATATTAGATTGGGTATTAACTTCATCTTCGTCAGAGAAAACGACAATTGCATCGGTGATTTCATTACCATCAGCGTCATAGATTGCATAAGTGGACTTTCTTGCAGTCAATCCATCAAGTAATGAACCAGTGTTATTAGTATCAACACCGTTCTCAATTAAATCAGCGATGTCATCAGGTTGATCTGGAATATCGAAATCTGCACCAAAATCTGCATAGATGGATTCAATATAAGAAGCATCACAGTCAACTTTTTCAATATCAGAAATATCTTCTTCTGGGATAGTTGGAATGTTAGCATTTTTATATTGAGATTGTAAATAAGTGAAATCTTCCAAGTAAGAAACAGAACCATTTGAATTGATTTCAACAACACCATAATCTGAAGCTTCTTGAGAATATTCATAGACCAAACCACCAGAAAATGTATTAACTAAACCACCAAATAAACCGTCATCAATTTCATCAAATGTTCTTGGAGAATTGGTGTTACAACCAAATTCACTAAAGAATAATGGAATAGTTGTATTGGCTAAAGTGGAGTTCAATGTTCCATAACCTGAAGTATCCCAATCTGAGGTACCTGAACACCATTCATAAGAGTTTAATCCAAAGAATTCAGAAGTAGAATCATCGTCATCATCTTCACCACTGATTTGACATTGTAAATACTCTAAAGTAGCTCTTCTCAAATCGACTTGATCGGCTGCTGAATAACCAACTGGGATAGTTCTATTAGAATTTTTAGCAATGTATTGTTTCATATCTCTTTGAACTGCTCTGATGTATTTTGGATCAATACTTGCATAATCTTCTTGATCATTAATAACTTCATTACCTGAAAAGAAACCTAAAACGTTTGGATAGTTTTTAAAAGCTTCAATAAATTTGAACACATGAGTCAAATAAACTGAGTTATAAGTACTTGAAGGATCTGCTCTATTCAAATAAGAACCATATTCACCATTATTAACATCTAATAATAAATAAATACCTGCATTATTGAAAATGGTAACACATTCATCATGATCTAAATCAGGATTTAGTGAGTAAATTCTAACGGTGTTGATACCTAATTGTTGGAAAACATAAGCATCTCTCCAACAAGCTTCAACATCAGTTAAAGCATCTTCACCTGTTGAAGAATCGTAACCTGATGAACCACCTGGTTGATAATCAATACCTTTAATAAAGTAAGCATCACCTTGAACTGTAGCATCAGTATTTGGTTGTAAGAACCTTTTACCTTTAACACTTAATGATATAAGAGCATTAGCAATACCAGATAAAGCACAAATTGATAATAATTTCATCTTTTTTAGCAATGTTTTAGCAGTTGTAAACAAACTTAAAAAATGAAAGCTAAAAAATAAAAACGCGTTTTAGAAATTTCTGTTTAAGCGTGTTACATTTTATATCTGATTAATTTTATATTTTATTAATTATTTAATTGAATACTTATCGAATTTCCTGCTGAATGTTTGTTTCGAATATATTTTAAAAGGATTTGAATCTATTTAATTAATGATTATATATTTTTTTGTGTAAGTTTTTCTTAATACCCTAGTATAACTCTATAATTTATATGAGTTTTTGTATTAAAAACCCAATATTTGAGTAGTGGCCAAAACAACATTAGATGTTTAACTAATATCATTGTAAGAATACAATTACACTGTATGATAATTTAGTTAAGTTACTAAACTAAATCGTTTACAGCCTTTCTATGTTAATTTATTAAATTACAAATCCAGTAAATTACCCTTTTGGGATTGCCTGAATATACGCACTCTAATGCGTATATTATGCAAGGTTTATTAAGTGAGAATATGAATTTGATCTGTTCTTAATTAAAAGATTGAGTTGAGACTTTGAGAAATGATTTATATTTATTTTACTGCTTGTTCTTCAGAAGTGTTAAAATATTATAGTAATTATTTAAAGTGCTTTTGGAATCTGTGTGTTGTTTATGATTGAGATTAACTAAACAGAAACACTTTAAATATTCATCAATCCTTTTAAAAACGGATATAATTAATTATTTTTATTTTTTAGAGACTCTATTAAGTGAAATAAACATGAATTTATTTCGTAATTGATGCAGATTGAATTTTATTTCATTTCATTAAAGTCAGACGCATTGTATGTATGATATGGCTTTTTCTAAGAAAAAGCGGTCCCTTGGCCCAGTTGGTTAAGGCGTGGTGCTAATAACGCCAAGATCAGCAGTTCGATCCTGCTAGGGACCATTTACTTTATTTTTTTGAAGTTCGAATATTAAATTAGTGAAGTGGTCGTAAAAAGCCTTTTTTTACTACTTTCATTATACTGTTAGATTTAAAGCTTGGCTAACAATCATTTAACAAAATTTTCAGTTTTTAATCATTCATATAAGTCTGTTCAAGAGAAAAAAAAAAGAGTTGAAATGACCAAAATATTCTGCAACCAGTTAGATCTGTGATAAAAGGAAATCGAATATTTCTATTATTGTTTTATATCAATTCTATGAATGTTCCTTTTTATCTTCACTTTATTTGGTTGATGATCTCAATTTAAATATTTTATTTATGTCCGATACTATTTAAAAGTCATTATGAATGAATCTGAATTTAATCCAAATATTATACTGCCCAAGTATGATGACTTCAAGACAATTGATTGGGTTGAAGAGAACTTACAAGTGCATAAATCTAAATCAATCAACAAGAAATCACATCTTCAATTATCAACTTTTTATCAATTCTTTCAAACTTACATCATTTTAACAATTGTTGGTATTATCATTGGTACTGTTGCTGGTTGTTTGAATATAATCACTGAATATTTATCAAACATTAGAACTGGCTACTGCTCCAATGCTTTTTATCTAAATAGAAGTTTTTGTTGTTGGGGTGAATTAAATGAGGCTCAATGTGACAATTGGAATGAATACTCTTCTTTTGGCTTAGTCAATTATCTAGTATTCATTATCATTTCTTTAGGTCTAAGTTTCACTGCTTCTAAATTAGTCTTATATTATGCTCCATTTGCTGCAGGATCTGGTATTTCAGAAATTAAATGTATTGTATCTGGGTTTTCAATGGATAAATTCTTAAGCTTATCAACATTTGTCTTTAAATCTATTGGCCTACCTTTGGCTATAGCTTCTGGTTTGAGTGTTGGTAAAGAAGGCCCAAGTGTTCATTATGCTGTTTGTGTTGGTAGTATAATTACAAAATTATTTTTAATGAAATCAAACTCACTCAAATCCTTTTCTTACAAAAATATTTTAGTTGCTTCGTCAGCTGCTGGTGTTGCAGTTGCATTTGGTTCTCCAATGGGTGGTGTCTTATTTTCGATTGAGGAAATTTCAAATTATTTTAAATTATCAACAATGTGGGAATCTTATTATTGTTCTTTGATCGCAGTTTCATTTTTACAATTATTAAACCCTTTCAGAACTGGACAAGTTGTTATGTTTGAAGTTAAATTCGATAAAAACTGGCATTTCTTTGAATTGCCTGCCTTTATAATACTAGGTATATTTGGTGGTGTTTATGGAATTTTAATTTCAAAATTCAATATTAAATCAGTTAGTTTTAGAAAGAAGTATTTATCAAATCATGCAATTAAAGAAGTGTTTATTTTAACTTTAATAACTGCAATGATATCTTACTTTAATGAATTTTTAAAATTAGATATGACCCAAGGGATGGAAATTTTATTTAAAAGTTGTGATCAGCATGAGGAATTGTATCAAATTTGTAACTTAGATTCAGCTTTTAACATTTTTAGAGCTTTGTTTTCATTGGTTTTTGCAACTTTAATAAGAATGATTCTAATTGTTTTTACTTATGGTTGCAAAGTCCCTGCTGGTATCTTTGTCCCTTCAATGGCTTGTGGTGCTACTTTTGGTAGAGCAATTGGTATTATTTTCCAGTTAATTACAGACAAGTTCGAGTTCTTTAACGATTATTGCTCAATTGATGATGACGGCCAATGTATATCTCCTGGAACCTATGCATTTATTGGTGCTGCTGCAGGTTTAAGTGGTATCACTCATTTAACTGTTACAGTGGTTGTTATCATGTTTGAATTAACTGGTGCTTTTAAATACATCATACCCACAATGATAACTGTTGCAATTACAAAAACAATCAACGATAAATATGGTACTGGACATGGTGGGATTGCGGATCAAATGATCGAAGTTAATGGATTGCCGTTTATTCATCCTCATGAATCTGATAATATGAAAGGTTTTTTTGCAAAAGACTTAATGACAAAAAAGATTCTTTCATTAACCAAAAATAATTTAAAAGTTAAAGATATTAATAAGGTTTTATCATTAACGAATTTCCAAAATTTCCCAATTATTGAAAATGAATTCAATCATTTAATTAAAGGCTTCATTTCAAGAGACTCCTTGGTTGCTGAGTTGAAAAATTATTCAAACGATGAACTGGCTTGTTCTTTCACAAAGGAAATCATTGATGATGATTCAAATGAAATCTCTTTTAGAAATTCTATTAATTTAGCTCCAATAATAGTGGAATTAGATACTCAATTGGATATAATTTTATCAATATTTCATAAAGTTGGCCCAAAATGTATATTAGTTCAACAAGAAGGTTATTTGAAAGGATTGATTACAAGAAAAGATATTTTAAAATTTCAGCATTATCTACAAAATAAAAATAAAAATAACAATGATATTATAAATTCACATAATTTCAAAAATAATGAAAAGATTTGGGAATTTTTAGAAAAAATTAATAATAAATTCAATTCTTTCTTTTAATCAATTTGCCATTTACCAACTTTTTTATATTCATCATATAGATTCTTATAATACGTTCTCCCAATATTATTTAATGATGTATTAACTAAATTTAATTCATTTGCTGACAGAACATCAAATATATTAAATATCCCAGGTAATAAACTTTCTCTAATTTCTGAATTAAATGAATATTTCAATGATAAATTAATGTATGATAATAAAATTATGTGAATATGCTTTCTTAAATTTCTTTTCAATATTGATGATTCGATGTTTAATTTCTCGATTTCATTTGTGTTGGTATTAACAGGTTCACATAGATTTGACAATAATCTTGATAATGACTTTGATGCGTTTTTGGATTTATTTGATAAATTCTTATTTGTTAATGACTTTAATAATGAATTAAAAATTAGATTTATAATATGGTGACGATTTGATAATCTGAATCTATGAATTAATAAAATATTTGAAATTAAAACGGTTATTAATATAAATATTTCTTCATTGATGTTTAAATTAATTAGCTTGTTTAATAGTGAAATTATTAGTTCTAAATTATATTGGGAAATTAACCAAGACTTTTCAATCAAAATTAACTTAATTTCATTTAATAGTAGAACTATTGAACTTGGTGAAATTTCATTCAAATTTAAGGAAATTATTGAGATGGATTTATTAAATAAATAATTACTTTCACTGTTTGACTTATTAAAATTTGTCCAGTAACATAAAATTATTTCAATTAGACTATCAATGTTATCTTCGTTAATTGATGCAATACAAATCTTAATTGATTTATTGAATTTTTCAACTGATAAATTTTCGAATAAATTAATCAATCCTCTTTTTAATTCTTTATTCGAAATTGATTCTCTTAGGATTAAATATAATGATTCAAAATATTCAACATTTGATTCATCATTTGAGTATTTTGTTAAAATCAAAAATAAATTGATTTTGATTGAATTAAATTCATTATCTGTATTTTGAATTTGCAATCCAATTTTCTTCAATATTGGTTTTAATTCACTAAACTCATTGATTTCAAAATTTAATTCATTGATGGCGAATAATAACCATGAAATTTCATTTAAATTTTCCTTTAAATTTAAATTTAATAATGAATTCTTTATTGATTTTGTGAAAATTAATTTTAATTCTTCAGTTTCTAAATTTTTAGAATTTAACATGATTAATGAGATATAATAATCATTATTAAAGCTTTTATTCTTTTTTAAAGACTTTGCTATTATTTTAATTGATTCGTTTATGAAAGTCAAGCATTCAGTTTCTTTAATATTTTTAACATGATTATTCCAAATAATCTTAAATAACTCAATATTTGATAGGTTTATCAGCATTAATTTCTGTAATTCTTTAAAATTGGTTTCAATTTTAGTTCTAAAAGTTGGTGTTTTATTTAAAATATCAATTAAAATGTCTAAAATATTTGATCTTTCATTTAAAATTAATAGCTCTGTCAATGACTCAATTATATTGGATTTCAATTTTTTTGGATAACATTGAATTGGAATAAATTTCAGTAAACCTGAATAAAATTCATCGTTTTCAGAACTTAAATTCTTTGAGATCTCGTTAATTAAACTGAAATTTAAATTTGATTGTTCAAAAAATTCGTCATTATCAAAAATTTCAATTAATAAATTTTCATCTTTGGTGTTTAATAATAGTTTGATCATTTTTTCAATTTCACTATTTGAAAATAATTCATTAATTAAAACAAACCATCTTTTAAAAATAAATTTAATTAAATTAATATCTGAATTCTTTAAAAATTTAATAAATTTTGAAATTATTTTATTTAAATCAAATTCAATGATTTCACGGATTCTAAATATTGTGAAAAATTGGTAAATTGATGCATTATCTAAACTTGAATTTTTAATAATCTCAGTTAATTCTTTATGATCAATGATATCTTCATATAATGACAAAATATTATATTTTAACTTCCATAAATCTTCAAAGCTTTCATTGATTTCAAAGATTGGGATAAATAAAGATCTTGAATCATCAATAATTGTTTTATTTTTTAAACTGAACATCCCTTGAACAATCGAACTCAAAATGATGTATTTATTATTTGATTTTTGAGAAATTAAGGAATTAATTAATTTATTTAATTGTGCTGATGATAAATTATTAATGTAAGATGCAGTTAAATTTTGAAATTCTTCAGATCTATAGGTTAAAGAATCACTTTCTTCTAAAATTTTGAACCATAATTGAAAGAAATTAAATAAATATCTTGATTTATTAAATGTGTTGATAATTTCGTTAACAATTGGTAAATAGAATTCCTTTTCGTCCTCTAGATATTTCATTAACTTTTCAGCAAATCTCAAACCAACATCAACATCTAAAGTTAAAACATAAAGAATTAAATTAAAATTAATTTCTTCTTTATTTATCTCAATCTGGAAAATATTTTGTAAAAAGTCTGATGATAAAACTCTATTGTTATTTGAAATAAATTCTAATAAATATTCAGAAGCTTCAGGGAACTTTTCAATAATTTTTGAATACAATTCTTCAATTTTGGCAGTTTCTAATCTTGGTAAAGAATTTAAAACTAATTTAAAATAAGTTACAATTGAGGTTTTTGATATTTTTTTTGATGATAATAATAAATTTGTTGATTCAACAATCAAATCTTCATCGTTTAGAATGATTTTTTTAATTAAATTATTTAATAATTTCTTCGATGTTTCTGACTTTGTTAATGATAAAGCATTTAAAACAATTGCTAAAGAATTTAGAATGAAATTATTTATAAATTTCTTAGTAAATTTTTCAATTGTGACAGCTGAATTGAAAAATGAGATGATTTCAATTGAGTACTGATCAATTTGTAAGTCAGTCGATGTCAAAGTTTCTAATAAACTCGTTAAAATTGGAATTGATTGATCATATAAATTTGTGACAGTAACATTCAAACGAATATTATGAATAGTTTTCAAGATTTCCAAAAATAATTTTTCGTCCTTTGTATCATTTAAAGCACCTATTATAGCATCACCTGATTTAAACGATTGGAAAGTTCTATTTCTTAATTTTAAATCATTTTGTAACTCATAAGTTTTATTTAATAATTCCCAAATTCTGAAATCTTTTCTTAAACGAACAAATTTTGGATCACCCAATCTCTCAGTAACTAACTCTAATATAAAGATATTTTTATTAGGAAGATAAATATTTAATTTGTCGTCCAATAAGTCATTAGAAACTTTAACCAAATCATCATTTGAAATATCTTTCGATCTCAGGTATCTTGTGACTCCCTCGGCAGAATTTAACTATTGAAATTTCGTTAGTATCATTCCCATATTCTTAAAATCTAATAAACGTACTTTTAAATCCATAATCCTCCTTTCAAAGCACCAAAATTCAAACTTTAAAGCGATGCGATGAGCTTTTAAATTTTTTTTAAAGTAAGAAAAAAATTCCGAATCGAGAAATTTTCGCGGCTTCAGAGAGTTGAAAGAAAATTTAAAAGTAAACAAAAAAACGATCAATTAAAAGTTTTAAATTTCGAATTTTTCATTGTCGAAATGTCATTTGGAGTTGCTGCTGGTTCGAACGGTGGTTTCTCTGGGTTTAATTTAGGTGGTGAGCCAAAAGAAATCGAGTCAAACGGTCACCAGACAGGGAATTCATCTTTTGAAGTTGGAGATCAAACAGATGAAGTTGATGAAATCGAAGTTGATGAGGATGATTTAGAAGATGTTGATGAAGTTTCAGGTGTTCAAATGATTAGATTTGATGAGGCCCCAATTCCTTATGGCTGTGTTGACGATTGGAGACAAACATCCCGTATATTAAAGTTTAAATTAAATCCAAATGGTATTGATGGTATTGGATTTATTTCTCAGGATCCTCATAGTGAAAAAACAATTAAAGTTTATCCACAAGAAACCAAAATTTATACAATTGAAACTCCTTTTTTCACAAATTCTGATTTATACGTTGAATTTGTTTCAAACTTATATAGTATTTATGAAGCATTAGGAGATGAAAAAAATTATTCAGTTCCAACAATTGGACTTGTTAAAAGAGATGCACAAAGAGAGCATAATGAAGTATTGAATAAAGCATTTGGCATGGTTGTTAAAGAAGTTGAAAGTTATATCGAATCAAAAAGATTAAATAATGAAGATGAATCAAGCATATTTGAATTAGAAGAATGTTTAAATATTATAAACTGTTTAAAGGCTTTATATTTTTCAACACCTGAAGAATTACCAAAATTAATTTGCGAATGGGTTAATAAAGCAGATCCACAACCTGATTTAGAATTAACTGAATCAATAATGAGTTTTGAAAAACCATATAAACATCCATTTTTTTGGAAATTTATTAAAAAATTGACATTAAGAGGTTTATATTTAAACGCAGCAAATGCGTTAAGAGAATCAAAATTTGAAGAATTACAATCGATTGATCTAAATTTATACAATTTAATTTCAGATTCAATTAATTTATTAGAATCATATCCAGAAAACTCGTCAATTGATATTTTTAAACAATGGAGATTAATTGCCATCAAAGCATCATCTAATGCATCAATAAGGAATGATAACGATTTAGAATTATCAAATAATATCAGATCATTTTTAAATATTTTATCAGGTAATAAAGAAGAAATCTTGAATTCATCAGAATCATGGTATGAATCAATTTTAGCATTAATTTATTATGATATCCCATCATCAGAATTTTTACAAGATTATTTTGAACTTTCAATTTCAAAAAATTTACCAAATGATTTAATTATTTGGGAATCAGCATGTTTAAACATTTTTGAAAATAAATTTTTAGTGATGCTGAGATCAATTGGATCATTTAATGTTACAATTGCAGCATACGTTTCAGTATTGTGTGAAGCAAAAGGTTTATTAAAATCATATTCATTAAAAGATGAAGTTAATATTGATGAAGATTTATTTTCAAATGATAAATTTTCGTCAAGATTATTATATAGTCATGCATTAGATTGTTTATCAATTTCCAAGTTAATACCAGTGGGTATTGGTATTCTAGCCACATCAAAGCATCCATTATCAAGAAGTGTGATTGCAGAATATTTACCAAGATATGAATTTAAAACCAATGATGATATTGAATGGGCACTTACAATCTGTGCAAAATTGAAGTTGCCACAAATTTCAAACGCAATTTATAGAATAGCTGGACAAAAATCATTATCAAATGGATTTTTATTAGAATCATTGACATTTTTCAGTAAAGCAGGAGAAATTGGTATAATTAAATATCATTGTTGGAATATCTTTGAGAATTCGTTAATGCTAGGTAAAAGTATTAATGATTTAGTGATTAATTCAATAGTTGATGATTCAATATTAATTTCTAAAGATATTGAAATTTCAATATCACCAATAATTAGACAATTTTTATCACCATACGCAATCTTATATAAATTTTGGAAATATCAAGAAGATGGAGATCTAAAGAATTCATTTAAAAATTTAATCTTATTATTAAAGTTTAAGTATTTACCAAAAAAATTATTTGGTATATTAATATTTTTAACCTTACCATTTTTAATATTTAATTCTAATTTAAGAATTTTAAACACTAATGAATTAATTTTAATAATTAATATATTAGACGAATTTGAATCACAAGAAAAGACAGTTAAAAATGAAAAATTATTAATTGAATCCAATGATTTCTATAAATATTACATTGAGAAAAGTGAGAAGAGTGAATTATTAAAATTATTCCAATTAAAAGAGATTAAATATCCAAAGGATTTAGATGAATTGTTTTTAATAGTTAGAAAGAGAATCAATTATGAGATCAGTAAGACTTTTTTATTTGAATAAATACAAACTTGATAGCTTCTTTTATTGTAAATTAGACATCTATATAATAAAAAAATAAATAAAAGAAGATGGGCATGGGACAATTGATGTCAATTGAGTTGAATTGAGTTGAATTGAGTGGCCATTGACGTTTAGATTGACTCAATTTGGATGAATTGAAGAAAGCTTAACAGATGACATCTTGAGTAGCTCTTGAGTTTAACAATAAAGCAACAATTAAACCGTATAAACCTAAAACTTCAGCGAAAATTAAGATTAAAATCATACCAACGAATAATCTTGGTTGTTGAGCGGTACCTCTGACACCAGCATCACCAACAATACCAATTGCAAAACCAGCAGCTAAACCAGATAAACCAACAGATAAACCTGCACCTAATTGAATAAAACCAGTGTATAAAGCTTGTTGTTGTTTTAATGAATCCGACACTAAGACTGAAACAACTAAACCATAAATGGCAATAATACCAGCCATAATAACTGGAACAATATTTTTAACTAATAAATCTGGTCTTAAAACTGACGTAGCACAGATACCAACACCGGATTTAGCTGTACCATAAGCAGCACCGAAACAGGTGAAGACAATGGCTGAAGCACAACCGATAGAACCAAAGAAAGGAGCATAAACAGGACAAAGTTCTGACATTATTTGATATTTAAAATGTGTTGCAAAGATTAACTTTTTTTCAAGGGGGAAATTCGATTTGACTGTTTGTTACCCTGATTGATCACGTGGCAGGTGCAGGGATGTTTATGTAATCGGAGTTTATGTAATATTTATGTAATGTTGTTTATGTAATTCTTATGTAATTCTTTGGTGTCCGGATGCGATGAGATGAAAATTTTTCTTCTTTTTTTTAATAAGTAAAAAAAGTTTCTTTTCTTTTCCAGGCGAGCCAATTTGAATAGCAAGGAACCTCAAATATGTCAGCTCCAAACCCAAAAGCCTTCCCATTAGCGGACCAAGCATTAACTCAACAAATCTTAGACGTCACTCAACAAGCATCCTCTTTAAGACAATTAAAGAAAGGTGCTAATGAAGCTACTAAAACTTTAAACAGAGGTATCTCAGAATTTATCATTATGGCTGCTGATACTGAACCAATTGAAATTTTATTACATTTACCTTTATTATGTGAAGATAAAAACGTCCCATACGTTTTTGTTCCTTCTAAAACTGCTTTAGGTAGAGCTTGTGGTGTCTCAAGACCAGTTATCGCTGCTTCTATTACAACTAATGAAGGTTCTACTTTAAAAAACCAAATCTACTCTGTTAAAGACAAAATCGAAACTTTATTAATCTAATAGATACATGTGTTAATATTAAAATTCGTAGCTCAAGATTTTTTTGATTTCTTTTGACCCATTGAATTTTAATAAATCTCCATCAATAAACCTTTCAAACAGTCCATCATTATTATTACTATTATTATTAAATCTTGTCTTTCTATACTCTTCATATTTTGGAATTCTCTTAATTATCTTGTTTTGCTCATTAACTAACTTATCTCTAATCTTTATATCACAAACCATTGAAATCAAATAAATAGTACCACTTAATGATCCTAACAGAAATATCGGTTTTATACCTTTATTCATATCTTTTTCATTTAAAATATCAATTATTTCATTCTCATTCAAATCTGATTCAAACTTTTTAATTACGTTAATTTGATCATTAATTCTAAATTGTGAAATTTTCTCAAATGATTCCTCATTAATTATTGATATGAAAAAATTTCCTAATGAATCATTATTAACTATTAAATTATGAAATATTTCAATATTTAAATTGAAAAAATTCTTTAATTTGAATTCAAATTCTTCTTTAAATATAATTTCATTATTAAAAAACTTCAATTTAAATTTCTTAATATTCCCAATAACATCACTTATTATAATATCTGATCCAATTGATTTAATTCCATTTATAAAAAACTTATTCTTGCAATTCTTTGAAATTTTATTAATTGAGAATTTTGAATTAATGACAGAATATTCAACTTTAAAACATGTTATAACATTACCAACTCCAATGACTAATCTATTACAGTGGTTGCTCAATGAATAAATATTAACTTCATCTTCAATTATTGACGAACATTCATATTTAATCTCCCCATTTTCATCAACTGTTATTAATTTCAAACTTGATACCTTTAAATCTTGTAAATGTGAAATGCATGATATTATAAAACATTGGGAGAGTACATTTTCATATGCTATTGTAATATCTTCTTCTGTATATGATTCAATTATTTCTTTTTTATAATTCAAATTAATTATATCTGTGATTTCAATACCTTCATCTAATTTGAATTTTGATTTGGTTTTGAAAGTATTGTTTTCGATTATTTCAATTGTAGATTCAATCAAATCTTTGGAATTTTTATTAATGGTTATAAATAAACTTAGATTCAAATGATTTTTAAATTTGATACTCTTTTTAACCAATGACGGCTTTAAAATTTCATTATTTAAACTTTCAACTTCTTTATTAATTTTAATTAACTTCAATTCTTTATCAAAA
Source organism: Millerago galiae (assembly GCA_030568845.1). NCBI lineage: Eukaryota > Fungi > Ascomycota > Saccharomycetes > Phaffomycetales > Phaffomycetaceae > Millerago > Millerago galiae. Next base: position 121,615 of record JAJMIZ010000013.1, on the reverse strand, counting down.
CAATAAATTTCATTATCAATGTTCTTAATGATTAAATTCTCAGGGTCTAACTTCAAGTATCCTTTAGCTTCTCCATTCAATTCAAATTTAATAACATTTTCAAAATTATAGCAGATAATTGAATTTTCAAAATCAATAACATCAACTGGTGTTTCACCAATTTTAAATTCATTCACATTATAATTTTCATCAATCAGTACAACTTTACCTTCACCAGTACCAATAATATATGTTAATTTCGATCCTAATTTCTTAATTAAGACTGATTTAATTGCTAAATTTGAAACTTTAATTTCTTTTTTAATTGAATTGATATAAATACAAACAGATCCATCCCAGTTACCAATTAATAAATATGATTTTTTTAAATGTTTAATAGCCGATAAACTTGATATTTCTTCTTCATGTTCTAATTTTAAATCATTCCAGATGATAAAGTTCTTAATTGTATAAATAATTTCATTATTATAAAAAATTGAGTTGACTATATTACTTTTAATTATTGGTAACCCATTTTTAAAAATCCCTAAATCTGTAACCACTATTAAATCATTATTAATATAATTCAAGTTAATGATTGATCCATTTATGTTTGAAATATTTTTGAAATCACTTAATTCTTTCCCATTAATATCGAATATTTTAAAATTAAATAATTCATTGAATATAAAAATGTTATTAATTTTCCAAAAATTTATAATTTTATTATCAATTGGAAATTTAAATTTTTTAATTGATTCAAACCCATATCCTTTGAATTCTGTTTTAATAAATCCTGAGTTGAATTCATTTGCTCCCACTGTTTGTAATTTTTTAATATTTGTGCCAGTTATATTAAAATCTAGAATAGGTGGAATTGATTTAACCTCTTTAATAATGGTGAATGATTTTTTTATGAAATCGATTTTAATTAGTTGAAATCCTAAATTTGAGGTAAACAAAAATTCCTCGTCATTTAATTGGTTTATGAATGAAGTTTTTGGATTTAAGGTTCCTTTAATTTGATAAATTTCCCATTTTTTCAATACTAACTTATCGATTTCATTAAACAAATCATATGATAATTCATAATCAATTTTTGTGAAATATAAATTACCTTTAACATCAATGAATAGAATTTTTTTATCATTCAATATATTTGAACTTGAAATTTTGAAATTTAGATTAATCTCTTTCGAGACAAAATGACATTTATCATTATCATAGGAAGGCTTTATTGTTGATTCAATTGCGTTTTGTAAAGTTGAATCTAATTCTAAATTAGGTATGACTGAATCAAATAGCTTTAATGAAATTGAATTTAATTCGAAAAAAAAAACACCAAAGTTTTCAAATGGTACTAAAATTGAACTTATTTCATTATTAAATTCATTATTTTGTTGATATTTTAACTTATTTTCATTGAGAATTAAAAAATCATTGAAATATTCATAAATATCATTTTTATAAAGAATTGAAAACGTCTTATCATTTAACGGTAAAATTGATTCTAAAATTAATCCATTTTTAGAGATATCATAAAACTTTGGATCTTTAAACAATTTAAATTTATTTCTTTTATTATTCTTCAAAAGTTCATAACTTTTTTCTATATTTGATTCAACTATATCATAAAGGACTAAAGTACCTTCCCTTGTATAAAATGAAATAAAATTTGAAGTTACACATAAGGTATTGGGTAAAATTGAAAGATTAACATTTTGTCCTTCTATACTTAATGGAATTTCTTTAATCAAAATATCAGATAAGTCTTGTCTAAATGCTAATATGATTAATTTGTTTGAATCTGTAGTCAACACCAACCAATCAGGAAGGTCAATTGGATGGAATATTTGACAATCAATTATACAATCCCAAATAGGAATGGTCTTCCTCAGATCTAAAACTTCATTTCTGAATTCAATTGAGTCTCTTCTAACAACAACTAAATGATGAACTCTCCTACTAATACAACAAGACCGTAAGACCTTCACCACTTCACCATCTCCATGAATTCTACTGAGCACAAAAGACATAATTAATAAAAGAAGAAAAAAAAATCCAAACACCAGAACATTTTTGTTTACACAAATGAAAATGTGTCAAAATCGTATTTAGTTTGTTACTTAAAATTCCAATAAAAATTGCTTTAAAAGTTTATAAATTGATTTATTTATTCCATTAATAATTATTTTGCTTTGTTTATTTGATTTGCTCTTTTTTGGAGGTTTTTTAACCAGTGATTTTCTATCATGTTGAGCATATTTGGATTTAACTATAACAGGCCGCAGTCATTACAATCAGATTCAACAAGTGAGAATTCACAGAATGACGTTATCGTTGGTAGTTGTCCCTGTTGTGGTACTTTTGTTAAGATTCCAGAGACCGTTTGCAAGTATAAATGTTCAGTTTGTCAATCAACTGTTTCATTAATTGAAGATGTACCTGAAATTGGTAATATTAAAGGAATGAATTATCAATCGTTAAAACAATTAATTAGAACTTGTGAAACAAAAGCATTGGTTGGTACTCCTAAACATGAGATTTATAAACCTGTTGAAGAGTACATTGAACTTATTTTTAGTTCAATTTACTCGTTAAATAAATCGTTTTTGTTAAATAATAATTCAAATTTAATTAATTATAGAGATCTTGAAGCAAGTTTTAAATTGTTAACTTCATTACCAACAATAAGACCATATTTTAAGTTATTATTAGCTTCAAATGAGTTATTAAGAAGACCTCCAATTAACATTAAAAAAATTTCAAATATCAGATGGTTATTAATTTTATTTGAAATTCCTGGTTTGGCAAATTGCTTATATCATGATAGACCAAATAAATTGAATAGAATGAATGTACCTGAGATTAAATCATTATCTTATGAAATCATTAAAAGAATAATTGGATATTTATCGAATGTTAAAAGTGAATCGTTATCATTTTTGTATTCATACTTATCATCGTTATCAACTTCAAAATTTGGTTATAAAGTTCAATTACTAAATCTTTATATTACGTTTCACTTAACAAGGTTAATAAATAAAAATATTTCATCAAAAAATAAATTGAAGTCATCAAGTCCAACATTTAATGAGTATAGCGAATCGTCAAAATTAAATAGTAATAGACCAGAACCAAAACATTGGCTAATTCCATTACCAATTAGCATTCAAGGATTTAGCAATTGGGGGAATAAAAATAAAGATAATTTACCGAAGACATCTGAATTAAAATTGAAAGTATCAGATTATGGACAAGAATGGCACCTAAAATCGGCAGCAAGATTATTATCAATCTTTTTCATTGTTAATAAGGATAAATTACCAATTTATACATTTTATAATTCGTTAATTGATTTTATTAACGTTAAACAAGATTTTGAAAATTGGGAAAATTCATTTAAAAACAAAAATTTAATTTATGATTTGATTAATCCAATTAAACCAGAATTAATGATTTGTCAATATCCATTCTTATTATCCTTAGGCTGTAAAATATCAATTTTAGAATATGAAGCAAGGAAACAAATGGAGAAAAAAGCTGAAGAAGCATTTTTAAAAGCAATCAATGAAAAAAAGATAATTGATGTTAATTTAAAGTTTCTAATTAGAAGAGAATTTATAATGATTGACTCATTGAATTGCATTAAAAAAAACCAAAATGATTTAAAAAAGGCATTAAAAATTGAGTTTCATAATGAGCCAGGGATTGATGTTGGTGGTTTAAAGAAAGAGTGGTTTTTACTATTAACAAAAGAATTATTTAATGTTGAAGGAAATGGATTATTCTTGATTGATGAAGATTCTAAATTAAGTTGGTTTGCACCTATGCCAATTGAAAGAAATGATGAATTATATTATTTATTAGGAGTTGTATTAGGTTTGGCAATTTATAATTCAATAATATTAGATTTAAGATTTCCATTAGCATTATATAAAAAACTATTAAATAAAAAAGTTTTATTAGAAGATTTTATTGAAATATCACCAATAACAGGAGAAAGTTTAAAAAAGATATTAAATTATACAAATGAAGAATTCAAAACTTTAGGATTAACTTTTGAAATTGAATTTAAAGATTTTTATGGGAATATTGTTAATAAAAAATTAATACCAAATGGGGATAAGATTGAAGTTAATTATAATAATAGAAAAGATTTTGTTAATAAATGGGTTGATTTTTATTTAAATAAAATGATTGAATCACAATTCCAAAGTTTTTATAAAGGTTTTCATCTTGTTATTGGAGGTAATGCATTATCATTATTTTCACCAAAAGAAATTGAAATGTTAATTTGTGGGTATAATGAAAGTAAAATTGAAATAGAATTATTTAAATCAATTACCAAATATCAAGGATGGATATCAAATAAAGAAGCAATTGAAAGTGAATTAATTAAATGGTTCTGGCAATGGTTTAATGAAATTGATTTTAATAAACAAAAATTATTTTTAAAATTTGTTACAGGATCTGATAGAATACCAGCAACGGGTATAACAACAATGAATTTTAAGATAACAAGATTGAAGTTATATGATTATCATAAAGTGAGAAAGTTACCGGTTGCACATACATGTTTTAATGAACTATGCATTTATGAGTATGAGACTAAAAAGGAAATGGTTGATAAGTTAGAGATGAGTATAACAGAGAGTGAAGGGTTTGGGCTTAGGTAAATATAATGAATATCATAAATATAATGACTATCATAAATATAATGACTATGATAAATATGATAGATATAATAAATATGATAAGTATAATAAATATAAGAAATATAATAAATATAATAAATATAATATATGGGATAAACATTTTAATTTTAATATATACCAACACAAATACAAACCTTAAATAATAATCTCTATTAGTCGCCCTGGCTAATCATTACTCACCCTCGAAAATCAATTATATAAATTCCGAGGGTGAAAAATACTTCCTCCAATCAAAATCAAGTTTTTTCGAATTTGCAAACAAAAAAAAAAAAGCCAAAAAAACAATCGATTTTTAACTTTAAATATAAAAGTTTCCAAAATGTTTGCGTTAAAAAATTGTTTGAAATCTTCAGCTATTAAAGGTGAGTTAATAATATATATTCAAATATCGATTAGAGGTTTTTCTGATTGATTTTTTGATATTTTTTTAAAGATATTTTTACTAACATATATTTTTTTAAAGGTCAATCAAGATTAATTTCTTCTTCTTCAATCTTATCAAAATCTACATACAGAACTCCAGATTTCGGTGGTTATGTTAACCCAGAAGGTACTACTGATAAAAGTAGAGTCTTCACTTACTTCACTGTTGGTTCATTAGGTTTATTATCAGCAGCTGGTGCTAAATCAACAGTTGAAGCGTTTTTAACTACAATGGCCGCATCAGCAGATGTTTTAGCTATGGCTAAAGTTGAAGTTGGATTAGCTGCTATCCCAGAAGGTAAAAACGTTGTCGTTAAATGGCAAGGTAAACCAGTTTTCATTAGACACAGAACTCAATCCGAAATTGATGAAGCTAATCAAGTCGATATTTCTACTTTAAGAGATCCTCAAAACGATGCTGACCGTGTTAAAACTCCAGAATGGTTAGTCATGTTAGGTATCTGTACCCATTTAGGTTGTGTCCCAATTGGTGAAGCTGGTGATTTCGGTGGTTGGTTTTGTCCATGTCATGGTTCCCATTATGATATCTCTGGTAGAATTAGAAAAGGTCCTGCTCCTTTGAACTTAGAAATCCCTGCTTATGAATTTGACGGTGATAATTTAATCATTGGTTAAATTTATTTATATTCAAGACATGTTTTTAACGATTTTTATACTTTTTTCATATTTATTCTCTTTATAGAGGGATATATTATAATTGGTGAGGTGGTGTGATGTGATGTGATAATAGATATACTATTTAAAATACAAGAAAAAAAAACAAAGAGAGATTGCAATTGTAAATAGGTACACAATTATATTCTTGTTATTCATTCGTAGTATAGCCGTATTCTTTCAAAGTATCACTTAAATCATCTGGTACATTCTTCCATCCATCGGCTTCCCATTCGTTCAAATTCAGTTGCGCCTCTTGTTTGATTAATCTTATTAAATTATCTTCATCAAACTCTTCGTCATTAATTTCACTTAGTAATTTAATCAGATATTCTGGTAAATTCTTTGGTGAATAATCAAAGCAGTATTTAATTCTCCAATAAACACTCCAATGTAATTTCGCATATTTTGGTAAAGTTCTTGGTCTACCAAAATTTGGTGTATACGAAACTCTCCATTTATTTGTTAAATCATCTTCAACTTTTGAATAAAAAGGTAAAAATTCTAAAATCCACCATAATAAACTTCTAACTATACTATTTGTACCATTACCATCATTCCCTTGAATTCTTTTATCTGGTAATTTTTTGTACAAAATAACTCGTTCACATGGTTTGATCTTTCTTTTATCTGTTAATTTATTTGATTTAAATTTTAAAACATCATGAATACATGATAAAAAACTATCTAGACTTGAGTATTTATTTGAAAATTCTAATATTTTATCTTTTCTAAAAAATACACCTTTTTTAATTGACTCTGAAATTACCCATCTTAATGATAAATTTGATATAAATTGACCATCTTTATCAGGTTCCCATCCTCCACCAATATCTCCATGATTACCTGGAAACCATAATTCTTGAAAATCTCCATTAATTAATTTACTTTTATCAACATAATTTGACTTATTTGATGAATTACTTCTTAGTTTTTTTAATCTATTTTCAATTTCTTTAATCATTTTTTTGGCACTAACAATCTCTTCACTGATAATGCTTTCATTTATAGAACTACTAACAGATTTTTTAAATAATGATTCTTTATATGGATTCGGATAGATTAAACTTTGCTTATATTTGACTCTTCTTTCATCTAAACTAACAGCATGTCTAATTTGTTTAACTATTGAAAATTTGGATGAAAATGGAAACATTCTATCTCTAATTAATCCAATTGAATTAACACAATCAAATAATCCTAAAAATTCAACTTTAATTGATTTATATCTCGAAAATGTCATTTGAAATTCATCAATCAATGTTGTTGTATAATCTGGTTGACTTGGTTGTGCTGCGTATTCCCACGCACTATAAATCCCCCATGCCCCTTCAACTAACTCTTCTAATCCACTATTCAATAACCCAACTCTTTCGATCATTGAACACAACACTCTGGCTGTAAAAGCTCCACGGCTAAATCCAAACATAAATATCTTGTCACCGTCTTCATAAAAGTTCATTAAATATTTATAAGCTTTCATAATATGTCCATCAAGACTAAATGCAATCAGTGAATCAAGTGTGTTATAAACACCATCAAATTGACTTGCCAAATTATCTGTTTCAATCTCCATTGATGCCCCAATTCCTGGTTGATAATAACATATTTGTTTCTTAATGTCTTCTTTATCAAGAAGTCTGAAAACTTTTAATAAATTCGTAAATGGTTCTGGCCCAAATTTATTGTCTGTTCCATCAAAACATAACACAATGTTCTTCATTACTTTGGGAATTATTTTTACACACTTTTTTTTCTTATATATTTAGAGTTTTTCGAAAATTGACACAAAAACATTTATATGAACTTGTAACATATTTTCATATACTTTTTATACATACCTCTACCAATATAAAGCCTTTTCATGAATCTCACTCTAGGTGTTTAACACGTTTGTTAAGTGTTCTCAAAAAAAAAGAGGCAATGTACTTCGGAATCAAATTCTGACAGCTCATATATCAACATACAAATAAAAAATTATTTTCCATTTATAAAGACGAAGTTTATAAATTTAGCTCATAAATTTAAAGTTATGGTTTTTTATCGAATTCGATTGAGAATAGTTTCATTTGTAGCGATTTAAAATTACCAGCTGAAGGTTGGTACATTATCTATTCAAGAATAAAAAACTCTAAAGAAATAAATAATGAAGCTCATTTTCATATTAAAATAATTAATTTGGTGGATACATTTTTGTTGATTTAAATGATAAGACTCCTCCAAATTCTGCTAGTTCTTTTAACATTAGTTCCATTGGTATAGAAAAAATATTACGTTGGTACAAATGAATTAACTTCCGGTTTAAAAAATACAATATTTTATGGTATCAAGTTAGTGATGAAAGCTGATTATAGTTATTAAGAAACAATTATGAATTGCTTGAAGTCTCATTAAAAATCAAATTAAATTATGAGTCTAAGATTCCAATTGATTCATTTGAAAAAGTTGAAAATGTTCTCCAATGTTTGCAAAAGTTAAAACCTTAATGTAAGTTAACTGTATTTACGAAAAGTGTCCCCTAATGCTAACACTTCAGTCATCAATACTAGAGAAAAAAGTTAATATCACGTTATGAACTCTGGTGATGTGAACGGTAGAAAAAAATTTTGACACATTTTCGATGAGCTTCTAATTATTCAATGTCAGAATTTCAAAAGCCTCAAAGGTACGTTCCTGGGCCAGGTGAGCCTGCATTGCCACCTCAGTTGGCTGAGCTTTCCGACAAGTCTGTTGATGAAGTCATGGCAGAGTTGAATAGATTACCATTTTTCATGACAAGTTTGGATGATACCAACGGTGAAGGTGGTTCAAATTTAGAATTAGAAGCATTACAAGCATTAGCATATGATGGTGAGCCTGATGAAGTTGCAGAGAATTTCAAGAAGCAAGGAAATGACCAATATAAAATCAAACTTTATAAGAATGCAATTGAATACTATAATAAAGGTATTGCAGTTAAATGTGATGTGCCAACACTAAATGCATCATTATATTTGAATAGAGCAGCATGTAATTTAGAATTGAAGAACTATAGAAGATGCATAAACGATGCAAAAGAATCTTTAAAATATGATCCAAAAAATGTCAAAGCGTATTTTAGAATTGCAAAATCATTTTTTGAATTGAAGAAATTTGATGAAGCAAAACAATCATTAGAATTTTCATTCAAATTTGATCCTGAGAATAAACCTTCGAAGGCATTACTTGAAAAAATTGTTGAAAAAGAAGATGAATTATTAAAGATTCAAAAACGTAAAGAGAAAGAACAAAAATTAAAAGAACAGAAATTAAATAACTTAAACATGGCCATTAATGCAAGACATTATTCAATAATCAAATCTAAAATCCCTGCAGAAATGTTGCAAGATGCCAAAATCTCATTGGAGGATGAATTTGACGTTGAATCACAATTAATTTTTCCAGCAATGATTATTTATCCAACAACTGACGAATTTGATTTCATTGCTGATGTTTCTGAATTATCTACGCCTTTGGAAATCATTGATATCGTCTTACAAAGGCCACAAGAATACTTTGATGATCCAAAGCACGTAAATTTTACAAGCAAGAAATTTGATGCTTATATGGAAACTGAATCTGGTGGTTTAATTAAAATTGGTAAAAAGGCAACTTTTAATAAAGCTTTATCAACTCCAAATCCAAGAATCCCCCTATTTGATAATGCTTTGAAATTATTCTTAGTTCCAAGAGAAGAAGCTGAAAATTGGTTATCGAGTTGGGATAAAGAAGTAACCTTAAAAAAAAGAATTCAAATTGGTGCTACAATTCAATAGTTTATTTATTTACATCATTAATTTGTTCATATACAAAAAGTAATCATCATTTTTTAAATTTTTTTTTGTAATTTTCTAGTTCTTGAAACGTCAGAGCATCTTTACCAGTCCATTGAGCTGAGGATCCACGATTTTTCAATTTCGCAAGCCTTGATGTTGATGTTTTAAATATTTCTTCCATCTGCAAAGGTGCAATTGGTCCAAAAACTTTGTCAGGATCAACATATTGTTGTTTTAACAAAATATTTCTTAATTCTGGTGAATTTGCCCAATCTTTTAAAACACTACCTTCTTCATCATCGTCACTTTCTGAAAAAATTTCTGGTAGAACCGTTGTTGTAATTGGTGTCATTGGACTTTTTGGTACTGTAAAATTAATCGGTATACTTGGAGTTGATTGAAATGGATTATTTGGTTTATCGTTATTTAATCTAGCATGTTGTAGAACCGCCGCTTTCATTAACGCTTGACTATTAATAATATGTGTTGGTTTGGGCTTTGTAGTTGTTGTGGTTGTCATTTCTATTTTTTCTTCTTGTTGACTTCGATTTGAAAGCCTTGATGCTCTTTTATTAAAAACATTTGAAACTTTTTCAGTTCTGATTCTTTTGATATCATTATTTGGTGCAACAAGTTTTTTGCCAATTTTTCTATACGCTTGATTCTTATCAGTTAACTCTTCTTCAGATTGTGTTTTTCTTTTTAAAGAACTTTGATCATTTGAAAATGATTTTTTTGGTTGAATTTTAAATGGCTTCAATTCTAACGAAGTTAAACCTTTTCCATTTGATTTTCTTTTGATTTCTTTATCAGGTTTTGATAATGACATTCTTGCTAAACTTTTTGGCTTATTATTAATATCTTGCTGCTTCATTGGAGACTTACTATTCATTTCTTGTCTTAATGAGCTATAGATACTATTAACTGGTGAAAATTTAATACTATCATGCTTTTCATCTTCTTCATCATTACAAGTCGATTCTTCATTAACTGGGCTTTCCAACTGTGGAGGTTTTAAAGGTTGAGTGTCAATTAATTCTGGGGTTTTTTGTCTTAATTCAGGAATTGATTTATTTATTAATTCTAATTGATCTCTAGAAATGACCTTCTTTTTAGGTGATGGAGATCCAACTTCAAACTTGGGTATTTTGGATTTTAATTCGGGTTTATGGATTTTATTATTATCATCATCATCTAGAATTAATTGAGTTTCTTTAATGAACTTTGATTTTGCTTTTCTTAAAGTAGAACCAACTGATGAAAATAGATTTGATAAGGGTGATGCATTTTTAATTGGAGAGGTTTGCTTTTGGGGGCTTTCTAATTTTGCTTCAATTAATTTAGAATTAGATTCATCAATCTTCTTTGGGGATAATTTTTTAGGTGATGGAATTTTTGTTGGTGGAATATCAATAAGATTTAAAGTTGGGTATAAAGAAGTTGCAATTTTATTTGAGTTTTCTTTTGATCTATTTTCTATTGGTAAATTAATTGAACCATCAAACAAACTTTTTCTTGATTTTTGATTATTATTACTATCATCATGATTCGGTTTTTTAGCAGATTTAACAGTTAAAGGACCTCTATGAGGTAACAAAGCAAAGCCTTGACTTTCTCTATGAGGAGGGGTATGAGAAGATTTTCTAGTTTTCAATTCTTTATCTTCATTATTATCATTATCATCTTTTAATGGCATTTTAATTGTTTCAACAGATTTATTAATTGGAACTTCGTCAGATGCACTTTTAAAAGAATTATCATCATCAATTTCATCAGTTTTACTGTTTTTATTAATAATACTTTTTCGAATCGCAGTCTTAATTGCTTGAAATGAATTTTCATCAACAGACGCATCATAGTCATCATCTTGATTTTCGCTTGGGATTCTTTTTAATTGAAAGGAACTTGATAATTCTTTCGATTCAGAGATATCATTATTATCCAATTGTAAATCTTCTTTGCTTAATTGTTCGGAGATCTTAATACTTTCAGATTCTGATAATAATTCTTCAGGTGCATCATTTTCTTTGTTTAAATGGTCTTTTTTAATTGGACTTTGAACTTGATCAAATCTAATTGGTGACAGTTTCAAAAAGTTAACATCTATTTCTTTTAAAGGTCTTTCCTTTTTAACTGGAGATTTTAGATCTAATACCCTTTCTCTGATTTGTTTAATTGGGGAGTTTTCACCTCTTAATTTAGTTGGGGATTCTAATAATAATCTTGGGTTTTCACCATTATCTTTCAGTATCTCTTGCATCTGCTCATCTATCCAAGTAAACTCAGAAGCAACGGAATATGCAAATTGTTCGACATCTTTGATCATAAACTCATGTAATATAAACAGCTCTTTTCTAATCCATTTGGAAGTCCCAGGAACTTCCTCTTTTTTCTTAGCAGCACTGATACTCCAAAGGGACATTCTCTATAGCTGATTGGACCTTCAACGACTTTTCTAATCGGGATTTCAACAACTTAAAAGTAATTTAACTTTTTGTTTTTTTTTATTTTTCTTATTTGTGAAAAGTAAACAAACCGAAAAAGTTTCTGTAGTTACGTTGTGTAATAATAAAAGTTAAATTTTACATTAAAGTTGTTCTCGCACCGACTTCATTGCTTGGAGCTCCATCAGGTAAGTTTCCATCTCTTCCAGTTTCAAATTTGTTATAAATTGCGAATAATTTGTTTTTTTCTGATACAGAAATACTTGGTTTTGTATCACTCAAAGAAGAAATAAAATCTTCATGTTTGATTAAAACACCTGAATCTTTTTTAGTTTCTTTCACTTGTTTAATCTCTTCTTTCTCAAACAATGGTTCAATTTGGCTTAATAACTGAGTTCTTTTAACAGGTTTTAATTCATTATTAAATTCATCATTTAATGAAATTTGGAAAAATTCATGAACAGTTGTATTCTTTATTTCACCTTCACTTTGTAATTTATCATTTTCTAACTTCTCATGAACGGCTTTTAAATAAGCATTATAGCTTAAAGCTTGTAAATCTGCACCTGAGAATCCATTTGTTTCTTTTGCAATTGAATTTAAATTAACATCCTCGTTTAATGACATCTTTCTTGTTATAGATTTTAAAATATCTAACCTATCTTCCTCATTTGGTAAATCACATAACACCGATTTATCTAATCTACCTGGTCTCAACAATGCAGAATCAATTAAATCTGGTCTACTTGTTGCTGCTAAAACATAAACCCCATCTAAACCTTCAGCACCATCCATTTGGGTTAACATTTGATTAACAACCCTATCAGTAACACCTGTAGAGTCATGACCTCTTTTTGGGGCAATTGAATCAAACTCGTCAAAGAATAAAATACATGGTTTTGCAGCTGATGCCCTTTCAAATAATTCACGAACAGATTGTTCTGAAGCACCAATATATTTATTTAAAATTTCTGGACCTTTGACAGAAATGAAATTCAACCCACATTGTCCAGCAACTGCTGATGCTAATAAAGTCTTACCACAACCCGGATAACCGTATAACAAAATACCTGATCTTAATCTTAAAGTTGCACTTTTAAAAATTGGTTCATATTTAGTTGGCCATTCTAACGTTTCCAACAAAATTGATTTTGCCTGAGTTAAACCACCAATGTCTTGCCAATTAGTGGTTGATTTTTGTAGTTTAACACCTCTTAAATTTGATGGAGTGAACCCTTTTATTGAATTTGAAAATAATTCATTGGTTATCAAAGTTTCTGAATTGTTAACTGAATTCAAATAAATGATTTCATGATAAATTCTGTCGACTAAAATTTTTAAATCACCTGGCAAATAACCTTCAGTTTCTAACGACATTTGTGATAAATCAAATTCTTTTGATAATTTTAAATTAAATTTATTTAAATATTCTTGTAAGATTTGGCCTCTGATTTCTTTATTTGGAGTTGTTAGACTAAAGAATTCTTCAATTACGTGACTTGAAAATAACAAACTATTGATTGATTCTTTTGATTTAGTTGTTGCTAAAATGATTAAATTTCTTGTTTTATTGATTTGGTTAATTAATTGGATGAAGAATTCAGTCAATTGTCTTGATTGTATTGAATCATTTTGTTCAGATTCGACAGGAAAGATATTTTCCAAACTTTCTAGAATTAAAATTGATGGACCATACCAACAACACTGCTTTAACCAAAATTCTAATTTCGATTTTAAATTTAAATTTGATTCTTTTAAATATGAATTACAATCAATTTTCAAAATATATTTTGACTCATTTTTAAAATTTTTAATTAATTGATTGATTAATAAAGATTTACCTGACCCTGAAGGGCCATGGATTAATGCACCAATGTTACCTTTATTCAATTTTCTAATGATTTTTTTCAATAAAATCTCTTGACCAAGAGGAAATTGTAAGTCTGATTCATCATTTATAGTTAATGAAGATGGTGTTTTAGATTTTGGGATTAAAACGTCAGAGCCAATTTCTAAATTAAATTTTGAATCATTTAACGGTAAAATCCAAGGAATTGATTTATCTTTGAACTCTAATAATCCACCTTCTGGTAAACCATCGACTATTGGTAATATTGAATTGTTTGTTAAAACTGACTTATTTAAATTTAAATCTGAAAAAGTTTGATGGATCTTTACTTTCAATTCTTGTTTTTTCTTCTTCAATAATTCCTTCTCTTTTTTAGACTCTTCATTATTAATTGAAATGTCATCTTTTAATGGTTTTGATTCTGTTATTAATGGATGGATTATTAAGGTTGGGATCTGTTTATAATTTGGTTTTAATAATTTTTCAATTTTAATTATATTACCAATAGAATTTTCAATCCCTAAAGAGATTGATAAGATTTTAGATAAGCCAATCCCATCTATATTATCATGATGAATTAATTTAGCAACTACTTTTTTAATTGGTTCTTCTGTTTCTTTCATACCTTCTTTAATTTCTTGTGGTCCAGGTATGATTGAAACGTTAACGAATTCAGCATTTTCTAATTTTGGTTGAATTAAATTAAAATTAGCATAAATTTCAAAATTATTATTATCAACATTGAATAGTTTATGTGGTAATGCAATTCCTCTTAATAAAAGGAATGGAGAATTTTCATGATTTCTTCGACTTGAACTAACAGATCTGACAGATTGAGATTTCTTCTTCAAACTTCTTCTTGTTTTTGGAGCAATATGAATCTCAGCAGAAGGTAACAATTTGGCAAACAGACTTGATGGTGTTATTTTAATCACTTTTAAAGTTGCAATTATTGAGTCTGAAATATAAACTACCAAATTTGAATTTAATTCCACACATCTTGTTTGATATACCAATGAATTCTCTAAAGCACCCGCATGTAGTTCAATTGTCTCCCAATCAGAAGGAGTCAAAGGCTCAACTTCAATGGTTGTTGCAATTGGTGGATCAAGTAGAATACTTAAATTGACTTTTAAACCTTCATTTATTCCATGAATTTTAGCAAAAGCAGGGTCCATTTCGGTACCCTCAGAGGACATACCACTCCAACCAGTACGAACAATCATAGGTTTGCGTTCTCGGTTGGTCCACTGAATTTCAACAAGAACATCTTGAACGTTCTGGGGAAATTGTTAGTGGAGTTCAATAAAAAAAAAGAGTTAAAAACCTTGAAGCTGGGAAAAATACTCACGATTGAAGTTCTAAAGACCTGCTCAGCAAGCTCATGTGGCAATGAAACAAAATTGTTCCTACAAGGCTTCAAAGTAACCTTTATATCAGAAGCCTCCATTATTGTTGAAGAACAAAGAAAAAAAAAGTTTACCGAGATTTATTTTGAGTACCGATTGAACCCATTGAAAGAAAGAGAGAATGGCATTGCAATATCTGATCTGTATGAACCGTCAAGGGAAGGTGCGGCTCGCAAAGTACTATGTGGAGCTTTCAGTGAGTTTTTATGGGTAAATTTGATATGTTTTATTTACTAATTTTTTAGAATAATGACAAGTTTAAATTGAATGTTGATATTCATAGATTGATAAGTTCAAGAGAGCATAGAAGATTAAGTAATTTTGTAGAGTTTGGAGAGAACACTAAATTGGTTTACAAAAGATATGCAGGATTGTTTTTCATCACCGCAATTGATTTAAATGATAATGAATTGATTTATTTATCTTCAATTCATTTATTAGTCGAGATATTGGATCAATATTTTGAAAATGTCAATGAATTGGATATCGTTTTCAATTTCTATAAAGTTTATCAGGTTTTGGATGAGATGTTTTTAGCTGGTGAAGTTCAGGATACTTCAAAGAATGTTATATTGAATAGATTACAATTGGTGGATGCACTAGAATAGTATATGGACTTGAATAGTGTATGGAATATATATGTATTTATGGGAGTATAGTACTATTTAAAAAAATCGATTTCTTTCAACTCTGTCTTCAATAAGGCATCTACTAATGTATCTACTTCTGATTCAACTTGTTTAATTCCCTTTCTATCAACGATAATTGTATTCCAGTTCTTCTCATTAAAGAATGACTCAAATTGTTTCTTCACTTTCAATTGAAACTCTTTAACTTCGTATCTTTCATCCCCAAATCCATCTCTGTTTGAACTATCATTTAAGTTCAAAAAAATAGTCAAATCAGGTTTTGGCAGTCCAACATCTGGATGGTAACACCAATCTCTGCTAATTCCTTTTGATGCAGTGTATGAGACTCCTGAATAGACGTATCTGTCTAATATGATATTAATACCTTGGTTCAATTTATCAATTATCATTGGAGCCAATTCCCATCTATTGGCACTGAATAGCAAATGTGCAGACTCGTCACTCAATTGAAATGATTTATCAACTAAATAAGTATTAATTAGTTTCCCAATTGGTGTTGTTCTATCTTATAATTGTTAATATTAATCAAAACATTAAATTGATTCTACTCACCTGGAAACTTAATCAATTCGACAGGAAGTCCCTTGTTTTGTAATCTTTCCAGTAGCAAGGCTGTCTGTGTAGTCTTTCCTGCCCTGTCAAGTCCTTCAATCAGTATCAAAGCTCCTCTGGCCATGATTTAATGCTTTTTATAGATGAAAAACGCGTCTTTGAAAAATCATTGATTCAATCAGAACCCCAAAAATTCATTATTTAGGACTTAAAAATGAACAAATATACAAAGCATAATCCTTCTAATCACAGATATTAAGTAAAAATGTAAACTTTGGGAAATAATCTGTGAAATTGCTGATTTTGCTCAACACATATACCCATTAATCTTGATATTATAAACTCACTATAAACTATGCTCCGTTCTATAAGATAAATCCTATTCTGACTAAAAACTCCAACTAACTTTTCTAAGCTGTAACGGCTGCTTCCAGTTGCTGCTACACCCTGATTGAAAGTTTCAATGGTTGGATGATTTATATCACGTGATGATTCTTATATGAGGTTTTCAGGCTCTTCTACCCTAACATCTGAAGGGCGTGTGGCGTAGTTGGTAGCGCGTTCGCTTAGCATGCGAAAGGTCTCCGGTTCGACTCCGGACTCGTCCATTCTTTTTTTTTATTTCCCCCAACTTATATATATATGTAATATTATGATTTAATTCAAAAACTCAGAGACATAACTGTAGTCTCTCATTCTTCATCGGCTGAAAACTTTCTCTTTTTGTCATTTCATTTGTATTTAGAGACTGGTATAACACTTAGAACAAAAGTTGATCCGGGCACTTTTTTTTGTATACAAAAATATCCAAAATTACAATAAATATCATAATTAATATCATTATTATCATGGGTCTCAATTATCTTATTCTACTATCGAGGCAGGGGAAAGTGAGGCTTTCGAAGTGGTACCAGCCAATGTCACAGAAGGACAAAGCGAGAATTACAAGAGAGTTGACTGCTTTGGTGTTGGCAAGAAAGGCTAAGATGTGTAACGTTTCAGAATATAAAGACAGTAAAATTGTTTACAGAAGATATGCATCCTTGTTCTTCATTGCAGGAATAGACAATGATGAGAATGAGTTATTGACGTTGGAAGTCATACACAGATTTGTTGAACAAATGGATAAATCCTACGGTAATGTCAGTGAGTTAGATATTATTTTCAATTTCCAAAGAGCTTATCACATCTTAGATGAATTGATCATCGGTGGTGAAGTCATTGAAAGTTCTAAAAGAGAGATTTTAAGAAGAGTCGGTCAACAAGACCAATTCGAAAATATGGATCAATTAGATAGTGTTTTAACATGAATTATCTATACAAGTGTTTCTTTAACTAGCAAATCAAGGTACTCTTGGTTCGTAGTCAAAGCTTTTAACTCTATTTTATCATTAACTGTTATTATTCTTTTTCTTAAATTGTTTGTATTGGCTTCGTTTAAATCATTCCATTTAAATACTTGGAATTTCTCTTCATCTACTTTCTTTCTTGCCAATAAAGCATTCCCTAATCTTGGGATATTATCAGATGTATTCTTAACTGTCATTTGGACCACTTGAATATCATTCTGTTGGTTCGATCTATTAGAATTTTCTAATTTCAGTAATTCCTTCTTATCATTAGCTTCTTTATCAATATGTTTCAAACTTGTTCTCAGCTGTGTCACTCTGTTTAATGGTAATAGAACTAACTCTCCATCTTTAATATTACCAATATAATACCCTTCCAACTCTAATAAAACACCTTGTAATGTCTGTCTAGAAACTCCTCCCCATTCCTCTGATTTATTAGCATCATAGAATTTAGAGGTATCAACTGGAATATCCACTTCTATGAACCCACTCTCATCTTTCAGTCTAGCTTCTAACACTTTATTATCATTAACCAATTCTCTTTCTTTTGGTCTATTAGCGAACTGTAACGCAACTAACTCATGGCTCTGAACTTCTGTATTTTTCAATAAAATCGGTATCTCTGTGATGATCTCGTCTTCTTCTTCAATACTAGCAAATACTGGACTCATCTCCTCATCTTCATCAACAAACAAATTCGACATTTGTAAATTTTCACTAACAAATTTTTTTTTCCTCTGAAATCTTTTCTTCTTTCAACTGAAATTCACGTGACTTGATTTTCTGTACCATAAAAAAATTTCAAAATTCAGGTTTTAAACACGTCAAAACAAATATTTGTAGTGATTTAAATGTTGGTGAAGAGACTCGTACGGAAGAGGCAGCAATTGGTGCTGGTAGCTGCGGGTGTGGCATTTTTATTATTTTTTTTCCTCTTTTTAAACAGTGGTGAAAATGTTGAAATAAAATCAAATACAATCGTAACAGATGGAAATAGTAATTCAGGTTCAGGAACAGACACAGTTCCATTCTATAAAACTCCAGCAGCTCAGGGAAAGAAACAAACACAGTCAGGAAGCTCTAATATCAGACAAATTGCATTACAAATGGAGGAAGATAGAAGTGGATCCAGATTAGTTTTGGCTCATGATTTCTTTAATAGAGTGTTTGATTCTTTATTAAAAGGTAAACCAAAAGTTTCAAAATTAGTTAGATATAAATCAAAAGACAGGATTTACCATGCAGGTTATGATGGTCCAAGTGACGTTATCTTTTCAGAAAATTATTTAAACAGTTTCTTAGATTTAACTGATAATGAAGTTAAATCATTAAAAGATTCTCACACAACAGTTGTTAAAAACTTACCTCAAAGTTATCCAAAGAATCTATATAAAGGTAATGGGATTGTTTACGTTGGTGGTGGTAAGTTCAATTGGTTGGCATTATTATCAATTAAATCTTTAAGATCATTGGATTGTAAACTACCTGTTGAAGTTTTAATCCCAACTGAAGAAGAATATGAAATTGAACTATGTACAAGGGTGTTTCCTGCTTTAAATGCTAAATGTATCCTACTATCCACTGCTTTAGGTGCCGAAGCTGCTTCAAAATTCTCATTTAAAGGTTATCAATATAAAGCTTTAGCTTTGATAGTTTCAAGTTTTGAAAACGTTTTGTTGTTGGATTCTGATAACATTCCTGTGCATGCTCCAGATTATTTATTTGAATCTGAACCTTTTATTTCTACTGGTTTAATCACTTGGCCAGATTTCTGGAGAAGAGCAACTTCTCCTTCTTATTACAAAATTGCAAATATAAATGTTGGTACAAAAAGAGTTAGATTTGGGTATGATGATAAAGAGAAGGAAGAATTCGAAAAATTGAACAGATTTGATGCCTTGGAAGATATCCCATATCATGATAGAAACGGTGCAATTCCTGATTCAAGTTCCGAATCTGGCCAATTATTAATTTCAAAATCTTCTCATTCAAGAGATTTATTCTTGGCTTTATACTATAATCTCTATGGACCTGATTATTACTATCCATTGTTTTCTCAAGGTTCTGATGGAGAAGGTGATAAAGAAACTTTTATTGCGGCTGCAGTTGCACTAAATTCAAAATTCTATCAAGTCAACAAATTTTTAGCTGCATTTGGTCATTTTGATACAAATAATGAATTTATTGGAACAGGGATGGGTCAATTTGATCCAGTTTACGACTACTTAAAAAAAGATCCAAAAATTTTATTCGTTCATGCAAATTTCCCAAAACTAAATCCAGTGACGTTGAAAAAAGAAGGTAAAATCATAGACAAAAATGGTAATAGATTAAGACTATACGGCTCTGGAATGGCTAAAAGAATCGGTTATGATTTTGAATTGATTCAATGGAAGTCAATGCATTTCTTAGTTTGTGATTTAAAAATTGAAATAGACGCTTTTGAAGGAGCGTCAAATAGCGAGGTTTGCCAGGAAGTTAAAGCTCAATTAAAATTCTTAGAAGATACAGTTAAAGATAATGAACGTGATTAAAAGATGGTTTAAGAGTAGGTGTACGTGTGTGTTGTTTGTATAATAGTATCATTTCCATTCATTCATCCAATATTTTCTCTGTAACTTTTAGGTAATGTGGTGTGCAGCTGTATTCGTGATATGTGAAATCTTCCTTTTCATTGCATGAACATTTCAACTCGTTTCTATTTTTCAATGGACACTGTAGATATGGTGGATGTGAATAACCAAAGTCATCAAACCAGTGAATTTCGTTTTTATTCAAGAACAAACTATTGAAAATTGATCTGACGGGGCCATCTCCCCATCTTTCATAAAAGAAGCCATATTTAGAATCTAAAAAGTTGAAATAGTTTAAATATAGATCACTTCTATAAAAATCCAAATCAGCAATCTCAAAATTCGTCCAGAAATGACATAAATTATAATATCCATTCATTACTACGAAATCTTTCAAGCTGTCCTTGGGTACCTCAAATCTATACCTGTTGAGAAACTCCAAGATCTGACTAAATAACGTCTCAATTGTAATTCTATATTCAAAAATGGATATTATAAACCCATATTTTAATTTGTTCACTCTCATGAATTCAAATACATCATAGTTAATATCACAATAGAACTTGATTCCTGGTTCAATCCTCCAGTAATATTTATAATTCATTAATATTTCATTAAATTGGAAAAAGCCTGAAAACCATCTACACATTAATCTATAACTAACTGAGTCCCCATAGACGACTTTCCCCTTCATTTCTTGTAAGCTATGTTGAAAAACCGTTTCGTTGATCCCAGAAGGAATTGACCAATGTGTTTCATCTATTAATCCAAATTTAACATCACCTGAAACAAGCGATGAGACTCTTGATTTGAATTCAGTGGTAAAATTCTCATCGTTTAAAAACACCCAAGGATAATGATATTGAGAGTTAAATCTGTCTTCGACTGATTGAATCGTTTCTAGCATTTCATATAGATCACTGTTCCTACACAACGTCATCAAAGTAGCATTTTGCAACGAGTTGCCATAAAGAGGCTTATACTCATGTTGAAAATTTTTGAAAAAAATGCAAATCAAAGGAATCAATCCAAGGGATCCAAATAAGGACAGTCGTAGTAGCATCAATAGATATCTAGATCAAAAAATGACAGATCAATTATTACTAACTAAGGTTCTTCCGTAAAACTTTTCCGGCTCATCTTACATTTTCTCGCATGAATATTTTTTATTTACAATTCGCTTTCTAAAATTTCAGAAAGTCTTTCTTTTGTGACTGATTGCATTCCTTTCAATTCCATGTTGAAGGTGGCACGTCCTTTTGTTAAGCTTCTCAATTTTGGTAAATATCCAATCATTTCTTTTAATGGAACGTCTGCATTAATCAGTTGTAATCCATTAAATTGATCTTCAATCACTTTGTTGGTTGCGTCATATGGTAAATATTGTGATTCACTTATTTTCTTGAATTCAATCTGTGAATCATTATTATCCGTATCATCATCAATTGATGAAATTTCGCCGTTTCTCTTTGAAGTTAAATCTTGGATGACTTGTCCCATATCTTCTGAATTTAATTCAATCGAAACTTTCATAATTGGCTCCATCACTGAGAAATTATCAACTTCATTAACAATCTCTAATATCATTGATCTAATTAAATTAATTAACTGTGCCGTGTTATTGAAATCATCCGGAAGTTCAAATTCTGAAACTTCAATTATAGTTGAATGTAATGGAACTTTCAAGTTTGGACCTCTTTGTATAGATGAAATTGTACCTGAAATCAATGCATTAATAATAGTATTATATGGTAATAATTTAGTCTCATCCCAGTTCTTTGGCTCATAATCATTAACGAAATAAATTAGATCCCCTAAATTGGTATATTGCTTGTTTTTTGGTAACGTCTTTGCATCTTTTGGATTTGGATACATCTTAATTGTTAATTTCAATCCATCTGGAGTTTCTTTTGTTACATTTTTCTCATTTAATATAGTTTCTTTATATGACACCATAATCTTACCAATCTCAACTTTGGATTTCATTTCTAATAATTTACTCTGTGCAATTTCTAAATGTAATTCACCCATACCTGATAATAAAGTTTGACCAGTTTCTTCATTTTCAATGATTTTTAAACTTGGATCTTCTTTTAATAATATTTTTAAACATTCGTCTAAATGTCTTTTATCTCCAACTGTTCTTGGTTCTAATGAAATCGAAAAAACAGGTTGCGGAATTTCAATTGGATTAACTAATATTTTTAAATCTTTAGCTGATAAGTTCTTCTTAAAATTGTTTAAAATTGTATCACCTGTTTTCAAATTATCATTAATGATAACACCAATTTCACCTGAATTCAGTTCGCTAACTTCTTCTGGGACATTCGCATGCATTCTCAATAATTTATTAATCCTTAGTTTTTCTCCATTAACAAAAATAGTTGAATTCGATTTTAATTTGCCTGAGTAAATTCTAATAAAATTCATAATACCTCTAATTGGATCGTTTAGAACTTTAAAAATCAATCCAATTGTTAAATTCTCATTCTTATTAACAATATATCCCTTTTTATCATTTAATTCTAAAACTTCTGTATTCTTAATATCTGGCTTAATTTCTAATGGTGATGGTAAATATAAAGAAATTGAATCTAGTAACGGCTGAACACCAATGTTTTTAAAACTTGCTCCGCATAATACAGGAACTGCGAATTTCTCTAACGTTGATTTTTTAATCGAATTCTTAATTAAATTTGATGGGATTTTCATATAGTCTTCAAATTCTAAAAATGAATCAACTATCTTCTCATCATTTTCTCCTAAAGTCTCAATTAATGATTCTCTACATTTCAAAACCTCTTCATAATGTGATTCATCAATCTCTTCAACTTTAATCTTTTCATCTTCCCATCTTAAAACTTTTAAATCAATTAAATCAATCACACCAATAAATTTCCTTTCTCTATTGTCTAATTCTTGAAATAATGGAATGTTTACTAACAATACTCTTGTTTGCAATTTTGATATAACTTCTTTAATTGTTCTACTGAAACCTGCACCTTCTCTATCCATCTTGTTAACAAATAAGATCTTTGGCAAATCACCACTTTGCTTCCAGACTTTTTCTGTCTGTGATTCAACGCCTGCAACTGCGTCTAATATCGTAACTGCACCATCTAAAACTTTTAAAGACCTAATCACTTCAAATGTGAAATCTGCATGTCCTGGTGTATCAATGAGATTGACCTGCTTCCCATCCCATGGAATCGTGATGGCTGCACTTTGAATAGTAATCCCTCTTTGTCTTTCTTGTGGTAGATAATCAGTGACAGTATCACCTTGGTCAACATTACCAATTCTTGAAGTAACACCAGAATAAAACAACATTCTCTCCGTAGTTGTGGTCTTCCCAGCATCTATATGGGCAATGATACCTATATTCCGGATCTTACTGATCGGAGAGGCCACTGAATAGTGTCTCAAAGCACCAAATAACCTCAATTTGAGCATTGTATTTAGAGCCCGGAATTTCATGTTCTACAATAATAAATTTTTTTCATCAACTTTTAAACCACCAGAAATGTCAGAATTTGATATTACAAAGACGTATCTTCAGTTCTTAGAAGATGATTCTGAGATGACGATGCCAATTGCTGCTATTGAGTCATTGGTGACTTTGCTAAAAGTGAAACAACCGGCCACTTCAACAGAATTAATTACATTATTACAAGATGCTACAGATTCATTGAAAAAGAGTATTCCAAATGCTATTTCACTATCAGCAGGTTGTGATTTGTTCATGAGATTTGTCTTAAGAAACACACATTTGTATCACGACTATGAGAGTTGTAGACGTCATTTAGTTGAAAATGGTCAATTATTTTTAGAAAGATCAAAAGCATCGAGAGATAAAATTGCGGAAGTTGGAATCAAATTCATTACAGATGATGATATAATATTAGTACACTCATTTTCAAGAACTGTTTTCACTTTATTACAACACGCAGCTGAAAAAAAAATCAGATTTAGAGTTATTGTGACTGAAGCAAGACCAACCTTTCAAGGTTCAACAATGGCCAAATTATTAAGAGAAAAACAAGTCCCAGTTTCATTAATAGTTGATTCTGCAGTTGGTTCAATCATTCATAAAATTGATAAAATCTTCGTTGGTGCTGAAGGTGTTGCAGAAAGTGGTGGTATTATAAATCATGTTGGTACTTATCAGATTGGTGTATTGGCAAAATCTGCAAATAAACCTTTGTATGTAATTAGTGAAAGTCATAAGTTCGTTAGAATGTTCCCATTGGCTCCAGATGATATTCCAACGGAACAGAATCCATGGAATTTTACGTTAAATAATGATGAAGATATTAAGAATTCGCCAGTTATTGACTTCACACCGCATGAGTTCATAACTGCTTTAATTACAGATCTTGGAGTGTTAACACCAAGTGCAGTTTCCGAAGAATTAATTAAAATGTGGTATGATTAAACTATTTATTATTTTCATTTAATTCATCAATTGTTTTAACTTCATTTAAAATATCTTTAATATTTGATAAAATATCTTTAAATGAATCAAACTGTATAAATGGAACGTTTTCTCTTTTACAAAATGTAACTAAATCTTTACCTCTTTTAGCAAATAATAAATCAGTTTCCTTTGCTGCTGATAAATCAGAAACACCATCACCACAATAAAATAAATATTGGTTTGGATTTCCTTTATATGGTTGAATTGCTCTTGATTTATCGTGTCCAAAATCTGTTTCATCTCTAAAAATAATGTCCCATTTGTTATTTTCGTAAATCTCAACATCATTAGAAACAATTTCAATCTTATCAATAGAATCTTTACCGACTAATTTTAATAATAATGCTCTAATAATTGGTTTCATACCACTAGAAACAACAATAATTGGTATATCATTTTCTTGTGCCCATTGGAATGTTTCTTTGAACCCCGGATCTAGCTGAATCTTCTCTAGTAATATATCAACACATTCATCGAATGGTGTATCGATAGATTTCAACATATCATCAAATCCTTGTCTAAATGTAACTTTGGAATTTAAAATGTCATAATTCAATTGTTTACGTTTTTCCAGTCCAAATCCAATATTATCTGTGAGATAATCGTTCGAGTCTTGTAAGGTCACAGTCCCATCAAAGTCAGTGAATATTATGGCTTTCTTATCTGTATACTTTTCGCTCATGTTAAATTTTAGCTTTAAACGTTTTTTGAAAGAAAAAAAATTTGTTGTTTTTTAAGTACGTCACCAATGACAATTTTATTAAATTCTATGTTCACTTAATTATCCTCGGGATATATTTAATCAAATAAAGATATTTATTTTACTCTTAATCTCCTCTTTCTAACCATGTAATTTACATTATATAATTCCCACTGATAGGTGAAGTTTAAATTATTTTTAATGCATATCTCTAAAATACCTATAGATTTGTAAAAAATTATCATAGAAATATTTATTAACTTGATCTTAATTTGTTTATTCTTAGTTCATTCTAGATCTCTTTAAATAATCACATTTAGCAACAATTCAACGGTTCTTTGGTTTCTTTTTGAAATTAAGTCACATGTATATGAAATGTGGTAAACAGGGTGTTGTATCATTAACATCTGAAGGGCGTGTGGCGTAGTTGGTAGCGCGTTCGCTTAGCATGCGAAAGGTCTCCGGTTCGACTCCGGACTCGTCCATTTTTTTTCATTCAATTTTTGTGTGTATTAAAATCTTATATCTTATACCTCTTTAGCTTTAGATGCCCTTACTGATACGACCTGGACTATTGGTACGGGGCTTATAACAGCTTTTAATTCCATATCTTTTTTTAATTCGTCTGGGGATTTCAAACCCTTATCTTTAATTAAAAATGATAATAACCAACAAATACCAATTAATGGGATCCATAAATAAACCAGATTTTTCATTGCAGAAAGGTATATATTTTTCACCAATTGTACCTTAGCAAGATCTGTAAAATGCTGTGAAATGGTATATTTCGTGGACATGTTATTAATGATAAACGATTTTTCATCATTTGATAATAAAGTTGACGAGTTTGTTTCGTTCATTATCGTATTTGTGAATATCAACGAAGAAGCAACAATGCCTATGGCATTTCCAATGTATCTCAAAGAGTTTCTAATTCCCATGATTAAAGATCTATCTTTGATATCAGTTTGTGATTGTAACGCTTGTTGAGTAGGTTGGAACGTCCAGCCGATGTTCTGACCCATTAGAATCAATATGAATCCAAGTAAGACCAAATTTGTTGTTTCATTAAGTATTAATAATAATAACGTGCTTAATAACCATAATGTGTAGCCTGTCCAAATAACGTAATTATAATTATTAAATTTTGAGATCAATCTTCCTGAAATGTTAGAATTGATGGATATTGGCAGCAATATACACTGCATGATTCCACATGTCTGCATAACGTTGAACGATCTCACCATCATGAAATAATAAGGCAAGTAAAAACAAATTGAGAAATACGCTGCACCGTATAAGATGCATTGAAATAATAAGTTTAAAATTGATAAATTCTTAAATATCTTGAATGGCACAATTGGCAGTTTCGCAATGAAGTTCTCGATGATCGCAAACGATACCAATGAAACACCTGCCAAACAGAAGAATATTATAATTATTTTGGAGTTCCAATTGTATAAAATCCCACCACAGTTCAATGGGATAAGTATAAACACTAAAAAGGCACTAACTATAACGACACCAAAATAGTCGATGTTAACTAATATCTCTCTTTTAGACAGATTGGATTTTGTATTTGGAACGATCCAACCGATGATAACTCCAATTAATAAAGTTAGCGGACTCATTAAATAAAACGCATTTCTCCATGACTTTGAAGTATATTCACTAAAGCCTGCAAATAAGAAGTATCCAATGCTGGAACCTAATGCGATTCCTGACCCAAAAATACCTTGATGTTTAGCCCTTTTTTCTGGCTCAACGTTATCTGCAATGATAACCATTGACAATGGAATGATTCCACCACAACCAATCCCACTGATTGCTCTAAACACATAGAACTGTGGACCTGTCTGTGCAAAGCCTTGTGCTAATTGGAATATCCCAGTCACGAAGAAACAAATGATGATTAAATTTCTACGACCAAATATGTCTGCGAATCTACCAGATAAAACGGTGAATATAGAGTTTGAAATTGAAAAAACAGTTGCAGCCCATTGAATTGTCTTTGATGAATTCAAATCTCTGGCTATGTATGGGATCCCCATCGAAATACCAACGGTGTCGCACATCGCTAATACTGCACCTGTGAATAATGCAAATATTATGATTCTCAATCTTTTTTTAGGAAGTAATGCGAAATGCGTGTCGAGCTTCTTCTCGAGCTCCTCAGTCGTTACTTCTGTCATTATTGATACAAAAATTACTGAAAATTCAATTCAATTTATATTTCCACCTCCACTGATCGCAATGGCTTTAACTTTTTCCGATTAAAACAATTTAAATCCCGTTAGAATTAGGAAGAGAAGTGATGATCAAATGAGTCATTTGATTGGATAATACAGTCAGAAATGAGTGACACAGTCAATAGGAAGAATACGGGAGATTTTACGGTCTTTAGATCATTTTATTCAAGCCAAGGAATAAAAGTGACACAAAAATCGGATTTGTACACATAAAATCATGTTCATTAGTTATTATTTATTATTATGCTATAAAAGTATCATCGTCACAATCTATCAGAGACTCATTGATCATATCAAGGTCTTGGACGGTTTTCATTTTTTCTAAATCATCATCATTTGTATTATTTAAATTTTCAATCTCGATTTTAATTTTATTTATTTCGAATTCTAATGAATTGGAATTATCATTATTCAAAAAAGTATAATTCAATTCATTCAAGTTGTTGAATTCGAATTTGAATTCTTTGTTTAGTAAAATTTTTAACAAGAATAGTAATGTGTTATTCAAGTTCTTTAAAATATTGTAATAATTATTTGAAATCAAAAAATTGTATTCTCTTAATATGAATAACCCAATATTTAAAATTTTGAAATCATTTTCTAATATCAAGAAATTTGATTGGTTTGTTTTCTTGAAGATTATTATGTTTAATAATAAATTCAAGCTGATGATCAAACAAGAGTTTAAAATGTTGTTGATCAAAGTATAACTGAAGATTGGGAATTTCTTGTTCTTAATAAAATATAAACAAACTTTAATAGATAAAATTGAAGAATTTATGCAAATTTTTTTAAAGAATTTGATCAAATTTGAGAAATCCAAATCATTGCTCTTCAAGTAATTAATTAAATAAAACTTGAAGAAAGGTTTTGTCAATAAAATAATCCCATCTAATTGAATCAAATGTAGATATAATAAAGAGTTATAATTATATTGGTCATTATTGAAGAAGGTTGAATTGTTTAATTTTAATAGGTTCTCTATTTTTAGTTGGATCGGTAAATTGTTTAACCAATTATTTAAATTTAAAATCAGTTTTAAAATTGTTTTAATTTTAATATTATTATTGAAGTAAATTTTTTCATAAATCTCTCCATTTAATTTATTCAATTTCATTAATTCGTTTTGACAAACAGATCTCAAATTATTATCATTTTCAATTGGTAAATTATTAATATCATTCCAAATATTGTTATTAATTGTCAATGGTCTTCCTAAATTAATAGAAATGATTCTATCAAAGATGTATAAACTTCTCCATAACTTCCTTCTTTGTAAACAAATATTTTTATTAATTAAATTTGAATTTTTTCTATTCAAACCTAAAGATTGAGCAATTTTAATTGCTATTGATAAATTCAACCATGAATTATTTTTTTTATTTGTAAATAAATTATAAACAAACAATAACATATAGATTTGAATCAAGTATAGATTGAAATCATTTGAGATCAAATTTAATAATTTCAATGAATTCAAATAAAAAATTTCATAATTCAAATCATAATTTAATAAATCAATTGAATTTGAGTTTTTCAAGTATAAAAAACTAATAGCAATGATCAAATAAAACTGACATAATAAATGATTATTTGGAGGTTTTGTATCATTATAAATCAAATCAATCAAATCATTTCTTAAAAAATTGTCGTCATAGATGTATAAAATTTGATTGACGGACTTTATAAAGAATTCAATTAAATCAATTGCCGTTTCCGTTTTTGGGAGCTTTATTAAGGGAATAGAGTTGTTTAAATTGATGGAAGGTGAGTCTGTTATGATAAAGTCTGAACTGAGAATGAATTCTGAGTTTTTAAGGTTTAAATCAATAGAGTTTTTAGCCAAATTTGATAAATTTAAATTTTGGAAAATTTTTTTAGTTTGAACTAATAAATTTAGCGGAGAAGATTCACCAATGAATTTATAATTCTCATTAATGAATTCTATTTTGTTTTCATTTTCATTTTCATTTAATTCGATGTCTAGTTCATTAATAATTAAATGTTTATACTTTTTAACGTATCGTATTGATCTTTTATCAACAAAATCATAATTACAATTACCTTGTTTATTTTTCAATTTACAAAATGAACAAGGTAGTTGCCCATCACATTTTCTCTTTCTTGTTTTACAGAAGGTACAGGCTTTTGTGATATTTTTCCTTGATTCAATGATAATCTTTTTCTCAGTCATAAAGAAATATAAAAGAGTTAAAAGGCGGAAATTTGAATTGTTTGTATTTGAAGATCAGGAAATACAGCCTTACCCACCCTGCATTGGAGGTATGGCTGTACAATGTTCTTGACTCCGCTATTATTAAAAGGTACTAATGCTATTATTAATATTTAGTCTATTAGTGTTATTAATAGTGTTATACTATACTGTTATAGTTTTGGGGGTATACTGCTCTCCTACTTACTATATACACACGTATACATATATTCGTCGGATTTCTGAGTGGAAGCACCGTTGAAAAGGGACTCCCGATACTTCCAACTCTATACGTATCTAGGCCTCATTATATTCTCACTAATGGTATCATCAATATCCCAACACACTAGCTTCTTTGGAATCAAGCTTCCAAATTTATTCCCATAACTTCTTGTTAATTTCCATTCATTTGGATTGAATAATCCCATTTTAATTAAATATTCCAAATTTGGTTCAATACTGCTATTCTTATTATTACAAGTAAGATTCAACAAATTTGTTAAATCCACAAAATAAAACAATTTAGTCTTGTTATTATCATTAATCAATAAAACAACACTATCCATTAAATCGTTATAAAATTGATCTTGCATTGATATTGATAATTTTTTAATGTTTAGCAACAATAAATCTCTCATTTCTGGCCATATGATAAAATTTACCCAATGAGGATATTCTAATGAATTTTCTGTTTTTAATAAATAAGTTTGTAAAGGAGTTGGATAAAACCATTGATGAAGAATAAAAGAATTTTGATCTTTAAATAAATTATCTGAATTCAATAATAATAAAGATAAATTATTATTATATGATTCTTTCATCCATGAAATCTCTAAAAATTTGGATATATTATCAACTAAAATTCTATAATTTTCATTAAAGTTATTTGATTTAAATAATATTGGTTTTAATAACTTTTCATATTTAGAATTAGTTAATGAAAAAAAAAGAACTTGTCCAACTAACCATTTCACACCTCCAAATGCAAAAGCATAATTTTTGAATTTTGGAATTTGTTCAAATAAATTATTAGCATATGAACAAACCATATTAAGGAATTGTGGGGATGAAATTATATTCTGTTCAGGAATTTCATTTATATACGAAATTGATTGAACTCCAATTCCATTAATGATTTCTAATAAATTAGAAGGATGAATGCATATCTCATTATAAATATAATATTTCAAAATTAAAGTTGGATCTATTAAATTTCTATTAAAACCATATTCAAACTCATTAAAATTAAATAATTCTTCTGAATCTTCTGAATCTTCAATTTCAATTTCACCATTTTCTAATAGCAATAATCATCTTTAATAGAGTTAAATATCTCACTGTTTAAATAACTCTTTAAATCATCTAGACTTTTATTAACATTTTCAATTTTTTTGTTGGTTTTTTTATATATTTTTAATAATTCCAATTTTGACTGATCCTTATAAATACAAAGACTAATTCTTTTATTTAGCTTGTTTAACTCTGTTTCCAATTCTTCAATCCTTTGCTTTTGTTTCTGTCTATGTTTTCTTTGACTTAATTTGTTTTGCAGTTTCTTCTTCTCGTGTAAATCCATTGATTGTGTTAAAAAGAAGAGACTTGATAATTTTAGTTTTTTATTAGGAGTCCGGGACCTGCACAGAGGAGTATTTATAGGAAGCAACTAAATGAGATGAGTGTCAATACCTGTGGAGTGCCGGAATTCCGTTTGCGTATAAAAGAAGAAGAGTATAGCAGAACTTAGTATTATAAACTATTATATTAAAAGTATATTATTATGTCCGCATTCATTTCATCGACATCCAAAACGACTACTTTAAAGATGGGAAATTCCCTCTTGTTAATATTGAGGAATCAAGTGCTAAAGCAGCTCAGTTTTTATCATTTGTAAGATCAAAGCATCCAGAGATTTTAATTATTCATGTTAGACATGAATCAGAATCAAATTTCTTTATTAAAGGAACAGAAGGTGCAGAGATTAATTCAGTTGTCAAACCTTTAAAGGATGAAATTGTCATCACTAAGAACTTTCCAAACTCTTTTGTTAAAACTAATTTAAAAGAAATTTTAGATTCAAATAACATTAAGAATTTATACATTTCAGGTTCAATGTCAAACATTTGTATTCAAGGAACTGTAAGAGCTGCAGCTGAATTTGGTTATAACGTTACTGTGTTAAAAGATTCAATTGGTTCAAGAGATTTCGAATTTAATGGTCATGTTGCAAAAGCAAAAGACGTTGAAACTACAGTTTTTGCTACTTTGGCCTTTGGTTATTGTGAATTAAAAGATACCGATGATGTTATAGCTTCTTTATAATAATAATAATAATAAAGAAAATAAAAAAACAAGAATTAACCTTCCATATTTGTATCTCTTTGTTGTTGTTCTCTTTGCTGTCTTGCTTGTTCTTCTTCTAATGACATTCTTAAAGCTAATGCTAAATCTGGATCCATTCCAGCATCTCCAAAATCTCCAAAATCTCCAAATTCACTGAATTCATTATTATTCTCTTCACCAACTATTGAGGATGTAGCAACAACTTCATATAACTGTTTGTTTCCTGGTGGAATGGTAATCAAATGAGAATTATCGTGAGAATTAACAATAGATATGAATTTCTCTAATTTATCTGTATTCAAACTATCTTCTCCATAATTAATAAAATCAATAGCAATGTTATTCTTCTTCATCTTTTTAGCCAACTTCTCTAATTCTTTGTCATTCTCAACAATTGGACTACTAATAAATGAAATGATTCTTTGATGTTGAACTTTATTTTGACGATGTTTTAATGCCAATGCAGCAACTTGAATCCCTGTAGAGAAATGTAACTCTCCATGAATACTTGTTGAATGGATCCCACTCAAGATCTTACCGTAATCTGCTGTTAATGTACTTAAAACTTCTGGCCCTGTTCCTCCACTGGCTAACAATCCAACAGTGTTTTCTGGATTAGAGCGAATTTTTGATTGGAAAACAACTTGTAAAGCCTCCAATTGCGCCTGGAACCGCGTAGGTGCGTAGTCACCGTTCCTGGTGAACTCTGAATTGTCAATAACGATCATCGTGGCTTCCAACATTTTTCCTTATTGGTTTATTCGGTGGCAAGAAAAAAACAATCAAAGAATTTATTTTATTATGAGTATGCGATCCACCGTGCTGACGCTGCGAACAGTCAAACGTGACGGGCAAAACACGTTGGCAATTGAAAGCAGCGTCCCTTCAGCTTCAGCTCCTCCAACTCTCAAAACAATTCCAGACTCTCAATCGCATTCCAACTCTCATCATGATGAGCCTATTCATTTAACTGCTTCTTTCCATGATACAAGAAGCTCTGGTGATACAGTTTTGGTTGATATGTCTCAATTGCCCGGTGCAAAAGAAGGAGATGTCGCTGAATTACAACCAATTGATGATGAAATTAAAAGTAAAAAGAAACTTCTCTTCATTATAAAACAAATGAATAACGAATTGATTAGAAGGTCTAAATTATCAGTGGTTTCTAATCTTCAATCAATGTTCAATTCAAACTCAAGAAACCCGGTAATAATCAAATTAAAGGATAAAACTGAAGTTGAAGCTGATTTAATAGAAATCATGATTAAAGATATTGGTTTAAATAGAGGTGATATTTGGGAATTATCTTCATTATTAACAAACACTTGTGTCTACAAAAACCAAAAACTAACCTTCTTGGAAACAATAAGAGCCACGGTTGGTAATATCTATAAAATGGGTAAAAAGACATTTAGTGCTTATGTTGGAAACAATACAAAAATAGTTTTTAGATCTGAATCTGCAAGATTAATCTTTTTGATTCAAATAACTGAGGAAATGTACCATTTTCAAGAAGATGGAGAAATCATGTTCCATAAAGTCGTTAACTCATTATTCCCTGCGATCTTTAAGAGATGGAGAGAAGAAGAAACTCATCATTTAATCACGATTGTCTTCGTTGCTAATGTCGACTTCACTTCTTCTTCTTGGAACGATTTAAAAATTGGTGAAAGACCTTCAAATACAAAAGATTATTATAGAGTCGTCGTTGATCAAATTAATGTCGTCCATTGGAACGAAATCATGATTTCTTTAAGAACGGAATTCTCAATCTTTAGAAAAGATATCATCACTGATCAAATCAAGAAAAAAATGGACGCAAGCTCAAGATTTTTGCCAACAATCAAATCTGATATCTTAGGCACAATTAACCTATCAACAACTTTGGTCAACGATAAATTTAAAGATCCTGATCTACGTCATACCACTAATCATTTCATAGTCATCAGTGCTGGTAATGGTTTATATGATGTCAATTATGACGATTTATTAGACACAGGGAAGCGTCAATTGAATTCAGAAGTATCTGTTGATATAATTTGCTTAGCTGAACCTCCTTTACATCTAACTCCTTTGTTCAGATATATTGACCATTCTGACAATCTGCACCATTGTGTCCCTGGTTGGGTTGATATATCGTATTGGTCAGAAAATTCTTCAAGATCAAGACGTCAATGGCTACCAAAATGTAAAATTTATGAACTACAAATGATGGGGATCATGGAAAACGATATGAGTTCAGTCACTGTAAAACATTTGAAAAAGCCAAATAACGAAGAATCAATCTTGGAATTAATGGCCACTTATGATAAAGATATATTTAACGTTCAAAAAGATAGCGTTAAAGAACAAAGTTTTAAAAAAGATACTCCAGTGCAAATTGTTCCGAAATCTTTATTGACTCCATCATTACCAAATAGATCTCCTTCATTACCTTGGAAAGTGCCAAACACTTCGATCTCAAAAACTGAAATAACGACTGCATCATCTCCAATTTTCTCAAATTTTTCAAAATCTGCTTTATCTTCACTAAAAGAATATTCAAATCCAACAAAAAACTCAACTGAAAAATCTTCAGATTCAATCTCATCATCATCTTCTTCTTCAATTAAATCTTCGAAAAAAAATATGTTGGGCATACCGTTACCAAAATTACACAATTTCCATCAAAAAAAGGAATTGACTTCAACTTCTCCAAGTTCTTTAAACTCTTCAATCGTTGAAAATATAAACACTCAAAATTTTTCTGTCATTGATTCTTTAAAAACAACAATGTGGACTGAAATTGATAACATTTCACAAAAATTAGATCCAAATGATCTCAAAAAATTGAGTGTTGGTAAATGGCAAGACGTCTATCCTCAAAACTTCCAACGTCGTTTGATTAAATGGAGATCTCTATCATCTCCTTCTGAATTACCAGTGACAACTCCAATCTTCCCAAACATAAATGATTTCAATAAAAATTTCACATTCCAAACCCATTCAATCGTTCTGAGCGATGAAAATGAGAAATTCATGTCCCCAGGTTCATTGTTAAGAGAAATGATTCATTTAAGATTAATGCTGGGTTTCCAAATTTGTCATGGTCAAAAAGTTGAAAAAATTGAATCAAAAAGAATTACTGAGAGTAACAAATCTCTATTAATTAAATATTTGCCATTTAACGAAGAAGAATTATTCGGTTCAAGAATCTATTTGTCTTTGGATGAAGAAATTCATAGAATTTCATTGAACTATGATGGTTCTATCAACGTTCAAGGCTATCATCGTAATAATTCAAAAGGTTTGAATGGAACTCAATTCAAAGGTTCAAATATCACCATCAAGACAAGATATCAAAGAACTTATCATCCTTACAATCCAGATATCAAACTCATTGAAAATCAATCTTTTAATTGGAACAAATATGATCAATATTTAGCCGGTTATATTGATGAGAACGAAGGTGATGAGAAATTACAGTTAAACAGAATCAAATTTGTCTTATTGCCTTCAGAAATCCCAAAAGCGACTTATTTGGCAAATGAAAATAAAGAATTGTTGTCAAATGAAGAAATCAGAGTCGAAGGGCTAAGAAAACTGATTGCAACTATCCATAGAAATTCCTTTAGACCTGAAATTAAAGAATTAAGAAGATCAAAAAAAAAGGAAGAAGCTTTACCAGAGATCAGTTTTTATACAGGTGACTTGATTCAATTTTTAGAAGATCAATATTTGGATTCAAGCAATAATTTAAAGAAAATCGAATCAAATGGTAACAATAGCACAATTAATTCGCTTTTAAATATCGGTTCCTCATTAAACAATTTATTAAATAAAGATATTCCATTATTTGACTTATACAGCATTTTGAAATCTCCAAAAGGTGTTAAATTGAATGATAGAAAATGGCATTGGAAAATTCATAAAACAAGTTTTATTGGTTTAGAATTAGTCACATGGTTGGTCGATAATTTTGAGGATATCAATACAAGAGAAGAAGCTACAGAATTTGGTAATTATTTAATG
This sequence comes from Millerago galiae, assembly GCA_030568845.1. Classification (NCBI taxonomy): domain Eukaryota; kingdom Fungi; phylum Ascomycota; class Saccharomycetes; order Phaffomycetales; family Phaffomycetaceae; genus Millerago; species Millerago galiae. Next base: position 85,208 of record JAJMIZ010000013.1, on the reverse strand, counting down.
GAAAATAAAGTCTTGAGACATGTTGAAAATAGACATAAGTTTTTAGATGGCTATTATTTTTATTTCTTGATTCAACCTGAGATTAATGAATTAAACTCCCCAACTTCTGTTTCAAATTCCCAAGATGATTTACAAAAAACTTCAAGATCAAATAGTGTTGGTAGTGGTAGGCAAAGTTCAAGATTTTTAATGACTACAGTAACTTTACCAGAAAATGATGATGTTGATTCTTTGAAAAAAATTAGATCAGAAAATTCAGAATTATCAAGAATCCAAACAAATACAACAAATATAATTAAAGAAAAGCAAACTGTTGTTTTGAGTCATTCATTAAAATATAATTTAGATTTGAAAAGAAGTTCCTATAAACCTGAAATCATGACTGTTCATTATGATAAAGTCCATAATCCAAATCACTGCTTCCATATTAGATTAGAATGGTTAACTGCAACGCCAAAATTGATCGATGATACAATCAATAGCTGGGCAAGAATTTGTGAAAGATATGGCTTGATCTTAGTTGAAACTCCATGGAATGAGATATGTGAAATTCCAAAATTAAATCCATTTCATTCCTATGTTGATATCAAACTATGTATTAATCCTTGGACTGATCCAGAATTTCATAATGAGGATATCATTCAACATCAAAAATTTTATTATCATATCTACTTATTAGAGTACTCTGGTTTCTTGATGGATAACAGAGCTTCAATGTTTTTCAGTAATAGTGATGATAAAAATTTGGAAATTTTATATTCTTGGGGTAAACCAAGTTTTAAATATGCTCAATATATTCATAGAACGGGTGCTTATATTGCGGAAATTAGAGATACTGGTGATCTATACTTGGCTCCAAATAACACTCACGTTTCAAGGGTTAATGTTGGTAACTTATCTTCACAACAAAAAAATCCAAGCAATATCTTAGATTCACAAAAAATTATGTTAGAATTTAGAAAGACTTGCTTTTCTGATGAAAAATTAAGAAAAGTATTTTTAAAAGCAAAAGAACAATGGAATAGAGTTCAAGCAAATAATTCAGGTGGTAGATTAACTCCAATTCCTGATGATTTATTAACAATCTAATTATTATTATTAGTTTACGAATTTATGAAATTAAAATATTCATTTATTTTTGTAGTCTTACTTTGCAATTCTTTGAGCAATCTTAATGGTATCAGCTAAGACACCGGCAGCAGTAACATCTGCACCTGCACCTGCACCTTGAACAATTAATGGATTTTGGTAACGTTTGGTTTTAATGGAAATGACGTTATCAGAACCTTTTAATGAAGCGAAAGGATGAGAATAATCGTATTTTTCAACACCAACAGAAACAATTTTGTTTGGTAAATCAACAGTACCAACGAATCTTAAAACTTTGTTTTCTTTAGCAGCTTCATCTTTCAATGATTGTAATTCATTATCATAATTTGGTAATTTTTCTAAAAATTCAGCAGCTGATTCAATTGATTCCAAATCTTTTGGAATTAAAGATTGAACAGGGAACGAAGTTGGTGATTCAACTTCTGAACCTGACAATCTAGCTAGGATTGTAACTTTTCTAGCAACGTCTAAACCATTTAAATCATCTCTTGGATCAGGTTCAGTGTAACCTAAAGATTTTGCAACTGAAACAATTTCAGAGAATCTAACATCTTTTGGAGTTGGAGTTGAATATTCATTGAAAATATAAGATAGAGTACCAGAGAAGATACCTTCAATTTTTTCAATTTCATCACCAGTTGAAACTAAATCATTAATTGTACCAATAATTGGTAAACCTGCACCAACAGTGGCCTCATGGTAAACTAAACCAGCACCATCTTGTTGAGAGTTGGCGAATAATTCGTTCCAGTATTTGATATTGCTTGAAAACGCTTTTTTATTTGGAGTTGCAACTGAAATACCATTTTTAATTAACTCTGAATAAGTTGAAGCAATGGATTCATCTGAAGTGTTATCAATTAAAATAACTGGACTTGGTGATTTTGATAAATATTTGATTAAGTTTTCACTTGATAAGTTATCTTGAGATGCAGAAGAAACAATTGAATTCCAATTTGAAATGTCAATTGGTTTATAGTCTTCTGAAATAACTGATTTTTTAGATCTTGCGATTAAAATAACATTATATTGAATAGCAGATTTTAAAGCAGCTAATTGGTTTAAGAAAGAAGTACCAACAACACCGGTACCAATGATAGCTAAGTTGACTGATTTGACCATTTTTCGATTGTATGAACTATGAAAAAATGTCGAAATTTCGAGATTTATTACAACAAAAATATGCAGGGCCCCTTAACCGTCGATGAGTTGTTATACGAACTTGATTTTTCTTTATTCGTTTATTATTAACCCTAATTTCCAATTTTGTCCCATTGTTTTTATGCTTTTAGGTAACTCTGAATTGAATTTTTGTAAATGATTTATTGTTTCTTCAATAACGACATCAAAAGTCTTAATTTGCTCTAATTCACCCCTATCAATTCTTTCTTGTTCAATATTATCTAAATCAGTTGTATAGTAAACTTTTAAACCATTTCTATATATCTTTGAACCGCTAATTATAAAATCGATACCAACATTGAATACCCAAATCAATATTTTTTTATCTTCATTAAAATTGGAAAATTCAATAATTCTTGTTGCATTACTATTAATTGTGTCTAACAAAGAGTTATAGATATAATTATGAGGTTCATAAATGTCTTTTGATCCACAATAATTCAAGCTTAGTGACCATTTAAATATTTTTTGTAATCCAGAACTTGTATCGAATTCACCAATAATTGAATTACAATTTGAACAAAATATTTTATTTTTATCATTTTTTAAATTCTGAACTACTTTATCATTTATATTGAATGCAAAATAATAAGATCCAGCAATTATACCATTCTCAATTGGTTTCAAACTTGAAAATCTTTCTGTATTATGACTATGATCATGATCATGATGAGGTTTATGACAATGCCAAAAATCCATCATTTCTGCCCATAATTCTGATGGCATTTCACTCATCAATGAAATTTCATTAGAGTCTATTCTCAATATATCACACTTTAAACAATTTAGTACAAATTTATTGATTTTTTGAAAAAATTTTGACGACCATTTATAATTCGATGACATATTCATTAATTGGTTGGTAGATCTATCAACTGAGTTAGTATTAGTTATGGGTAGTCGTATGCTAATTGATCCATTTTTTACAACGAAACAGCTTTCAATATTACTAATAATAGGTATTGTAATTGGTAATGGGATAAATAATACTGATTGATGTGAATTTAATAACTCCAACTTAATCAATTGCTCGTCAACTTGTGATAATTTTGATATATTCAATTCTTCTCCTTCATCTGACTCAACAAATATTGAAACACTTCCGATTCTGGAGAGTAATTCAACAAAGTATTTAATCATCAAGCTAGTGAATTTAATAAGCTAAATTTTTTAATCCGTCGGAATTTTAGAATTTGTTATATAAATCTTCCAAATATTAAATTAAATTTCAATAATGGATAACTAACTATGTTTTCTAATACTTTGTATAGTTAAATAGTTATCGAAACCAGCCGCAATATTATTAAATAAATGTAAATGCTGATAATTCCAGAAAATACTATTATGGTTTTTAGATATTACATACTAAAATACTACGACTAACTCTAAACGGTCGTATAAATATATTAAACAATAAATACTATAAAAAAATGCAATCTAAACATACTAAATTTGTTCTGGGACATCATCATGGAAGTATTTACCTTCTAAAGTAGGTTTAATAACACCAACTCTAATACAGAAATCACCAAAATGTTCACCATCTTCTCTTTCTAAAGCCCATCTTTTGAATAATGGTTTCAAGATAGCTAAAACGTCTTCTTCTTTAATTGATTGTCTATATATCTTATTCAAACGTTGACCATGGAAACCACCACCCAACATTAAGTTATAAGTGCCATAAGCTTTACCAACTAAAGCAACTTCGGCTAACCAAGGTCTAGCACAACCATTTGGACAACCAGTCATTCTCATAACAATAGAATCGTGACGTAAACCATATTCTTCCAAAGCTTCTTCTAATTTGGAGACTAAAACTGGTAAGTAACGTTCAGATTCTGCCATTGCTAAACCACATGTTGGGAAAGCAACACAAGCTGCTGATGATAATCTTAAACCTGAGAAATTAGTGTTATCTAATTTGTAATCTTTCATTATTTGTTTAACAGTTGGCAATTCTTCATCAGAGACAGTTGAAATTAAAACATGTTGGTTACCAGTTAATCTGAAGGTACCTTGGGAGCCTGGTCTTGTTTGGAAATATTCTGCAATTTTCTTTAAACCAGTTTTTTGTGGTAAATCTGGAGTATCTTCAACACGACCATTTTCAATAAAACAAGTGAAGTGATGTGTGCCAGTTTCATCAGTAACCCAACCAAAATGATCAACATTATCTTTAATTTCAAAAGGTTTTGGTTCTTCGAATTTAGAACCCCAATATTCTTCAACTTTTTCTTTGTAACCTTCAACACCTAAAGTATCAACAGTATATTTTAATCTTGCATTCTTACGATCTTTTCTGTTACCGTAATCTCTTTGAACAAGCATGATTTTTTCACAAACAATGTGAATATCCTTAAGTTGAACGAAACCAAATAATGAACCAGCTCTTGGATAAGTTTTTTTATTGTTATGAGTAGAACCCATACCACCACCAACTAAAACGTTGAAACCAACAAGAGTGTTGTCTTCAATAATGGCAATCAAACCAACATCTGATGACCAAACATCAACATCATTATATGGTGGAACTGTAATATTAATTTTATATTTTCTTGGTAAATAAGTTGGACCATATAATGGTTCATTATCTTGAATAGCGTTACCAGCAACTAAGGTTGAAACAATTTTTCTTGGACCTTCTTTTCTTTCATTAAATAGATCAGGCCAGCTTGAATCATCATCTTCTGGATCATCACCCTTTAACCAAATTTCATGATAAGCGGTGGTTTGTGGTAACAAATGTTCTGAAATTAAGTGAGCAGCTTTTGCAACTTCAGCATGGACTTTTTTGTTACCTGGTAAAGCAGAAATCATAACATTTCTGTTAACATCACCACAAGCACCTAAAGTGTCCATTAAAGCAGCGTTCATACCTCTAATAGCAGGTTTTAAATTATGTTTAACAATACCATGTAATTGGAAAGTAGCTCTTGTTGTTAATTTGATAGTACCATTACCTCTTTCATCAGCTAATTTATCTAAAGATAACCATTGAGAAGGTTGAGTAATACCACCTGGTAATCTAACTCTTGCCATGAAAATATAAAATGGTTCAAGACCTGCAGCTTTTCTTGCATCTCTTAAATCACGATCATCTTGCATATAAATACCATGGAATTTAGTCAATTGTTGATCACTTGCAGAAATAGCACCAGTTGATTCATCTTTTAAACCTTCAACAATAGTACCTCTTAAGTAATTAGAGGCGATTTTAATGTCTTCATTTGTAATTGGAGGAGGTTCATCAGCAGTTTCAACGTTATCAACACCTAAAGCTTTCCATAATTCAGCCTCCCATTTGTCATAACCAGTTTGATATCCATCAGGATCTTGATCATCACCTAAGCCTAAAGGACATAAAATTTTAGCATTTAAAAATGATAGTCTATTAAAAATATCTTTAGCAGGTTTGTTATAAAAATGAGCATCTTGAGCTCTTGGCCAATATAAAGAATCACCTAAACCAAAGACTGAGATTTTTGAGAACTCTAAATCTAAATCACCAGAATTTCTAATTGAATCCCAGAATTGTTTACCATTTTGTGGAATTTCACCTTGACCTGCAGTAGAAGTGATGAATAAAATGTTTTCTTCTAAAGGTAACTCTTCTAAAATGATATCATCCATTGATAAAACTTTTGGTTTTAAGCCTCTTTGAGAACATCTTTTACCTAATTTTTTAGCTAAAGATTCAGCACCACCACCATCAGAAGCAAAATAGATTGAAACCGGAGCACCAGTTAAACCCTCTAATAAATTAGCATAAGCTTCATCAGCATGCTTTTTTTGCTTTTTAGCAATAGCTGAACTTTGAGAATCAACTAAGGATCTTGCAAATTGAGGATTTTTCAAAGATAATAAAGTTAATTTATTTTCTCTATCTAAGAATTTTTTCAAATTTTCTTTAATAACTGTTGAATCCAATTTGAATTGATCTTTATCTTCCAATAAAGGATTATATCTATATAATGGGATATAACCAGTATCAATAGATTTTTTAGTTTGTTTCAAAACATCTAAATGAGTATCAAATTCATCCTTAATTGGTAAATAAGCTAAAATGACTGAAGGACCATTGAATTTAGAAGCTTCAATTAAAGTAGTTAAAACTTGAGTATAAGAAGAGTAAATAGCAATTGAACCAACATAACAGTTACCATAATTCATAGCATATAAACCAATATCTTTCTTTCTTGGGATATTCAATCTAGTTTTTTCTTCTTTTGATTCAAAAATTTCATTGTCAATAACTAATAAATTAATATTCTCTTGAGATTGTAAGATGTTATGTAAACCAGAAGAACCTAAATCATAAGACCAAGAGTCTGAAGAGATTAACCAATTTGAATTTGTGAATAAATAATCTTGTAATTCTAAAATTTTTTTAACAGAATCACCTTCAGCTAATAATAAGTCTAAGATTGAAATAATTTCTTTTGAGTCAATAGTGGAACCTTCACGAACATGAACTAACCAAGAAGATAATAATTTAATTAAGTCTTCATTTTTAGAAACAGAATTTGAATTCAAATAATTATGAATTTTATTAATTAATTCATTTTTCTTTTCAGTTTGATATAAATAAGTACCAAAACCGAATTCTGGAGTAATTTCATTAAAAGGTTTATTATCTGAAAAATCATTCAAAATGTTTAAATTATTGTTAAATAATTGGTTTAAAACTTGGAAATATTGAGATTCTAAAGAATGAATTTTTGAAATTTCTTCAATTTTTTTGGAATTATCAACAGTTGATTCTTTACCAAAATATAAGTTTTGCAAAGGATTTTCAAGGTTAATATTTGATTCGATAACGTTGATAGTTTTTGTAAAATCACCATTAAAATTATTTGAAATTGAAGAAGTTGAAATCTTTAAAATATTATGATCAACTAATAAATTTGGAATTTGGAAAAATTCTAATAAGAATTTTGAAAATTTATCAATTGGTTTTAATAAAGATTGTTCTAAAATTGCAATCTTATTAACTTTTGAGTTTAAAGAGTTTAAAATTTCATTTAAATTTAATGGTAATGATTTGATATTGATTAAAGTGTTTGAAGAAGATAATTCACTGTAGTATGAGGATAAATTGATTAAAGCTAAATCAGTTTTACCATTTGATAAGTCAAATAAAGAATAGTTGAATTTGAATTTGTTTAAGACGGTAATTGCAGATTCTAAATCGATTGGTTCTTCACCAACTTCATTAGTTAATTGCTCTAATAAGCTTTGATCAATATTGAAGCCATAGTTTTCATTGTAGAAATGTAAAACTGGCTTTTCATTTGATAATAATAAAGATAAATAAATATGAGAGTTAAAATCTTTTTCATTATTTGAAATTAAAATTTGATAACCTAAATCTTTTAATTTTAAGATTGATTGATAATCATTGATTTTAATATTAATAACTGAATTATTTAATTGATATAAATGTGGTAATGAATTAATGATTGAATCATTTGTGAAGATAAAAAATTTTTCTTCAGAGTTTAGATTAATTATATCGTTAAATGGATCATTATCTTGAAGTAATTCCAAATCAACTGGAACAGAAGGAACTTCAGATCTGGTTTCCTTAATATAGATATTAAAAACCATTAAAGATTACTACAGGAAAACTCAAAATGAAAAATTTTATTATATTTATTGAATGAAGTGATGAGTTTATCATAAAACAATTTCACGTGACTTTGGCAGATAAATTTTGGGGAGTTTGAAAATGACAATTTTCGCGTTTCTGATTGGCCATGCGGACTTTGAAGGCTTTGGTGTTTGGATGCGGACTTTGAACTCGCACTCGCCACAATTTTCAACCTTCAATTAAAACTCCGAGGGGCTGAAAAATGGAATGTGGTGATTGGATGTTGAAATAATTTATTGGTGTGTGGATGCGATGAGTTTTGTTCCGCTCGGTATTAGTATTAGTATTAGTATTAGTATTAGCATTAGTGTTACTATGAGTCTTACATTTGTTAGAAGGCTGTCTTTAGGCAGCTATCAGTCCCTTTTGGGAAAGATGGCTGTTGGCGATATCGAGAAAAACCTCCTGGGACTCGATGATCTCTTTGTCAAAATTAATAAAGACACTGATTTGGATGCGAAAGACAGGGAGTCTCTTCACAACTACGTCTTGTCTAACTTTATCAAGCATGATACTTCATTATCCACTATTCACCAGAGACATTTGCAGAAGATCAATGGTAGTCCTACCCTCACTTCGCTTATTGAGATCATTAAATACAACTCAGGTAGAGTGAACTCATCTTGGGAGATCTTCACTAAGAACCCAATCCAAATACAGGATAAAGATGAATTGTTTAAAATTGTTATTAATAAATTAATTTATGGTGATTCAAGCGAGCATGAAGATGAATTCGCAATCAATGAAAACTCTCTAATTAAATCAGTCGTATTATCAAATAACTTATTAAAGTTTGATAAACAGTTAAATGATGAGCTATTTAAGCTTTGTTTGCAGCATGATCAAATTGAATTAATTAAATACCTTGAGTTCGATGACTCTCAATTTAAGCTATTAGAAAATATTGAAGAAGAAAAATTAATCAAATTATTTTCAATTTGGGAATTATCCAAAATTACTCAATTCCATATTGAAAATAATATTGGTATTTTTGAAAAGGTTTTGGACAATTTAACTAATGATGTTGAATTGAATGAAATTGATTTTGATGAATTATTAAATGATATTGATTTAAAATTTATATCAAATGATAAAATTAATTCCAAAGATGAAATACTAAACTCCATATTATCAAAAGATTTAAATGATGATAAATTCACTAACCTAAATAAATTAATTTTGAAATTTCAATATTTAAATAATGAAAATTCAAAAAAATTTATCAATAATCTAGAAAATTCAAATATAGACTCAAATTTAATCAATGAAACAGTACCAATCCTATCAGCATATCAGTTCGTTTTAACAAATGATGAATTCTTTTTAAATAAAGCTTTAGATCAATTAAACGTTGAAAATGTTAAAATTTTACAAGCTTTAATTTTAGCTCAATCTTATAAAAATATTGAAGATTCTCTAAACTTATACAACAAAGTCATTAACTCTGTTAATAAAGATGATGCCGGTTTATTAACTAAATCTTTAATCTTAGCTTATTTATGTCAGAATGATCGTGAATTCGCTTATTTAATTAATGATGGTGCAGTTTTAAATAATTTAATCAATGAACAAGATATAAATAAAATAAAAAAGTTATTCAAAAGATACGGCGAAATCGTTGGCGAAGACCCAAGTTTAATCAATTCTTTATTAAAAGATGAAGTTTTGAAAGCAATTAAACTTCTTGTATAGTTAATGTCAGGTGACTACATAGAAAAAAATACGTATCAAAATATTTATTTACTTAATTCTTTATTCTACAACATGTCTGACTTCCTAGACTCAATTAAATCAGTTATTGAAGGTACAATCGACTTCGAGTCTCAGAAATTCACTGAAGATCTCAGTTATAAAGGTTTGATCATTGGTTCTGTCATTTCTGCAATCTTAGGTTTCATTTCTCAAGATATTAGAATACTGTTGTTCTTCTTCGTGTTAACTGTGTTGGTCATATTAGCTCTCGTCGTGCCTCCATATCCTTCATACAACAAAAATAAAATAACCAATTGGCAAGCTTCTTCATTTGTCGATATCACTGAATTGAAATAAATAAAATGAAATAAAATAAAATAAAATAAATGTTAATGATTTGATTGATTGTAGATATCATCTGTATACCACATCTTACTTAGACACAATAGAATTTATGCATCTATACTTTCTTACAATTATCCATCACCTCTTAATTTATTCTTGTTCCGAACTTTATCATCTACATGTATCTTGGGCTTGATTTATCTACACAGCAATTGAAAGGTCTAATAACGGATGAAGACTTGAAAGTCGTTGCCAACTACAATGTCGAATTTGATGTCGATCTTCCTCATTATAACACAGTCAAAGGTGTCTTTCAGCATCAAAATGGTGAAATTAATTCTCCTGTTTTAATGTGGATTGAATCTTTAGATTTATTGTTATCGAGAATTGTCGAGTCTGGGTTTAATTTAGATCAGATAAAGGGTATTTCTGGCTCATGTCAACAACATGGCTCTGTTTATTGGTCAAAAAATTCCAACTTGAATAATCTAGACCCTTCACATAATTTAATTAATCAATTAAATGATTCATTTAGTTGTAAAACTTCCCCAAATTGGCAAGACCATTCAACTTCAAATGAAATAAGGTCTTTTGAAAAATTAATTGGCAATAAAGAAAATTTAGCTAAAATTACAGGTTCAAGAGCTCATTATAGATTTACTGGTCCACAAATTAGAAAATTAATTAAAGATAATTCACAAATATATGAAAATACAGAAAGAATTACTTTGATTTCAAATTTCTTATCAAGTTTACTAATTGGAAAAATCTCAAACATAGATGAAGCTGATGCTTGTGGCATGAATTTATATGATATTGAAAAAAAAAATTGGAATGATGAATTATTATCAATTTGCACATTAACTCATGCAGAGGAGGGTATAGATGAAGAAACTAGAAAAGAGAAAGTTAATGAGTTAAAATTAAAATTAGGCCAAGTGTGCAGCATAGGTTACGACTCAATTGGTAACATTTCATCATATTTTGTTGAAAAATATAATTTTAATTCAAGTTGCAAAATTTTTAGTTTTACTGGTGATAATTTAGCGACCATTTTATCTTTACCTCTAAATAAAGATGAAATTTTGATTTCTTTAGGAACTTCAACAACTGTTTTATTAATAACCAAAAATTATATTCCTTCTTCAAATTATCATTTATTCATTCACCCGACTATTCCAGATTATTATATGGGTATGATTTGTTACTGTAATGGTTCTTTAGCAAGAGAAAAAATACGAGATGAATTAAATTTAAAATTCAATAAACCAAAAAATGATTGGGACATGTTTAATGAAATTCTAGATCATTCAAAATTTAATAATAATTTGGGAATTTATTTACCATTAAGTGAAATCGTACCAAATAAAAAGTCACAAATAGTAAGAGCAAACTTTGATGATAATAGGCTCAAAATTATTGACAATTGGGAAATTGAAAATGATGTTAATTCAATCATTGAAAGTCAAGCTCTAAGTTGTAGAGTTAGAGTATCACCAATGTTATCAATTAAAAATAATGAAATCAATGAAGATTTACGAGATCTAAGATTTGACGATAAATTAATTAAAAAGGAATCGTTGAGTCAAAAACCAAATAAAATTTTTTATGTTGGTGGGAGTTCTAGAAATTTATCAATAATTAAAAAATTTAGTGAAATTCTAGGTTCAATGAATGGGAATTTCAAATTTGATAATTCAAATGCCTGTGCAATTGGTGGCTGTTATAAAGCAAATTGGTCTCTATACTGTTTGAATAGCAATGAGCTTATTGATTATAACGAATTCTTATCGAAAAAATTTAATTGGAATAGTTTACAAAAAATTAACGTTGAGGATAAATGGAATGAATACGCAAATGGCTTAGTCTATCTAAATCAATTAGAAAATGTATTAGAAGATTAAAACACCTTTGACCACTTTATGTGCACTTTTAGGCTTAATTTTATGCATTTACCAAGATTACACCTACAAAAGGTGTATTCGCGCAAAGAGAATGTGATCTAGATTTAATTCAATATCTAATAAATTGATTAATCAAAAGATCATATTGAATATAATGGGTAATGATTTTAATAACTTTCTATTTATATTATTGTAGTTTATTTGTGTAAAATTTAAAATTTCCACAAATTGCATCATTGATGAGCATAACCACAAATGAATCAAATAAAAATAGTAGTGACTTAAATTTATTGAAAAACAAGAAATTTACACATTTAATCTTTATTTAGAATCAATCAAAGCAATGAGTCTAAGTTTCCTACCCAAAGAACCTGAAATTAAACCTTCACTCACACTGTACACATTTGGATCATCACCAAACGGTCAAAAAATAACTATTTTATTGGAATTTTTAGAAATTCCATATAATTATAAAAAGATTAACATTTATTTAAATGAACACAAAGAAGATTGGTTTTTGGAATTAAATCCAAATGGGCGAATTCCAGTTTTAACAGATTTCAAGGATAAGAAATTAATTAAAATTTTTGAAACTGGCGCAATTTTAATGTACATTTCTGAAGAATATGATCTAACTTCAAAAATTTCATTTAGTTTAAAAAGGGCTGATGACTTAAATCTTTATTGGGACCAAGTGAATTGGTTAATGTTTCAAATTTCAAATCATTCACCATATCAAAGTCAATTATCATTTTTCTTAAATCTCAAAAAAAAGTATAACAAAGAATTCAGTTACATTATAGATTTTTATTTGGAAGAAATTTTAACAATATTTCAAATTTATGAAAATAGATTATTAAATAACAATGGCTGGATTATAAACAATGGTATCAATATTGTTGATATTTCTACTTATCCTTGGGTTTTAAAAGCAATTGAATTTGAAATTATTGATATCAAGAAATTTCCTGAAGTTTCAAAATGGATTGATAGATTAGAAATGTTTGAAGCAGTTAGAAAAGGCATCAAAATTGGAACTACGTAAGGAAACAAATATGTAATATGCTTTCTATTACTATAACAAAAAATAATGCATCAATATAAAAAAATATAACAACAAATCAATCATGAATAAAACAAAACTAGAAAAAATCCCAAAAAATAAAAAACAGCAGATAAATGTGCTAATGTGTATGACTTCCCTTTTTATGCAACTTGTTTTCCCATCGCAACATTCCAAATTAAATAAAAATTCAAACCTGAAATTAAACACCAAATTAATATTGCAATAATATTTGTAAAAACTGAATTACTCATATCTTTATATTCGATACCAGATTCAGGTTCAACACTTGATTCAGAAGACTCTGAATTATCAAGATTTTGTAATTCATGATAATCATCATGTTCATTGCAAATATTATCATTTCTAACTTTCATGATTTTTGAAGATGCAGTAAAATAAAGTAAAGGAGCTGAAACAAAAGGTAATAACAAAGATAAAACAACTTGAGAAGCATTTAAAGCAGATGATAAACCGCTTCTACCTGAAATTAAAACCAATAATAAACAAGGAACGATTGCAACACATCTTGTTATAGTACGACGAATTGTTGGAGCAATTGACCAATGCAAATGACCTTCACTGACAATTTGACCTGCAATTGTAGTTGTAAAAGCAGCAGATTCACCAGAAAATAACAAAGCCAAGACAAAAATTAAACCAGCAAAATTCGATAAATGATCTTTTAATAATTGATGAATGGAAAATAGATCAGCATCATGGGCTTCAGGTTGACCATATAAAGTTGAACCAGAAACAATTAAAATGGCAGAATTAACAAATAAAGCAACTGTAAACAATGAAAACAATAACTCTGCCATTGTGTAATGCATTGTATCATTGATTGAATCGATTGAAGGTCTATAATTTGACTGTAAAGAATTTTCATCGTCATCATCATTTCTTTTATAATTGCCATGCTTTATATCATAATCTTTTAATCTTGCCTGGACGACACCAGAGCCCAAGAATAAAGAATGAGGCATAATACTTGCACCACAAATGGCCATTGATAACATTAAACCATCTCCTTTAAAAACATCACTTGAAGGTAAAAAACCTTTGAAAACTTCAGACTTGTTTGGAATATGAACTTTGAATAGTAAGCAAGTAAAGCAAATTACTGTTAAGATCATAAAAGAACCGACAAAAGCTTCAAATAGTCTAATAAATTTTAGGGACGAACCAGGTCTATATGCCATTAAAACAAATAAAACATCAATAACAGTTAATAAAACACCTAATACTAGGGGCACATTAAAAAGAATATTTAAAGCAATAGCACAACCAATTAAATCTGTTATGTCAGTGGCAATAATTGCAATTTCAGCAATTATATAAACCAAAATATTTAAAAATTTTGGTAAATGCTTACGACAATTCGAACTTAAATCAAGACCAGTAACTGCACCTAATTTAGCAGCTAATATTTGGAAAAAAGCAGCTAAAATATTTGAAATTAAAACAATGCATAGCAATTTATACTTTAGAGCAGAGCCAGCAGCAACTGCAGTTGAATAATTACCGGGGTCAATAAAACTAATACTAACCATTAAGCCTGGTCCTATAAATTTGATATACTTGGTCATTATCTGTAGCACTCTTCTAGGTATGGAAGGCCTTGTTACTGTATTTAGTTCTTCATCTTGAATGTTATTTAATAGAGGTGTTGACAGGTTGGTACTTTTTTTATTTTCATCATCTTCTTCAATTTCTAACGAGTGAACCTCATCCAAATCATTAGATTTTCTGATCACTGACTTGAGGCCTCGCTTCGAATGGTGCGAGAGGCGATCCTCGTCGTCCAACTTAGCGAAGTTCATAGTTTAGTTGATTGTGAATTATTTTTGTGTTTTGGGGTTTTTTTCTTCTCCAAATTATTTTTGCGGGACCTGTCGGGTAAATCACGTGAAATCACACCCGAAAAATAGCGAGAAACTTTAATTTTTACGTTTGATTATTTACTTATTCTATATATTCTATTTATCTATTTGATTATTGTTTAAGCAACGCTTTCTTTGACGACTTCAATAATTGGGTTGATGAAGTCCTTTTTTGTTGGAACGAAATGACCACCTTCATGTTTGTAAACTGATTTAAGTTCATCTGGATATAAAGCAGCTAAGTATTCAGATCTAACAGCTGGGACTGAGTTATCATTAGAGCCGTAGATGATTATGTTCTTAGTTTTATATTCTGGATCATCAATTGGTGGGGTGAAATCTTCAAGATATTTAGATGTAATAACTAATTTATCAGAGTTTTCTTCTTTTGGTTCAGTAAATGTATAGCCAGAGATGTGAATAGCAAATTTAAAATAATCTTGTTTATATTTACTTTTAATAGTGTTAGCAATAATTGCAGATATTGAAGCACCTTGACTGAATCCAATAATACCAACGTATGGCCCATTTTCTTCAATTCTTTTTGAAACAACTTCTAAAGCTTTTTCAATATTTAAATCTTTAGAAATGCTAGTGTGATACATCCATGCTTTGTTGATACCTGCATTAACGATTTCTTCCCATTTATCTTCTTCAATTTCAAATGGTAAGTCTTTTTGTTCTAATTCAATTGGTGCATCGATAAAATCTAATTCAAACCCATTTTTTTTCAATAACTTTCTTAAAGCTGATGATTTATCACTGAAGATTTTACCATTTTGAAGAAAACCATGTAAACAAAGAACTTTATTAGACATCTTGAATAGAATTAAATGATTGAATATAAATTTTTGAACTTAAATCCGTTTTGAAAATTATATTTGGTGTTTGGATTAATCAGATTATTTTTCTGTTTTTGTTTTTGTTTTTGTTTTGACACAAAAATTGAATAAAATTTCCACAATTTTATGGAATCACCAACAAAAGTTCTTTGTGAGCAACTGGACCATTTTCACCTGTCTGCACCGGTAGAAGGAAGCTCAAAGAGTCATTTCCCTGTCTTGATGCGGAATGATAAGTTTGAAAATACTGATTATGATGAATCTGTTCAAAATAATTGGGATGAACAAGATACTGTGATACACAAAACTGATGTGGATGTATCTTTGGCCGATTTTATGAAAGTTAAACTGCAACTGGAGAAAGAAGCTGAATCAAAAGATTTAAAATTAAAACCAAAATTAATAAATAAAGTTGAAGATCCAAATTCAACTTGGGAAGAACTGAAAAAAAATTATAACATTAATAATGAAGATATATATTTTGATCCTGACGAAACTGAAATTCAATTATCTGATTCTGAGCTTTCTGAATTTAATAAATCAACTTTTAGCTTTCAAGAATTACCTAAAATTAAAATGTCTGGTTCAACTTTAAACTCAAATAATAACAATTTAAAATTTATTGATTCTCCTTTAGATTCTCCTAAATTAATTAAGCCAAACTTAATTTCAATTCAAAAACCAATAAATTTTAAAGTCCCTTTAAAGTTAATTTCTCCAAATGATTTGGAGATGATATATGATAAAAAGCAAGAAAAATGGATCAATAATAATGAAAATAATAAGGAAAATAACAATAGTACAAACCCAGATCTAACGTTAAATTATGATATAAGCTTTTTAGAATCAAAAAAAACATTAATTTCAAGCTTGACAAATATAATCGGTTCAGATGAAAATTGGGATAAAGTCAATAATCTTAACATTTCAAATAAAAATTTAGAATCTCTAATTGGCTTAAACGAATTTTTGCCTTGCTTAGTTAATTTAAATTTAAAAAGCAATAAAATAACAAATTTTGATGGTATACCATTGAATATCAAAGAACTTAACTTATCAAGAAATTTAATCTGTGACCATTTATCCAATATTTCAAATTTTAAAAATTTAAGCTCAATTGATTTAAGTTTTAATAAAATTTCAAGAATGGATTCCTTTGATAACTTGAAATTTTTAAAGAAATTAAACCTTTCAAATAATAAAATTAAAAAGCTCTCAAATTTAAATAATGTTGAAATATTGAATTTATCAAATAACCAATTGAATGGTGTCTTAGATTTTAAAAATTTTGAATTTAATAACTTAATTGAATTGAATTTATCAAAAAATAATTTAAATCTAATTAAGAATCTAAATTCAATTAAAAATTTAAAAATTTTAAAGGTCAACAATAATAATCTAAAAAATTTAAATAAGTTAAATTCAACGTTACATCATTTAGAATTAGTTGGTAATTCAATTAAATTAAATTTAGGTTCAAATGATGAATTGATTTTTTTAAAGAATCTTCACATTGATGGTAACATCAATTTAATTGGAAATTTTTTACATTTAAAAATTTTTCATGTTGAAAATTATTACAGCTTAACATTCTTAAAAAGTTATGATAATAATATTATAATAAACCCAAATTTAGATAATTTATCAATAATAAATTCAAACTTAACTCATAAAAATTTCAATGATATTTTATTAAAATTCCCAAATTTAACAAAAATCAACTTCAAAAATAATCTAATTCATGGCAATTTTTTAAATTTAGTCAATTTTTTAGCAAATTATAAAGGAATTTTGAAATTTTTTAATTTAGATGATAATCCTTTAATAACTTATCTTAAAACTGACGATCAAAGAAACAGATATAAAGAAATGATTTCTCAAATTATGAATGACAATATTTAATTAAAACTTTAAAAACAAACTTTTTTTTATTAAACTATGAACTATGTAAACACTTCTTTATATCTCTCCAGACATGCTTGTCTCGCTTCTTCTCTATTAACAATCGGTAAAATATACCCTTCAACACCTTCTCCTGTATGAATTTTTTTATTATCCTTAACCTCTGCCAATTCTTCAACCCATTCTCTTATAAAATCACCATCTGGATCAAACTTTTTACTTTGTGTATAAACATTAAATATCCTAAACCATGGCTGCCCATCAATTCCAACGCTTGAACACCATTGCCATCCTGCTGAGTTTGAACTATAATCTCCATCAATTAGATGGTAATGAAACCAATTTTGTCCTAACCTCCAATCTTGATTCAAATCTTTTGATAAAAAGCTTGCAACTATCATTCTGCACCTGTTATTTATATAACCTGTTTTCAATAGTTTTCTCATTGTTGCATCAATTATTGGAAATCCAGTTTTACCAAGTGCCCATTTTTCAAAATTTAAATAATCTGTATCCCATTTTAAATTTAGTGTCTTAATATTATATGGCAAATTAAACTGTATATACGGCCAATTTACTAGGACATGTTTATAAAAATCTCTGAATGCGACTTCTCTTAAAAATGCATCAATGTTTTCTTTGTGTTTTTTATCTTTAATCGTCTTTTTGAAATCTTCAGATTTTTTATAAACTTGTCTTGCTGAAATTAATCCTATTGTTAAGTAACTTGAAAGATTAGAAGTTGAGTTAATTCGTGTTGGAAAATCTTTAAAATCAATATATTTTTTAACATTTTTAGAAAGCCAATTTTCAAGATTTACTTGAGCAGACCTTTCAGTGAAATTTGAGTTTGCAGAGTGGAATAATTTAATATCTTCTGAGCTTACTCCAAAATTTTTTAACGAAGATAATGTTAAATCAAACGGCAAAGAATACTGTTGCTGAATTTTAAATTCTTTTAAATCCCAATCTTCAAATTTATCAGTTTTTGGATCTAAATTTAATAATTCAAACGGGTTTGAGTTCAAATAAATTAGCCATTTTTTATACCATGGTGAAAATTTGGTATATTGAGTTTTTTTCCCAGTTTCTAACGTTAAAGGTCGGAGGACGCATGAATCATGATAATATTCAATCTCAATATTTGATTTGATTAAATTAATATCTCTCTTCATTTCATTAAAATCATAAATTAAATTAAACGAAACAGAATTAGTTTTAAATGTTGAATTTAATAAGTCTTTAAACCAATCCGTAAAATTTATGTTTTGATCATGATCATTAAGATAAATTATTGATAAAGGGATGTTGAATTCTTCTAAATCAATTGAAAGTTGCTTTAACGCGATTTCAATTAATTTTATTTTCCATGGTGATTCTAAATGATTGATTAAAAATTTTGTAGAAATTATATAAAGCCCAATAACTTTTCTGTTCGTTTCTCTTCCAACCTTAATGGAATTGTATAAGCTTGTATTATCCTGAATTCTAAGGTCATTCCTAAACCAATTGACTATAAAAGGCCCTTTTTTCAAATCCGTGTTGATTTTCATTGACTCTAATTCTTCCAGTGGTAGATTTCTGCTTTTATTGCTAAACTTGGAAGCCTCTTTTGAGATAGAAGCATTTTCATCACAATAAAACTTCTTAAAATCTAGTTTAACTCGTTTGGAGCACATTGGGTGGGAGTCAGAAGATATTATTAATCAATTGTTTTTCCATTTGTTGAAAAAAATTCTGTTATACTAGTTACGTCACAAGAAATGTTTTCTTTTTGTGTCAAAAAAACCGAAAAAAATAAAAAAAAAAAAAATTGTATTGTTGATTAACTAAATCGCAATAAATTCGTAGAGCCGTTCGTTCTTGCAATGGTTTTCTATATTGACAGAGGCTCAAAATTCATTCAGTTAAATAATAAATAAATACTTATAATAAAGAAAACAATCACAAGGAAATACTGAAAACTTAAAGAACATAAAAACGACCACTTAAAAAGAAGAACATAAGTAAGTAATATAGAAAAATATGAAGAAGCTCAATAACAAAGTATCGTAGTGTATGAGTGAGAAGCGTCAGCAACTATTACAGACAGACAAGCTACAAAGCAAATTGACGTTCAGTAATATTTAAGCTTAACATTTAGCTTTTGATCCTAGCTCAATCAATGCAGGAGAATTTACTAGTAGTACATAGTTAGAAACTGAGAAAGAGAAACTATCTAAATTCGTTGATAACATTAACACTATCAAGGAACAAATTTACTCACAAAACGGCTGTTGCAATAAATTGAACCAAAAGGATTTAAAAGATAACTCTAGGAGTAGTGCTAGTGACGATTGTAATAATGTTGCGTATTAATAAATTACCACATGATTCTTACAAAAAAGTAGAAATCTAGCTTGTATCCTAGCAACAAGAAATAATTGAGCCGAATTGTACATCATCTACATCAATAACCTTTATAGTATAGAAAATTTACTCGGCTTTAGCAGAAAGGTGCGTCCGAAAAAGCTTGTAACTATCAGCAACACAAATATCTTAAAGCAGGTTAATTTCAAATTGCACCCTTAGTGGTCAGGTGTACCACCAGGAACGATTGTTCTGATTGCTGAATCTGGTTGCGTAATAAGATTATTGGCTCTCTCGTGCCATCTTTTATTTAACGTTGGATGGCAGCTGTGTTACCCGTGAAACAGGGCGAAACGGTAAGCTTTTGTTGCAGATGTGCGTCTCATCAGATAGTTTGTTTTTTTATGTTTGTGTTCAGTATTGCAGGTTTATAGTAAATTTGAGTATATCTTGTCAGAAAGGTTGCATGCAACTAAGCAAATTTATTGAGTTGGGGAGTTATTTTCGTTGATGTTAACCGCTGCTGAATGGTGACGGCATAATATCTGGGATTTTCTCTTTTTATTTATTGATTTGACGGTCAATGTTATCTGTTAAAGAATCAGGTTTTGTTAGTGAAGTTACTGGATAGGTATAGATATTACCTTTTAGGAGGTAGTATTGCTACTGATGATGGAATTTTTTTAGAAGAGGATGTGTGATAGATATATTTTGCGCATATTACCCGTTCAAATAGCTTTTTGCGTTTTAATGGAGTTAAAATTAAAATGATTGTTTACAGAGGAAAGAGGAAGAGCAGATGTAAGTAAGTAAGTAAGATGAATTGATACTTAGGAAAGAAAGCACATTGCTCGAGTTTTCGGTGCTTTGCTAGGAATAAATAATATTTCGCTACAAGTGTTGAAAAAAATTAATTTAATTAAATATTGTTTTCTCTAATAAACTCTAAGATTGGAATACCTATATCAGGTATTACTGTTTTGGACCACAAGACGTCTAGATGGGAATAATTACTTAAATTTTTGTAAGAATACAATTGTGGATCTTCATGAGCTTTTAAGTGATTGAGTAAAGCTCTTCCATCGACTAACTTATCCTGTTCAGGTATAACAAGAAAGATTTTAGGAGTTTCTGAGTTAAACCAAACTTGATCATCTTGAAGTATAGCCTTTGATATTTTGAAGCCATTTTTATCGTTTAACCACCATGACATTAACTTAACACTAACATAAACTGGAGAAAAAATAAAATGTCTATTTTTTAAAGATTTATCCCATAAATCATCATTCCAATCAAAAAGGAAATTAAACATCATATAACTTAAATAACCAAAGATTTTATGCGTAACTAGAAGATTCCTCATTGTAATCATTAATGGAATAAAAGACCAAATACCAAAGAAATAATTATTTAAGGTCATTTTTGCAATAATTTTTATGAATAACTTTTCTTCTAATAACTGCCCACCATAAACTGCTGGTGATAAAGCAATAAAGCAACTTATTTTTGAATTATTGCCAAATCTATCATTATCTAAACTTATGAAGCCTTGCGTCGTTCCTTGAGAATGGCAAACTAAAACTAATTTTGTAAAATCTGAATCTGTATTTGCTAAAACATGATCAATAAGTGAAGTTAAATCATATTGAGCCATATCAACTATATCCCAGTCCCACATTCTATAATCATCAGGAGTGAAATTAATATGTCTAGGTTCAAAACCACATCTATTGTTACCTAACCAAACATCATATCCATTTTTATGAAACATATAAGCTAAGGAATCTTTACCACTAGAACAAAATGAGCCAGAAGATTGTAATAAACCATGAAGTAAAAGTATTGGCTTTCTTCCTTGTCTCGCTTGAATTGATTCATATGGATCGATTAATCTATGGACTGTGATAACAAACCCATCTTCTGTCACAATTTCATACGTATTAAGTTGTAAGTTTAATAAATCAAAATAATAAGACAGATCTGGAACCAATTTCAATTCTTCTGGGCTATATAAATTGGGTATATTTCTTTCATTATGTTTACTTTCTGGTTTAAAGGTCAAGATGTTTTTAAAGAATGCAAAGATAAATAATAAGAAAAGGAATAATCCAGTACATATAGCTGAGGTTATATGATAAATGAGCTGTTCAGTAGTTCCATAGTATAATACTGATTTCCTCGTTCGCTCTGTAATTAAATGTGACTCAACATTAGGATAGGTCCTAGAATATGTACTGCTTAGCATTAAATTGATACCTGCGTACCCACAAATTTGAATTTTTTCCAGAAAATCTCAAAATTACACAAAAATAAAAATTCAATCAATTGATTAATGTATGGGTTCAAAGGCAAAGAAGTATCTTCTGAGCTCAATGGAGAAGAAATTTCAATTGAAGTAGTGGATTTCACAAATAAAATGATACTGCTTATTAGAAAAAACGGAGAAGTTGATACAACTTTCGACGTAAAAGCACCAGATAGTCAGACATTTTTTGCAGCAAGATCACAAGCTGACCCGTTTGCAGATTTTATCTGTGATAAAACTTGCTTGATTGGACAATCATCAAATTTAAAAATATCCATTTTAGTTAATCATATTGCAAAGTTAATTTATTCAAATAATGAATCAAGAAATTTAATAATTACATTAAGCTCGAAGTTATTTCCAAAAGAAGATAGCAAAAAAGATCTGGATATTATAATAGAGATTCTAAGCACATTGAAAAAAGTTCTATAAGATTACATGAATTATAAATATTATTATTATCAATTAGCTTAATTATCAGATTCATCAATAACTGCCATATCTAAAACTTCTAAAGAAGCAGTCTTGTATTTACCAACAACATCAACTAATTCCCTATAATTAACAGGATCAATCAATGCAACAACTTCCCAAACTTTTCCGCTGTCTTGAAATTCAATTGAATCAAATAAGGGTTTAATTATTTCATCAACCTTTTTAGCATCTTTCGATTCAAAACTAACCTTAACTTTCATTTTAGCTCTAACAATTGGAATGATTTGCTTAGAAACTAGTAATCTAATCAGCTCTAAAGCTTGGGTCTTTGCAGGTTTTGTAGAAACAATATTAACTTTAAGTTCTGTTAGAACTTTTTGAATCATTGTAGGAGGATATCTCTTTTTAGTTTTTGGGTTAATACATTTGGTAGAAATAATTTGAAGAACTTCAGCTTGAACTTGTTCGCTTTTTGCTTGTCTTTCTTTTTCACTTAATTGAATCTCACCTTTCTGCAGTATTTCATTAATGATCTTATCAGTATCAGTTGTACCAAAAGCTTTTTGCAAATCGTCATTAGGAGCAACTTGTCCTTTAGAGACGTTTATGAAAACTTGCGGAATTTGAAGTACTTCAGTAATATCTTTTTCACTAATCTTAAGTTAATATGAATGTTAATTGTTTAGTATCTGCTACTTACACATTGGATCTCCAATCTTGAACTTTATTTTGATAGCATGCAATTTCAAACCTCTTCTTACCCTTCTTCATACGAACAAGTGAAACATTAGTAAGTTTGATCTGGTTAGACGGTTGATTAATAGGCATCTGTTACGTGATGAGCTTCTCAATATAAAATTTTCTTTTTTTGATGTGCCCGGTTAAAATTTCATATAAAGTTTAGAGAAACGAAAAAAAAAAAATTCTTCTTCATCACGTTTTCAAATTCAAAGTTCATTTAAGATTTAAAACTTAATTGATTCACTTTCAGTTTTGATTTAAGTGTCATCAACTTTTGTTATACGTTTGGCTTAAACGAAATTATCCGATTCAAGCGTTTTTCATTGTTCAAAAATCTTCTCCTATAATATTGGGTGGACTTTATAGATTTGACTTTATTTATTTCGATAATGAGTACTTCAGTTGATTATTCAAACAGCAGAGAAACAACACCTGATGCTACTATTTTACATAAGCATAAAAGACATAGCAGTTTGGATTTACAACTGTTAAAAAACGCACATTCTTCATCAAGTTCAGTTAACAAAATTGCACAAAAAAACTCATTAGAAGAAGATTTATTATTGGCAACAAAGAATTTCATTCATTCGATTGAAGGTAAATTAGACCATCTAGAGAACTTATTTAAGTCAAATAATGAATTTAAAGGTAAATCAGAAAATTTATATGATACATTAATTTCCATCAAAAATTCAGTCTTTAATAAAGCTGCAAGTCTGGAACATTTTAATTCTATTTTAGATGAGCATTATGGTGACCTACTATCATCAATTAACTCCTACGAAAGTTTAGATTTCCATGAAAAATTATTGACTGGATTAAACTTTTTAGATGCAAAAATCAACCATCTAAATTCTTTAGTTGAAAATGAAACAAAAAATTTGTTAGGTGAAAATTATTTTCCATTAAATACTCATCGTTATGATTCAATTAAAAGTTTCGAAATCAAATTTCATAATTATGAAAAAGCTGCGCTTCAAGGTTCCACTAGATTGTTAAATTATTTTGAATTACCATTTCCATGGAGAGAAAACCAGTATATTATACATGGTTATAGATTTCACAACAGTCCATTCCACGCATTAAAGAGTGTTTGTACTTGCCATAATGAGACTACAAACATCTGGACCCATTTGATGGGTGCATTTTTAATGATTTACATTTCATTAGTTGATTTTCCAAATTCTGAGCTTTTTCAAAAAAGTAACTTTATGGATAACTTAGTGATATATTTATTTTTAATATCAAGTATAAAATGTTTGCTGTCGTCATCTGTTTGGCATACATTCAATGGTACCTCAATTTTATATATGAGACAAAAATATATTTGTATGGATTATACTGGTATAACAGTTTTGATTACTGCTTCAATTGTTACAACTGAATATGCTGCATTATTTTATTACCCATTTCTTAGAGGATGTTTCATAGCCTTTTCATTGTTGTGTGGTGTTGGTGGATTATTTTTTAATTGGACTCCATTTTTTGATAAACCTGAATCAAAGCCTTTTAGAATTGCGTTTTATATTTCTTTATCAGCGCTAGGTATTTCTGCATTCTTCTTTTTAGGTTGTCAAAAAGGGTTTGCTCATGCATTAAAGTTTTATTTACCAATGGTTAGAAGTTTTATCTGGTATTTAATTGGAGTTGTGTTTTATGGATCATTGGTTCCTGAAAGATTTAGATCTGATGTTTTAATTAACGAAGAACCACCCGAAGAAGACGATTTAGTCACTGAAAAAGTTGCAGGTAATTTAGATGTTTACTTTAGAGAAACTGTACCATTAACAGATGAAGCAAATTCCATTACATCATTATGGTGGATTGATTACATTTTTTCATCACATAATATTTGGCATTTTTTTGTTTTATTTGGAGTTCTTGGCCATTATTCTGCAATTTATGAAATGTTTATGAATATACCAACAAATAAATAAGCAACTGTTGATCATTTGTTTAGAATTTACTACACTACCTATATGGAAAGCATAAACGATTTTTTTTACATGTAAAACGAATAAATATTTTTTTCCTATAATCTATGTTTATATGACTCTTTTTTTCTGTGGAAAATTAATTGGATCAATATTAGCATTACCTGAATAACCAGCTTCAAAGTTGTTTGTTGATTCATAGTCATGTTCATTAGTCTCAGTGTTATTTATTAAAGTTGAATTTTCATCATTTGCTTCTTCTTCGTTAATAATTAGTTTTGCAGATTTTCTTTTATTTAAAATGATCAGCATTAAGCAGGATAATACTAAAATCATCAACAATGAACCTAATATAATACCAATACCTAAAGCAATACCAGGCAAACTTATATGATAATGAGAATTATCATCTATCCAGTCTAAATTAATTGGTTTATCAATTAAATAAACACACGATTTAGCATCATTATTTGTACAACCTTTTGAAAAAACATGAACACCATTGTCTGCACCATTCTCAATTGACAAGAACAGATTATTCTCTGAAATTTTTGTACAGGTTAAGTTAACCTTTGGATCTAAAGTTTGGATTGAATCATCACAATTGTATAAATTTGGCAATGAAACTTTTGGGATTGTATGAATTTTTAAGAATTTTTCAAGAGTTGAATTAGATTCAAAAAATTTCAATTTAAAACGAGATGGAACTAAAATTGAATAATCATCTTCAGAGTTTAAAATATCATCAAAATAATCAAAATATTTCAAATAACTTAAAAAGAAGTTCTCTGAACTAATTGAGCTTGAAATAATATTTCCTAAATTAACTTGAATATCATTTGGTATTAATAGTTTTTTAATTGGATGGATCACGCCTTGATTAAATAAAATATCATCATCTTTTTTCAAAAAAATTGAATCATTATTTAAATTCAAATTCAAGCCATCGTCATAATTAATTAGATGATTAATTTCAACCAATTCATTATTTAAATTAAATAGTTCAACATCTTTACTGATATCAGTGTAAACCAAACCTTGCAAAATAAAATTTTTTAAAATTTTATCCATCAAATTTTTATCTTTTTTTAAATAATTTAAAGTTAATTCAAAATCTTTGAAAGAATTGTAACAAGGTAAAAATATTGTATAACCTAATTCATTATTTGCAAACTTATTTAATTTTGACTCAAGTAATAAGTTCATTGACTTTGTGCAATGAAAAGCAGGATTAACTGAACTTAATAAATCATTTGGAGTTCTAACATTATCATCAGTTAAATAGATAACAGTATTACCAACCTTAAAAGGACCTGATTCAATCAATACATTATTATTAAGCATATAAGAATTTTCCCCAATTGATTGAATTTTAATTTTTTGACAAGATTTACCAAGTTTTTTTGAGTTACAAAATCTCGTGTTATATAAAGATTTTGAAGTGGATAAATCCTCAATTCTTTCTTCAACAAAATGATATAAGTTTGAAGACTTTGAATTTATAGAGATTTGATGATTTGCATCCTTTAAATAAAAAATAGTTTGATTCAAATTATTATCTGTGATCAAGTAAGATAAATCTTGTAAGAGTAATTCATCAATGAAGTTAGAGGCACCCAAACCAATTAAAACTTTCATTGGATTGAATTGAATCTTGGGTATCAAATTACTATCACTAAAAAAATGGAAAATTGAATTATTTGAATAACCGAAATTAATTGAACTCAAGGTATTGTTTAAAGTGACATGTTTTCCGAAATCAGTTGAAGAAATATTAATTTCATCTCCATTTCTATTATAAACAGTTTTATTGATATTGCCACCATAATAATCATCAATAATTAAAGAATTTAATAAAAAAGTTCTATCATTGATTCCATAATCAGAGAATAAATAATTTAATTCATAATCTTCATAGTATAATGAACCATCTAATGGTATTAATAATGTAGTATTATCTAAAGGTTTATTATAATCTTTCACTAAATCTTTAAAAAACTCAATATTACTGTAAGTCTTAAGTGAATTATCTAAATCAATTAAATTAAATTTTTGATCAATACCTTGAACAAAAGCATTTTGATCATTTGCAAATAAATTATATTCAACGACATCAATATTATTTACTTTAAAACTATTTTCTGATTTGTTTATATTGAAAATAACTGGATTATTATTTATTGAATTAAAAATCTGAACTCCATTAAAATCCAAAGACGAAATTGGATGAGTAATAATATAGTTTGATAGTTCAATATTGAATTTACTTGAACATTGATCTTTATTACAAACAAATGCAGAGTTAACAGGAGCAATTAAAGTAAAATTTTCTAACCGATTCAAATATGGAATCAATTGATTTTTTTGAAGCACTCTCAAGAATGAACTGAACTCAACGTTTTCAGATAAGATATCTATAACAGTTGTGGATTCTTGCGCTAAAATTAATCCAAATAGCAACGGTATCAGCAGTAAAGATCGCATTATGTTTGAATGAAAGAGGTGGTTGCTAAAATTAAAACCCGAGATCAGTTGATGGAAGAAGTCACACGACTAGTAATTAAACAGTAACGCAAACCTCAAATTAAACCAAATAAAAATCAATAATTTAAACAAACAAAACAAATATTTAATGAACGAAATGAAAGAAAATTTAGAGATTTAATTTCATCTCATCTTTTTGATAAAGAAAACCTGTCAGCATAAACCGAAGCCACGCACGTTTTGACGGTTTGTGCTCCTTCAATAAAAAAAGTGAATATATTGAATATGAAGGTTAAACCAATCAAGTCAGATGAGTGAACCATCAGAACAAGTGGACACAACTGTTCCTGCTGTTGAAGAAACACCAATTGCACCATCTACAGACATCAACGCAGAAGAGG
Source organism: Millerago galiae (assembly GCA_030568845.1). Lineage (NCBI taxonomy): Eukaryota > Fungi > Ascomycota > Saccharomycetes > Phaffomycetales > Phaffomycetaceae > Millerago > Millerago galiae. Next base: position 56,986 of record JAJMIZ010000013.1, on the reverse strand, counting down.
CAGCCAAACTCCGTGAATTACATGCTGATCTTGCGAAACAAGAAGAAGATATAGAAGAGAAATCAGATGTAGATTCTCGCTCCATCTATGTTGGAAACGTTGATTACGAATCAAGTCCCGAGGAGTTACAGAAACACTTCCAATCAGTCGGTGTTATTAACAGAGTTACAATCTTATTGAATAAATTTACAGGTCAACCAAAAGGCTTTGCATATATTGAATTCGCAGAACCAGCTGCGGTCACAAATTCATTACTTCTGAATGATTCTGTCTTTAGAGGTAGAAACTTGAAAGTTTTACCAAAAAGAAGTAATATTCCAGGTTTCAACCGTGGTAGAGGTAGAGGTAGAGGCAGAGGCTTCAGAGGTAGATTTAGAGGAAGAGGAAGATTCAATCCATATTAAAAGAAAACAAAATAAATAAATGAGCTTATTGTTGAACAGTGTAGTCAGTTATTCATGTATGAACATGCCTAAACATGAAATTTTGCAACCATCATCATGTGACCTTATCAATTGTTTTTGTTTTGCCGTATAAACATCAACATTTCAACAAATCCTGAAGAACCGAGTTGATCTATGCCTTTTCCCACCAGTCCTCAGCACGATGGTGCTGGATCTAGTTCTAACCACAAGTCTGGTTACATTTCAATTCCTATTGAAAGATCGAAACACTCTGTTGCAATGAGAAGAAAGTCTTTCTTAAATAATCCAATTGGTTCATTTAAAGGCCCAAACTCCTTAAGTAGATTTGCTTCTTCTTATAGTAGAGCTCAATCTTTCAGAGCAATTGAACCCTCTGCTACTACTTCAAGATCTTATTTTAGAGATGATGATGCCTTATTTGATAGAGATACTTTGGCCCCATCAATATCTGGTCAAAGAGTTTCAACTGTTATGCAAAGACATGATATTGACTTTTTAAATAGAAAACCTTTCCAAACTGAAGATTATTACTCAGGTGATTATTCTGCCATTTTAGATGATGCCTCAATTCAGCAATCAATTTCCTCTTACGGTGGTATAGCTGACTCTTATCATGAATTTCATGAAACAAATCCTTTAGTTTTAAGAAAAGTTGAAAGTAAAGGTAAATTGGTTACCGTTATTGCAGGTCAATCAACTGCTCCCCAAACTGTTTTCAATAGTGTTAATGTCTTGATTGGGATTGGGTTGTTAGCTTTACCCTTAGGTTTTAAATACGCTGGTTGGTTAATTGGTATCCCAACTTTGATTTTATGTGCATTATTAACTTTCTATTCAGCTGAATTATTATCTCGTTGCATGGATACCGATCCAACTTTAATGACTTATTCAGATTTAGCATTCGTTTCATTTGGTCCTAAAGGTAGAGCTTTAATTTCGTTATTATTTTCAATGGATTTATTAGGAAATGGTGTTTCTTTAATCATTTTATTTGCTGATTCTTTAAATGCTTTATTTCCTTCAATCTCTGTTAATCATTTTAAATTTATTGCATTTTTGGCTTTGACTCCTCCTTCATTTTTACCTTTAAATATTCTAAGTTTAGTTAGTTTATTAGGAATCACAAGTACCTTGACTGTTGTTTTAGTGGTTTTTATATCTGGTTTGCTAAAACCAACAGCTCCAGGTTCACTTATAGAATTATCAACAACATATATGTTGCCACAAAGCTCAGCTGACGCTTTAATTGCAATTGGTATCTTAATGGCTCCATTTGGTGGTCATTCAATCTTTCCAAATTTAAAAGTTGATATGAGACATCCTCATAAATTTGGTGGTTGCTTGAAAGTCACTTACTTGATCACTTTCTTAACTGATATGTCAATGGCTTCAATTGGTTGGTTAATGTTTGGTTCAAACGTGAAAGAAGAAGTTACCAAGAGTGTTTTAACAACTACTGGCTATCCAAAATGGACTTATTTTGTTATTTGTGCTTTGATGTCTTTGGTTCCTTTTTCAAAAACTCCTTTAAATGCAAGTCCAATCATTTCAATCTTTGAATTGATGTTTAAGGTTACAGATGTTTCAACTTTGAAGGGTTTTGATTATACAAAATCTATGACTTTAAAAGCTTTAATTAGAATTGCAGTTAATGCCCTTTTCGTTATAGTTTCAATCATAGTACCTGATTTTGATAAAATTATTTCCTTTTTAGGTGCTGGTTTATGTTTCTTATTATGTTTAATTTTACCAAGTTTATTCTACCTTAGAATTTGTCATAAAACCATCACCAAAAGAGAAAAAATTGGATGTTGGATCATCGTTGTTGTCAGTGCAATTCTATCTATCATTGGAACAACAGCTGCCATCATTTACTAAACCCTCATCAATAAGCATTTTGTATATTAGAGATTTTGGAATATAAAATTGTAGTTCATGTGGCCCGTACCGAAGATTTTTTATTACAGAAATTTTTTTTTTAAGCTCATCGCAAATTAAAAACTTTTTAATATCAATAAAATTCAAATGTCTGATATAATAGACGTCCTAAAGAAGGATCCAATATCCATATTAGACAGCTCTTCAGATGCTCAAGAGTCTTTGACTTTGATCAAGTCTTTATTCGACCCAATAACTAAAGGAAATTCTGTTTTAGATGAAGTTTATATTGACGGTTTAGATGCAAGTCAAGTTTGGCCACAAGTTAAAATAATATTAGAATCTGTCACTGAGAACTTGATGTTTGATGCAATCCCTGAATTAAAGAAAAAAAATGGCATTAAAACTTTAGAAAGTGATAGTGAAATAAGTGATGAAGATGAAAATGAATTTCAATCAGCTGAAGAAGATCAAGAAGAAGAAGGAGAAGAAAACAGTGAGGAAAACCGCGAAGAGGAAGGCAGTGAAGAAGGAGAAGAAGATGACGAAGATGAAGAAGGAGAAGAAAAAAAAGAAGAAATTGATGAAGAAGAAGAGTCAGAAGGAGAATCAGAAGATCAAAGCAATGTGAAAGATGTACATGGTTTAAATGATGGTTTTTTTTCTATTGATGACTTCAACAAGCAAATTTTAGCTCAAGAAAATAACATTGAAGGTGATGATGACGATGAAATTGATTATTTTGGAGATATACCTGATTCTGAAGACGAAGAAATTCTATATCATAATGATTTCTTTGATAAAAAATCAAATTCCAAATCTAAAATGCCTTCAAAACCATCTAAAAAATCTCAAAAAGAAACAAATTTTCAAGAAGATGAAGAAGATAACGGTTTATTGAATGAAGATGATTATGATGATGGTATGAAATCAGCTATGAATGATTTATACGATGATGAAGAGCTTGAAGTAGAAGCAGAAGATAATGAAAGAGAATCAGAGAAAAATCTATCAAGTTTTGAAAGACAACAATTAAAGATCCAAAGAGAGATTCAACAACTTGAAAAAGAAGCAATTGCTGAAAAGAAATGGGCGATGAAAGGTGAAGTTAAAGCCAAGGATCGCCCTGCGGATGCTTTATTAAATGAAGATTTGGAATTTGAAAGAACAGCCAAACCAGTTCCAGTTATAACAGCTGAAGTCACAGAAACTATAGAAGATTTAATTAGAAGAAGAATTAAAGAAGATAATTTTGACGATTTACCAAGAAGAATTATAACTGATGTTACAAATTTCAGACCTTCATCAACTTTTGAATTAAGTGAAAGTAAATCAGAAAAATCTTTGGCTCAGTTATATGAAGATGACTATAAGAATGAAGATAAAAACGAAGTTTCTGAAGAATTGCAAAAATCTTATGATGAAATTAAAGAATTATATCAAAATATTTCGCATAAATTAGATTCTTTAAGCTCTGCTCATTTCATACCAAAACCTGCCCAAAAAGCAATCGACATCAAAGTCAGTACTCCTGCTATTTCTATGGAAGACGCTCAGCCATTGGCCTCATCAACCGCTAATACATTAGCTCCACAAGAAGTCTTTAAAGCAACAAGATCTGGTAATGATACCGAAATTACATTGAAATCTGGTGAGGTTGTTGCAAGAGATGAATTATCAAGAGAAGATAAACAAAGATTAAGAAAAGCTAACAAAAGAAAGAGAGCAAGAGACTTCCAAGAAAAGAAAGAAACCAATGTTAAAAAATCTAAGAAACAAGACGTTATCGATACTTTATCTAAAGCTAAAAATGTTACCATTATTGACAGTAAAGGTGAGAAGACTGATGTTACTGGTGCCTTAAAGAAAGATAAAGAAAAACAAGGTAGTTCAGCTTTGAAATTATAGATATATAGCATTGTAAAAATATATTTCAGAACATTACATGTAGTTAAAAATGCATTAAAAGTTTATATATTATTATTGCTTTAAAGACTCTTTAGCATGATGAACTAAAGCTTTTGCTCCTTTTGAAACAATTGGACTATAATGTTTTTCTAATAAAAATGTTTCATAAATTGTCGCAGCATTTGGATTACTTCTACTAGGCACATCAGATTCCATTAAAAATTTACCATTTTCAATTCTGTCTTCAGTTGAGAATAAACCAGAAACTTCAGAATATCTTGCTAATAATTTTTCTAAGAATTTGATTAAAGCAATTGAGGATTTTTCAGGAGTTTGAAGTAAAACCATTGATAGCCTTTTACTGAATGCTAATGCTCTTAATTTTGAGCCATTCTTTGATTTAAAAAAGATGTTTTCCAAACCTCTTAATAAGAGCTCAATTCTTGTTGAAATGTTGACAGATGGTTTTATCAAGTTATTTGATAATGTATCTGCTAATCTTAAAGTTTTATGTGAAAATTCAATATCAGGATCAATTGCAACATAAAATAAAATATGATATAAGGAATCAATAAAACTTGATAAATCAACTTGAACCTTATATTGAGAATGAGTTGCAACTAAAGAAAATGCAGTCGCAATACTTAATAAGACATGTCTTGACAATGTAGAATTTTTATCTAATTCTTCTTTCTCAACATTTGAAATGATTTCTTTAAAAACGATTAAAAAATCACCTAATAATTCAAAGTTTGCCATATGACCAATTCTTGCTAAACCTTCTAAAACTGATGCTAATAAATGTTTTTGTTTTTCTTTTAAAATATCTAAATATAAAGTTAAAACCATTTTTAAAATTTGAGCTTGATTTTTTTCTCTCTCTTGTTCTGAAACTTTTTGTTCTGCTTTTCTAATTTCTTCATCAATTAGCTTTCTTTCTTTTCTTGCTTTTCTTTCTTTTTTTGAAATATGAACTCTATCTTTCTTTTTTAATTTTAATTTTTCTTCTTTTTGAGCTTCAGTTGCATTTGGATCATAATCTGATAAGATGTTTAAAGATAAAAACACGTTTAAGGAACTTTCATCAACTCTATACTTTCTTGATCTTAAAGTCTTTGTTAATAATCTGACAATATCAAAAGAAGTTTCACCAGTATCATCATCATTCAATAAATTTTCCAAACATTTGATACACTGCTGGTAAACTGGATCATTTTTTGGTGACGGTTTGCAAATTCTTCTAATAACTATTATTAAAACATCAGGTCTATAGTTAAAATCACGGAAATTTGTTGCTAACTCACAGGCAGCTTTACAAGCTAAAGTCGCCATTGTTGGATTTTTATGAGAATTTTTAGCCAATTCTGATAAATGATTAATATAATCTCTATATTTAAGAACCAAAGTTTGTTCAAAATATCTTAATCTTTGAACTTCTTTAGTAACTCTTTCTTTTTGTTCAGCTTCACTTAAAGCTCTAATACGATAACCTGGAACAATTGCTTTTAAAGCCGGGACAATAGCCAATAAGGAAAATCTTGAAGTATTTGGATTTCCAGATTTTGTCATTCTTAATAATTTACTTAACGCATCAATATGTTCTTCTGGATCTTCTGTTAATCTCTCAACTAAATCTGCAATTTCTTCTTTCACTATAAGGATTTTTTCTTCAGTATCTTCTTCTTCCGGTTCTTGTACTTCTTCTTCATTTTCTTGTTCTTGTTCTCCTTCTTCAGCATCTTCCTCTTCTTCTTCTTCATCATCTTCTTCCTCTGATTCCTCTACAACTTCTTTAACAACTCTTTCCACTTTACCACCTCTTTTAATAGGTAAAGATTCAACCTCTTTAGCTTTCTGCTTCAAAAAACGAGGTTTCAATTCATAATCTTGTTCTTCATCTTCCCAATTCTTTGAATTTGATTCTTCCTGATCTTCAATATCTTGCGCATTAGAGAAGTTAGAAAGACCAGCACTCAAAAGAGCATCACTCTCAGCACGTCTCTTTTTTCTCTGATCCTCCTGAAACCTGTTGGCTCTCTTTCTTGCCATCTGAACAGACTGAAATATATTTATTTACTAAGTAAAAGATGCGATGAGCTTGATTAAATTTTTTTTTTGACTTTTTTCGGTAGGGACAGGATTTCCATAAATGGAAGTTTTTCATCATTTTTTTTTTTGGTTTCGCTGTTTATTTTACAAATTGAATTTGCAAGTGAAGCTGAATCTTTTTTTCTGGTTGTATTTACATCGATAGCATATATACTGGTGGTAATATTTCCAGGAATAATTTTTTTAGGTTGGAAAAAGCATAAAAATGAATGAAAACGTTGAAGTTTTTAGTATTCATTCGAATAAGGCAATTACAAAAAAAGATAAACAGACAGTCAATAATATGAGAGATTCATCGAGTTCTAAAGAGTTCAGATTTGTTAATAACTCACCTAATTCAATGACGAAACCAAGAAATAGAATGAAACCAACATTCAAAGTTTTAACACAACAAGTCTCATTACCAATCACAAATGAATCAGTTATAATAGAACAGACACTTAACAAGAGCAGTGTTAATGATAAGAAGTATGTTTTTCAACTAAACGTTAAAAGACCACCTGGAAGACCAAGAAAACATCCAATAGAAGAGAACAAGATTAAAAGACCACAAGGAAGACCAAGGAAGTACCCAATTGAAGTGTCTGGCTCCTCAATAGTCAACACAGAATCTTCTAAAATAGTTAAAAAATCTCATGAACCGATCGAATATCCTATTGATACTCAATTAGAGCTTGCTTCATCTAAAAGAGGGAGAGGGAGACCTAAAAGAGAAAAAGATGGTAAAGATAAAACAGCAGAGGCTGCTGTAGCAGTTGCTCTTAATGAATCAGAGCAATAATGATGATATTTTTAATTGCAAGTGTAGTTCTCTCTGGCATAACATTCTACGAGCTGCTTCCGTAAGTGGACTGTTCGGTGCCCTGCCCGATCTTACTATGTTTGGTGGGGGTTCTCAACAGGTGATGGTTAAACATTAAAAATTATCTTTGAATTGTTAACAATTCCATAATGTTACGTCAATCTGTTAAACCTTTAGCTCAATTTACTAGACAAGCAAGAGGTGAGTGGATTCAATATTTATTAGAGAGGTTTACTAACTAAATTAGCTTTACATTCTTCAAATGTTTTAAATAAGGCTCAATTCTTTCTAATGCCAGCAATGTCTCCAACAATGGAAAAAGGTGGTGTTACTGATTGGAAGTTTAAAGAAGGTGATTCTTTCAACTCTGGTGATGTTTTATTAGAAGTTGAAACTGACAAAGCTCAAATTGATGTTGAAGCTCAAGATGATGGGAAAATCGCTAAAATCTTAATACAGAACGGTGGTAAAGATATTCCAGTTGGTCAACCAATTGCCATTCTTGCTGATCCATCTGATGATTTAGCTACTTTAGAATTACCAAAGGTCGAAGCTGCTGCCGAAAAAGCGGCTGAATCAGTTCCTGTTGAAAAAGCAGCTGCTCCAAAACCAACCACTCCAAAGAAAGAATCAGCAGCCTCATCTGGTTCAGTTTCAGAAGATGCTGATCCGAAACAAATCTTTTTCCCATCTGTTGCAAGTTTATTAGAAGAAAACAATATTTCAAGACAAGATGCAATCTCAAAAATCAAAGCAACCGGTGCCCACGGTAGATTAGTTAAAGGTGATGTTTTAGCATATTTAGGAAAGATCCCACAAGAATCTGTCAATAAAATTACATCATTTATCCAAGATCATTCAAAATTAGATCTTTCAAATATCGAAAAATTAAAGATTCAACCAAAAGAAACTAACTCAGAAACCAAATTAGAAACCAAAGAAACAAAACCAGAACCTACAGAAGCTAAACAAACTAAACCAAAACCTGAACCAAAAGTTATTACTAGAATCTTTGATTTAGAAAATTTATTAGAATTCCAAGCATCTGCAACAGAAAAAGGTTTTGAACCATTTACAGTTAAGGAGTATATTAACAATGCATCAAAAAGATCAGAAACATATGCATATCAAACACATGCTAAGCCAAGTGATTATTATGATGAAATCTTTGAGGACTTAACTACCCCAGGTTCAAATGTTGAAAGATTTAAAATTAAACTTGATATTCCGAAAGAATCAACTGGTAGATCATTAAAAAACCCATTAAATGCAATTGATTATTTCAATGAAGACGTATTTGATGAATTGACTTCATCTATTCCACATTCAAAATTAACAGTTAAATTAGAAATTAATCCAAAAGTTTTAGATTCTGAAGAAAAAGCAAAAATTTATTTAAATAGACTTGAACATTACCTTTACGATTTAAACTTGAGAGATATATAGATTATAATATATGTAACTAAATGATATATTTGTAGAACTACGAATTCATAAATCAATGATTATTTATAAGTTATTTAAAAACGGAAGAAACCTTGATCTTCTAGGTATAAGACAATTTTTTGAACAGCAGATAAGGGATTTTCACTTAAATCGATTTCAATTTGAGAATTTTGTAATTGAACTTTATCAGATTTATCATTAACAATAATAAATGAACCAGCTTTTGAAACTTCTTTTTGTAAAGATTCAACGTCATTGTTATTGTTTAAGATGATAACACCGGTACCTGATCTTGTTAATTCATGAGCAACAAATGATGAAATTGATTCATTTTTTAAAATGGTGAAACGTCTACCACCAAATTGGTTGAAAGTAGCTAATAAAGCATTTGCTAAAATTGAAGAGTTTAAAACTAAAGTAAAACCTTGAGATTGTCTTGGTGGATGAGATTCTCTTAAAATTTTAACGACTTCAGGGTATGAGAACCAGCTTGGGATTTCAGTACCATCTCTTAATCTTTTTCTTAATTCAGTACCTGAAATATTTAAAGTTTTAGTTGATTTATCAATAGTATCAATTGGAGCGTAACGGTCTTCATCTGGTAAATAAGTAACCATTCTGAATGGAACGACTTGAATACCTAATTCCTCTTTAAATTCTTCGACTAAATCTTGAGCATCATAAGGACCATAGAAATCAACACCTTTTGAGTTTGAACCTGGACCAGCATGATCTCTACCAACGATGAAATGAGTAGCACCGTAGTTTTTTCTGATAATTGCGTGCCAAACGGCTTCTCTTGGACCACCCATTCTCATAGCTAAAGGTAATAAAGCTAATTGAGCTAAACCAGATGGATATTTTTTAATAATTTCTTGATAAACTCTAACTCTAGTATGATGATCGATATCACCTGGTTTAGTTAAACCAACGACTGGGTGAATTAAAACGTTTGCATTTTGGTCTCTTGCAGCTCTAACGGTTAATTCCCTGTGAGCTCTGTGCATTGGATTTCTGGTTTGGAAAGCAACAATCTTGTCCCAATTTCTAGTTTGGAATTCATCTCTTAATTGTTTTGGAGTTTTTCTGAAACCAGTGTAATCATAATGGATTGGTAAAGAAATAGCTTGTAACTTACCACCTAAGTTAACATCACCTTGTTCATGTAAAAGGTAAACAATAGCTGGATGTTCTAGATCACCACCAAAAACTTTTTCAGCTTCAACTTGTTTATTTGGAGTATATTTATCTTCAATGGTTAAAATAGCTAATGGATAGTTATCTTCATCTCTTAATACGACTCTTTCACCAACGTTAAATTTGGAGGCTTCATCTTTTGATAAATCTAAAACAATTGGCATTGACCAGACTAAGCCATTTGATAAACGCAAGTTTTCAACAACACCATTGTAATCTTTTTCAGTTAAAAAACCTTCTAATGGAGAGAAACCACCGTTTAAGATTAATTCTAAATCACATAATTGACGAGCATTTAAGATGATTGAATTTAAAGATTCTGATTCTTTTAATAAAGATTCTTTGATTGGAGCATCTCTTGCAACAAGATCTTGTAAGGTACCACCGTGAGGAATAGGCATTTTGAATGGTTTAAAGAAGAGAAAGTGAAAAATTATTGGACTTTTATTACTATTGGCTGAAATCACGTGCAATCACCATTGAAGCCACAAAGATGAGGCTAGTGAAGCGACTAGGCGGTGATGTAGAACAAGAGTTGGGCACTTGTGTTGATACCAAAGCTCATTGATACTGAAGTGGTGTCGTTCTTCGAATTTCTTGGATAATTTGTAATTGTGTGTGTTATTGGTGTGATTAAATGTGTCACAATTGTGGTACAAAGCAGAATATCAACGAAGAGATATGCGCAGGAAGAGAGATATTAGAGAAGAATGTAACAATAGTACTGATATTAACAGATACTTTAAATATTGTTGGCAAAACCCGTAATAAGAAGATATGTTAAAGAACCATAATATGATCACAAACCACAACAGAGAAAGACGACCAAGAGGAAAAGAGGAAACTCCGAAATAGAAGTATATTCAATTCATATACACATACATATACATATACATACATGTATATACTCACAAAAACACATATACAAAAAATATAAAGAACACTAAGAGTACTAACAACACAAAGAATATATATAATAAATACAAAGAGGTGATGAATAAACCAATAAATCAATACATCAACAAAACTATAAAAGTCATTATCAGTTCGATTCCCAGACTTCGCATGATAATTCTTCCCAAAAAGGAAATTTTCATTTTGTTTATCGCGAAAATTTTTCTTTCCTCTTAATAAAATCAAGGAGAAAACGAGAAAACGCGAAATGAGTGAAGAAAGACCAGTTTGTCGTCGTTGTAAAAAGAAGAGACCAATCGATGAACCTTTAGAAACAGCAAGATACAGAACATGTAAACCATGCAGGGAAATTGAGAGAAAGAAGAAGAGGCTCAAAAAGTTGGAATTGACCGGAAGAGAACCAAAAACATATGTTGATCAATCAATAATGTTGAATTTAGCTACTCATGTATCAAGATCAAATCAATTACAAGTTCAAGCTACTCAATTCGAATTAACTCCTCCAGTTCTTGCGCCTCTAAATTATCAAAATACGGACGTCCAGCAAAGATTATTACAACATCAACAGCAACAACAACAACAAGCTCAAGCTGCTGCTCAACAAGCAATCAATAATCAAAAAATAGATGACAGAGATATTCCTATTGATGAATTATTATTAAAACAAGATACTCATGATTCTGCCATCGATGAAACTACAAGTGCTAACTTATTTGAAGATGCTGATGATCTAAATATTTGTTTACACTGTGGTTCAACCGAAAATATTCAAGATAATGGTCATTATCAAGTTTGTTCTAACTGTTTAACAAACCCAGCAAACTCAGATATAATCATTGATGATTTTAATCAAGTTTTATCAAAGGTTTCCGATCTGTTAAACGTTATATTCATCAAAAGATTTAATGAAAACGAAGGTATTACCGAATTCAAACAATTTGAAGATGGTACCAACAATTTGGATGAAGTTATTAATGAATTACATTCGAAATTCTTAAATAAAATCATTGAAGCTTCAAACTTAAAATTTGAGAAGATTTCAAACAATTTCAATTCAAAATCACCATTAAAATTAATCAAATTATTATTCAAATCGGAAATGAATTCATCAATCTTTATAAGTTATGATATTTTTTCAAAAGATTTAGCTTTAAAGTTTTATAATGATAAGAAATAAGATCACTGAAAAATGCAAAGAAAAGATGCAAAGAAAAGATGCAAAGAAAAGAATAAATCAAATATGAATTAATTAGAATGAACAATGTTATGTAGAATGACAGGTAGAGGTGTGTTTTTTTATCAATGTATTTTATGTTTAAAATTCCAATGTAATTTTCCATTGCCCGAGAGAGAGAAAAAAAATAATTTCTTTTTTCTGCGATGAGCTTTAAACTTTCGATATTTTTATTCATTCGTTTTTATTGATTTCATATGGAACAGTATACTAATAGATACCATCCTGATTTTATTCCTGGGACTTCAAATATCTACACATCTATTAATTTGGAAAATGGTGTTAGCTATAAGAATACTTTAAAAAAAGGTAAAAATGATGTTATTTTAATTCCACAACCTAGTGATAATATTAATGATCCTTTAAATTGGTCAAAACCAAGAAAATTGTCTCAGTTTGCTACTATGTTATTCATTACTGCTTTCACTGCTGCTACTTCAAATTGTGCAGGTTCTGCTCAAGATTCTTTAAATGAATATTATGGTATCAGTTATGATGCAATGAACACTGGTGCTGGTGTTTTATTCTTGGGTATTGGTTATGGTACTTTATTTTTAGCCCCATTTTCTTATTTATACGGTAGAAAGTTACCTTTCTTAATTTCAATCACATTTGGTTTAATTGGCTCTGTTTGGTTTGGGTTTTCAAAACAGACTTCCGATACCATTTGGTCACAATTATTCGTTGGTATTAGTGAATCTTGTGCTGAAGCTGCTGTTCAATTATCTTTAACTGATATTTTCTTTCAACATCAATTAGGTTCTGTTTTAACTGGTTATATCTTAGCCACCTCTGTTGGTACTTATTTAGCTCCATTAATTGGTAATTTCATTTCAAACAGAACTAGTTTTAGATGGGTTGGTTGGGTTGGTGCTATAATAAGTGGACCATTAATCTTGTTCATCATATTTGGTACTGAGGAAACCTATTTTGAAAGATCCAAATACATTACTCCATTAACACCAAGTTTGAGCCAAGGTAAGCGTTCAAAAGAATTCGACTCAAACTCAGTTTCCTCATTTACTGAAACGACTGAATTGATTGATGGTTCAGAAGTCCCAAAAAATTCTTATTGGAAAAGAATGGCGATCATAACTCCTGCCTCTCATTTAAAAGGTACTGGTTTTAAGCAATATTGGAAGCATATTTGGATGAACTTAAGAATGTTCACATTCCCAGGTATTCTACTTTCTGGTTTATTTTGGGGTACGCAAAATGCTTTCTTATCCTTTTATTTAACAACAATGGATACTTTCTTCTATGATGAGCCTTATAATTACTCAAACGTGGGGGTTGCAATCATGAACATTCCTTGTCTTGGTGGTGCCATTGTTGGTTGTATTTATGCTGGTATCTTGAGTGATTATACCGTTTTATGGTTAGCAAGAAAAAATAATGGTATTGTTGAAGCTGAATTTAGATTATATTTTGCTGTTATTACTGCATTTGTTGGTTCTGCTGGTTTATTAATGTTTGGTATTGGTGCTGATAGAATGTTAGCCCGTCCAGTTATGTACATTGGTTTAGCTTTAATTGGATTTGCTTATGGTTCAGCAGGTGATATAGCTTTAAGCTACGTCATGGAAGGTTCTGAATTGGTTTTAGAATCATTAGTTTGTGTTGCTGTCATTAACAACACAATCAGTTGCATTTTTACATTTACTTGTTCCTTATGGCTAGATGCTTCAGGTACTGCAAACACTTATATTGCTCTAGCTGTTATTAATTTTGTTGTCATGATGTTGTCTGTACCAATGATCATTTGGGGTAAAGAATGCCGTAAATGGACAAGAAAATGGTATTTAGAATTTTTAGAAATCAGAGATGGTATCTAATTGTAATGTGTGTTTTATTTAATTAATTAATTTATATGTCTTATCTTATTATTTTAAAAATCAGTTTCGGTTAATTTCTAAGAAATTTAGATTTAGAAGCCACCAAATAATGAAGGAGCTTCTCTGTGTTTCTTATTGTTAATTTACCTTCTACGCTTCTGTAATTTAAAGACTCTGCGTCACTTGCAGAATTGTTTTTGATTAAAAAATTACATCAATAAATTTCTATAGATACCAAGTACAAGTTTACATACACTGAGGCAACATGTGTCTATTGCCGACCCCTCTTAATCCTTTTTTTAGATGTAAAACAGGACTTTTTCCTTTTTCCAAATTTCTTGGATTTATTACCAGATTGGGGTCTCAACGGGATAAGTTTGATGTACAATTTTAGTTAATGAGCCCCAAATGAAATACGATCCGTAGTTCAGCCGCATGCTTGTCCTGGTTAATTTCCATTGAAGCCTGAATTGGGATATTTTTCTAAATTTGGGTTCAAAACTTTAAATTAATGGAAATAAAGAGATATCGATATAGCTGATGTCCTTTTAAGGTTAACACATTCATAGTTCATATTATCACTCTCATAGTAATTCTTATCGATATCTATGGATGAAATATCTTTTAGAATCTAATATTCAGCATTATTCAATGCTTAAATCACTGTATAATTATTATGCTGGCTTCATTCATATAAAAAATTGCCAAAATTCTTTTGAGGCCAAAATCAAAATATTCAAGGTATATAAGTGTTTCATGATCATGTTTCAGTTTAGATGAATCGACTACTTAAGAAACGACCGATCCCTCAGTCTTGATTCATATTTGTTTGACGAATACTCAATATGAATACTTTTATCATTAAGCTGTTAATTTTGCAAACTTTAGTTAAGTCAGTTTTTGCCTTTGAATTTTACACTTCATTATCATTAACAAGCCAAGATGGAAGTAATAATCCAGTAGGTCCTTGGACTGCAACTTTTGAATTTGAAGTACCTGAAGGTAGCACAGTTTCGGGCCAAAATTATATTATAACTTTACAAGATATTTACAGAGTTAAGTTTACAGATAATGCAGATACTCTTGAGGTTTCAAGCAATGGTGTTGCTATTTTGGAATGTACGGCTAGTCAAGGTGCTTATATGACGAGCTCTATTTTAAATTGTGTTTCTCTGGATGCAATTGAAAATTATGTTTCTGTTACGGGTACTATTGAAATCACAGTTATTTTTGATGTTGGTGGAACTACAAGCTCTCAAGACATCCAAGCTGCTAATAGATATTTTGAGGGTGAAAATACTATTACTTGGGGTACACTTTCAACTACAGTTACATTCACCCCAGAAGATATTTCTGGAAATGATTATTATTATAATTTCTACCGTTCAACTGGTTATGGTTCTGTTCAAAACTATTATCTATTCCAAAAATGTGTTGATGGTGAAAGAAACGGCTTCATAGACATTTATTATGGTTATGATGGTGACTCAGGTGTTGTTGACTGTGATACTCTTAGCTTTGGATCTACCGATCAATTAAATGATTTCCATTTCTCCAAGGTAGCTGATGACTCTTATGTTTTGATTAGTTGTGAAGATAATCATATTTCCCTCAGTATCACCAATCTCCCTGCAGATTATTATATCTGGATTACTGTTTTTGAAGCTCAAGGTTTATCCGATAAAAGCTTAATAAATCATGTTGACTATGATGTTCAATGTGATGGTGTTGCCGAAGATTATTCTTGGGAAGATGCTTTCGTGATTGTCTCAAGAACAGCTACTGCCACAGTTCTTCCATTAGTTGCCACTACTGAGCCATGGACAGGATCTTATACCACTGTTACTACCACTTATGATGCTGTTGATCCAACTGAAGGTACTATCATCGTTTATGTCCCAACGACTGCGTCTTCCTCTTCAAGTTCAGTTGAGTCTTCAAGTAAGCTTTCTTCATCTTTACTTGAGTCATCTTCATCTGTTGTTTCATCTTCAAGCGATCCTTTATCCTCATCTTCAAGTCATCTTTCATCTTCATCCTCAATTGACGTATCATTCTCAAGTGACATTTCAAGTGACATTTCAAGTGACAGATCAAGTGAAGTATCATGTGACTGCTCTTCATCTTCAGTTGAGTCATCATCACCAATAGGTCCTTCATCTTCAAGCGATTCTCCATCATCTTCATTGACATCTTCTGAAGAAGCTACTGTTACAATAACCGAAACTTTAACTTGGGATGAAAGCTATACTACTACCATTACTAAACCTTGGACCACAGGGGATAAGACCATTACGGTTGATGTTAGCGTTCCACCATATGCTTCAATAGTTACCGTTACTACTACTACAACTACCACAGCCGCGACTCCAACTGATGGATCTTCTTATACTGTTACAACTACAACGTCTGTACCAACTACAACCACTACTACTACCACTGAACTTTCAACAACTACAACTACTGAACTTTCAACAACTACTACTACTACTGAGCTTTCTAAAACTACTACTACTACTGAGCTTTCAAAAACTACTACTACTACTATTACTACTGAGCTTTCAATAACTACAACTACTGAACTTTCAACAACAACTACTACTACTGAGCTTTCTAAAATTACTACTATTGAACTTTCAACAACTACAACTACTGAACTTTCAAAAACTACTACAACTGAACTTTTAAAAGAAACAGTTACTGTTACTACTGAAGTTGCTACTGATGACGATGGTTCAACAACTACTATTGACCCACCTGCTCCAACTGTTATTTCAATTTCAACTGTTGTTACAACTGTTACTACTACAACTACTACTACAACTCCCACAGATGGATACTCTTATACAGTTACAGTTACTACATCTGTACCAATAACAACTACTACTACCGAACTTTCAATGGCTACTACGATTCAAATTTCAAAAGAAACAGTTACTATTACTGATACAACTACAAATTCTGCACTAACAACAACCACTACAACTGAAATTTCAAAAGAAACAGTTACAGTTACTGCGGAAGTTACTGCTGATGATGATGGCTCAACAACTACTATTGACCCACCTGCTCCAACTGTTATTTCAATTTCAACTATTGTTACAACCGAAACTGAAAGAACGACTGTTCTTTCAGTAGTATTTTCAACAATTTCACCAGTTACTGAAACCGCTACCTCAGCAGAAACCATTGTTTCTGTTATTACAACAACAATTTCAGGAGAGGAAAAGACCCTCACTAACACTATCACTACTTTGACTGTTGAGACATCTACTACTACTGAAGAAAAAGATGCTTCTACTACTACAGTTCCAGTTATAATTGCTTCAAATGCTACTGTTACAGAAGTTTCATCGGCAACTACTACTATTCTTTCAAGAATCACAATTTCTTCGAAAGAAATTATACCAACTACTGTAATATCACAAGATATTATTACTGAGACTACAGATTCTACCGCTAACGAAGCTTCAATTGCAAATATCACCGAATCTATTATCGTTCTTTCAAGACTCACAATTCCTTCACACGAAACCGTTCCCACCACCATCGTATCTCGAGAGACCACCACAAAAGTTATTTCACAGGGTGCAACTATATCAAAAAATACTACATCATTACAGGAGGCTATAACATTTCAAGAGACTGCTTCAATTATTACTGATCAAACTACTAGAACAATACTTTCAAGAGTTATTATTTCATCAAAAGAAACCGTAATTAATCCAACAACTGGGACCACCACTGATATACCCTTTACGAAAATCTCACCTGAAGAACCACAAGAATCAGTATCTGCTTCAACTGCTATCATAACAGAAACTATTGTTGTAGAAACAACAATTTCAGGAAGTGAAACAAATATTACACTAGTTTCTACAAGTACATCAACAATAGAACCAACCTCAACTAGTTCAGAATCTTTATCTTCTCCTTATGAACTCCAGTCCTTTGAAGGAGCAGCTGCATCAATAAAAGCAAAAACTTTATCTTCCATGTTATTTATGTTATTACTCAGTATATAAGTTATTTTTTATTCATTTTCACACTTTATTGACGAACTTTATTTATTTACAGTCTTTTTAATACAATTACTAACTGTCATTTTAACACATTGTAGATGCTTTTAATGCTTTTTGTTTGTTAACTTTTTTCTTTTATGGCAAGAATTTTTGAAAAAAGCGAAAAGCGAAAAAATACCACCAAAAAGGTCTTTCAAAGAAATAAATATAAGAGAAGATATCTAGAAGTATGAATATTACTAATATTATAATTAAAGGGTCAAAATATGGATTTTTTTTAAATAGAGAGACGTTAAATGTTGAATTTTCATGTTAAACAGATACATTCAAACTTTCAGTTACAGGTTGTATAGTGTAGTGGTTATCACCTTCGGTTTTGATCCGGATAACCCCGGTTCGAATCCGGGTACGACCTTTTTTGAATCTCTGTAATTTTTTTTGCTGGTGGTAAATCAATTTCACTTTTTAACTTAATTCGAAGAAAATCAATTCTTGGAAAAATAGAGTAGCACTCATGGAATTGAGAATTAGACTCATTAATGAAGTAGAGCAGTTTACTTTTTGTTTTCGGAATTCATTGCTTTATAAGGGTAGCGACTGTTTTGGATTGTTGAAATCTGGAGTCCTAGGTCCGACTCCTGTTAAATAAAATTATGTAGATCGAAGTATGGCTGAAAATATTAATGCAGAAGATAACTGTAATGCGTCTGCACGCATAAAAAAAGCGGGAGATACACAAATACATACGAATGTAATCAAAAATTAGAATTTCAAAGGGTAAACGAGGAATCAACAATCGACCACCTATATATAATAAAATGTTTAAACAAATTAAAACAAAAGAAGAACTAAATGATAAGAAATTGAATCAAATATTTCAACATCTATCTTATAAAGCAAACATGAATAATGGTAATAAAGCTACTAAGAAACCTGAAATGGTGTTGGCATTAGCAGCGCCTGAGTATGTGGTGACTGATGCAGTTGAGCCACTAGCACTAGTACCAGTGGTAACAGATGTCTCAGCAGCAGTGGTAACAGTGGTTACAGAAGTTGAACCTCCAGCATTAGTTGAAGAGCTGGCAACAACACTAGTAATAGTCGTTCCTTCAGCAGCTTTAGTTGAAGTTGATTCATTAGATTTAGTGGAGGTTGAAGTAATTTCTGAACATTTGTTGTCTGAACATGAAGTGATGGTAATGATAGTAGTTTCATCAGCAGTGACTTCAGTAACAGTTGATGATAATGGACAGTAAGTAGTGTATGAAGTGACGACACCGTTTTCAGTAGTAGTAACAACTGTGACACCGGTAGTGGCAGTTGATTCTGAGCATTTGTTATCTGAACATGAGGTGATGGTAACAAGAGTGCTACTAATATCATCAGTGGTAACAGTAGTGACGCCAGCGTTAGCAGAGGTTTCGGAAGTACCAGTAGTAGTACCAGTAGTAGTACCAGTAGTAGTACCAGTAGTAGTACCAGTAGTAGTACCAGAAGTAGTACCAGTAGTAGTACCGGAAGTAGTACTGGAAGAAGTACCGAAAGTAGTACTGGAAGTAGTACCAGTGGTTTCGGAAGAGTCAGTTGTAGCAGTGGTTTCAGTAGTACCAGATGAAGTGGCTTCAGATGATGTTGATGTTGATTCTGAAGTTGAAGTTGAAGTTGAGGTAGCTTCAGATGATGCACTTGATTCATCTGATGAAGTTGAGCTTGCACTGTAAGATGGGTTAGTCAAAGTGTAAGTGATATCATAAGTTTCAGTTGCTCTCTTGACAAATCTTTTAGCGGCTTCATCATCAGTAATGACAGTAACAACACCAGTCAAGTAGTAATATTGAACAGAGTCATCTGGATAACCAATGAACGTGAAAGTTAAAGTTTCGTTAGTATCTGGGTAGTAGGAAGTAACGAAGTCAGCAGTAGTGTTAGTCATATCAGTAGTAACGTCGCTGATTAAAGTACTGTCAACTCTAACATAAGTAACATAAGCACTGAAGCCAGTTGATTCCATGTAAACTTCACAAGATTCCCATGGTCCTAAAGAACCTGGAACACCAACGGCATAGTATAAGTATTCACCAGTGTAATAACCAATAACAGATGGTTCGTCGGCAGTAGAAGAAGATGAAACAGCACCTGATGAAGTGGAAGTAGTAGCATCAGATGAAGAAGTTGAAGAAAGGTTTGGATTAGTTAAGGTGTAAGCAACATCGTAACTGGTCTCAGCTCTCTTAACAAATCTCTTAACTTCGTCACCAGTGGTAATTGTTACAACACCTTCAACAGTGTAGATTTCGGCATCAGTATCTGGGTAACCAATAAAACTGAAGATTAAATCATCTGATGAATCTGGATAGTATGAAGTGACCCAGTCAACAGTGTTATTGGTCATGGTGTCAGTGACATCTGTTATAACGGTACCACCAACTCTGACATATTGAACATAAGAAGTGAAGTAAGTAGCATCTAAAGTACATTCAATTGAATCCCATGGACCTAAAGAACCTGGGACGTAGACAGCGTAGTATAAGTACTCACCAGTGTAGTAACCGACAATGTATGGTTCCTCAGATGCAGCAGATGATGAAGCAGCAGAAGAGGAAGAGGAAGTAGCAGAAGCTTCATCGGAGGTAGAAGATGATTCTTCAGAAGATGAGTAATTTGGGTTAGCAATGGTGTAGCCAACATCGTATTCAGCTTCACCTCTTTTAACAAATCTTTTAACTTCGTCACCAGTAGTAATAGTGACAACACCTTCAAACAGTGTAGCTAACAATGCTTGAATCAGTGTCTGGGTAACCAATAAAACTGAAGATTAAATCATCTGATGAATCTGGGTAGTATGAAGTGACCCAGTCAACAGTGTTATTGGTCATGGTGTCAGTAACATTAGTAATAACGGTTCCACCAACTCTGACATATTGAACATAAGAAGTGAAGTAAGTGGCATCTAAAGTACATTCAATTGAATCCCATGGACCTAAAGAACCTGGGACGTAGACAGCGTAGTATAAGTACTCACCAGTGTAGTAACCGACAATGTATGGTTCTTCAGTTGAGGTAGAAGCAGCAGAAGAAGAGGAATCAGTTGATGAGGCTTCAGTAGCAGAAGCTTCAGTAGATGAAGAAGCTTCAGCAGATGAAGATTCAACAGATGAAGATTCAGCAGATGAAGAGTATTCTGGGTTGGTGATAGTGTAACCAACGTCATAAGAAGCTTCACCTCTCTTAACAAATCTTTTAACTTCATCACCAGTAGTAATAGTGACAACACCTTCAACAGTATAAGTTTCAACATTAGCAGCAGTATCTGGGTAACTGGGTAACCAATGAAACTGAAGATTAAGGTTTCATCAGTATCTGGGTAGTAAGTAGTGATCCAATCAACGGTGTTGTTGGTCATGGTGTCAGTAACATTAGTAATAACGGTTCCACCAACTCTGACGTATTGAACATAAGAAGTGAAAGCAGTAGCTTCTAATGAACATTCAATGGTGTCCCATGGACCTAAAGAACCTGGAACTGAAACAGCGTAGTATAAGTAAGTACCGGTGTAATAACCAACAATTGATGGCTCATCGTCAGCTTTAACAACTGATAAAGTACTTAATAAAGTCCATAAAAAGGCAAAAGTAAAACGAGTGTCAAATAATCTCATTATAGAACAAGAATAGATACAGAGATACAAATTGAAGGGGGGATATAAATCTTTTTATACAATCAGGCTGTAGTTACAAATTTGATAGAAACTTAACGGACTAAGGTGGTGGAGAAGGTGCAAATTTATCTGATTGTTGTAGTAACAGATTCGAAAACATCACAAAAGTACACCAAAAGAGGCTCTAAAGCTGCAAAAATGGGCCAAAAAGATTATTTTCGTGTTTAAACATGCAGGGAGTGTGAACTTTAAAAATATTTATGCATCATACTACATGAATAAATAATAAGCTAAGAAAAATTTCTTGTTGAAATCTCTTAAAAAATAAGGCGAAAAGTGATTTTTCCAGCCTTTTCTTGTTCTCTTGGTATACTAAAAGCTTTTCTTGTCATGCTTAAACCATAGTTTCAGCTCCATAGTGAATAATGAATATGACTATGAAGTTTCAGATATTCCCGTTGTAAACAAAAACACCCAAAAAAACATTACAGATTTCATACGGGACTTCCAAATAATGAAATGTAGCTGAAAACATACTGTAAATGTAATAAACATAGTTCATGCATGAATTGAGCAATATTATTTATTTATTGAGAGGCTTAGAAGAGGTTTCATAGGTTACAGGAAATTAAAGACGAATTTTAATCGATTTTATCGATTCAATCAGATACATGGTCTAAACATGGAAATTGCGGGTTTTATACTAGTTCACTTCTAATAGGTTTATAACTTTTTTGTACTTGCTAGTCAATAGACGCACAGCAATTGCACTATAAATAAAAACCGGACCATGTATGGGGGGAACTCTTGGAGTATTATTATGAGGGTTTCTAAGATCACGTATGTATTCCGTAAATTTTATGCCTTAGTCTTGACATTTTGAAGTCTTATATGCGTTCGGACAGTCTTGAATATATAGTATAAACCAAGAAATAGATATATTTCCAGTTGAGCCTACAAATGGATTTAAAAACCCTTAAACCTATATTAAACCCAAAAAAATATTGCAAGTAAACGAAAATAATATTGAAAATTCGATATTATTTAGAATTGAAAATGCACCCCATTTCGTATATAACCTCATTTCGTATGTACCCTCATTTAAAGTGTCCTCATTTCATTTGCATCACAAATAAGTCACATAACTGTCTAATTCTCTATGATCAAATGTAAAGCTATGTGCCGGTTGAATCTTATTACTTGGTTGGTATAAGCAATAAGGATTTGCAATTGGAAGTTCTTCATCTGAGCTTATTGAAGATAATGAATTTGAAGAAGTTGAAGAAGATAATGAAGTGACAGAAGAGCTTCTGTAATGACTGTTTTTCAAGATGTCGTTGTATGAGACTGGACTTGGAGGTAATTGCTGTGGTCTGTTTGATCTTGGAGATGAAGATGGAGATCTTGGAGACGATGGAGATTTTTGAGAACGTCTTATTCTTTGAGCGATTTTCAAGTCTTGTTTAATTGGATCAATGAAAATTTTCAAGACACGACTTAAATCGTTATTTGAGATTTTGACGTCAAAGTTCAATAAGTTTAACAACTGACGTTCCATTAAGTTAATATCTTCTAAAGTGAATAAGCCATCTGTGTAATCAGCCCAGTGACTATTTTTTGGTGATGAATCATTATTGAATTTTGATGAAATTATTAAACAAGCCAAAAAGATTCTATGTAAAGTGCATGGTAAACCTTGAGAATTTTTTGGTAATTTGTGTGATAATTTTTCCAAGTAAACCAAAGTAGATAATAAAGTACCGGAGTATACATTAGTATATCTGACTAATTTTGAAATAAATGTCATTAATGATGGTAATGGTTTTGATTTACCATTTGGTGAATTTGGTGGTGATGGTAAAAAAGTTTTAGACTTTTTACATTTGATAACTTTTAAAGTAACGTTAACAATAAGTTGGATCATTTGTTGAGTGACTGGAGATTTGACTAAAATTGATAAAGCTTGAGAGTCTGACATGATGAGGGATGTATATGATAAAGATGATACAGAAGAAAAGTTAAAGAAAAGAAAGAGTTTTTATATATACAAATGAAAGGTTTCATGTACCTTTTATTGACACGAACGCGTTTCATTAACTAATTATTTGGAATTTGTGTAAACAGGTTCATTATTTAATGCAAAAGTATGCAATCATTTAACTAAAAAGGAACAAGACGCGATAAATTAAGACGCGTTTTTTTTTTCACTTTGGATCTTTAAATCTTTGAAGTCCTTTAGAATAGTTAGAGATTGGTATGTCATGGCTGTGTTGATATATGTAGTATAAGATTGTAGTAATAGATAGAATAGAGTAAAATCAAATAAAATACAATAAAACAATAAAGCAAGTCAAAAAAAAAAAAAGAGAAGCAAAAGATGCACTACGAAGATACTACAAATACACTACAAATACACCAAAAACCACTAAAAAGATATATTTATATATACTAGAACCAAGGAAACGAATATCCATTACTTAAAACAGTTACATTCTTATCATGATTTTCCATTTCCAATAAATTAAAATTCATTCGCGTGACGCGTCTCATTTATTACCCAAACCGGAACAGGAACATTTAAGGCTTATGAGAATCTTTAAAGGTGAATAAATACATAGCCATATTTAATGAGAATGTCATAAGAAAATAACTATAAAGGAACATTCAGTACAAAGAATAATATAATAATAATTTAAAATAATAACTGAATTAATACAATAAAGTAATAATTAAATAGAGTAATCATATATAATAAAGTAATAAATCAACCCTAAAAGGTTTCTTCAATTCCGGGTAAATTTCCTTTACTATAAAAATTTTTCACTTTCGAATTCTTTTTCCCTTCTTATTTATTTATTTACTTATTGAAGAATTGTAAGTTTTTAATATTTAATAATCTTCTTCTAAATGACGATACAAACGCTGTGCACCAGTCCGATCTGGCATAGTACCCAGAATAAATGAGGCATTAAGTATACCCAAATTTCTGATTATAGAAGATTATTAAAAGTTTATTTAAAGTATGTTTCTAACATTATTAGGATATATATAGATAATATCATTATATACATTCAATTTTTTTTTATTTAATGAATCTGTAGTATTAGTTATAATAATGTATTATTTAGTGCAGTGTGTTTTAGGTATTATTTAGTATTATTTAGTAGTATTTTTTTTTTTTAGTACCGTATAGACCTCATCAGGTTTCAACTTTCAAGAAGTTTAAAAAAATATAAAGTAATAATTTATTAATTTAATAATTTAATAATTGATTACTTGAGGTTTCATAGTAGTTCATATTAAACAAGTCTAATCCACTAAATTTTACTTTTTGTGCTAAAATTTTTGTTTACGAAAAAAAAATAAAAAATTAAACACAAAATCAAATTTCATTTATAAATTCAATTCTTTGTTTTCGTTCATTTAGAATTCATTAATGTTTTCAGCTTCAGGTTCAATAAAGAGAAACCTTTCTAAAAAAAAATACGAAAGTTTCGATGATGAATCTCTACTGCCAAATAGTTCTTCATTCGTTTCAAGAAAAAGATCTTTAGTAAGACCTGAAAGAAACAATTTGAATAATCCTGAAAACCCTCATTATTACTACGCTCAATTAGCTTCCCAACAAGATAATATAACGGTCCATCCTTCCTCAACAGGTATAGATCCAACAAGAAATTCATATCATCCAAGTCATGAAGAAGATGAAGATAATGGAATTCAATTACAAGATTTATCTCCAGTTGGATCCGTATCGAGTGCAATAGATCATATCCAAAATCAAGGTAAAACTATCTATGGTTTGAATGATGAATACGAAAGTCCTTTTAAATCAAGAAAATCAGCTAAACAATTACCAACTTCAAATTCATTTAAAAATACAAACAGTAATAATAGTAAGAAAGATTCAAATGATTCAAATTTATCATTTTGGTTGGTTTATTGCTATATAGTAACATTTTGGGCTCCAGGTGCTTTATTAAAATTATGTGGTATGCCAAAAAAGGAGAGACAAGTTGCTTGGAGAGAGAAATGTGGTTTGATTTCAATCATTTTAATGCTTGGTGCCATTATTGCTTTCATCACATTTGGTTTTACTCAAACCGTTTGTAATAATACTTCAATTAGAATGAGAAATAATGAAATTAGTTCGGGTTATTTAATTATTGATGGTAAAGCTTTTGATTTAACCTCTTCTTCTCATCCTGCTGCTGCTGGTATCACTGCCGGAACAAACGTCTTATATCCTCCAATCAATGCTGGTGGTATGGATGCATCTTTCTTATTCCAAAACGTTAATGGTAATTGTAAAGGTTTGATTACTCCAAGAGATAACTGTACAATTCCTTATGATGATTTAAATCTTGCTTGGTATATGCCTTGTAAATTGTTCAACCAAGATGGTTCTTCTCAACCAAATTTTACTGAATCTGAATATTATGACGGTTGGGGTTGTCATACTTCTGAAACTGCCAGAGATGCTTATTATTCTTTAGTTGCAACTGGTGATGTGTATTTCACTTGGGATGATATCAAGAATTCTTCGAGAAATTTGGTCGTTTATTCTGGTACAGTGCTAGACTTAGATTTAATTAATTGGATTCAATCTTCAGATTTAGAATATCCTTCTTTGTTTGATGAATTACAAAATTCTGGTATGAGAGGTTATGACATTTCTTTATTATTAGCAAATTCAAATGACAGGAATGCTGCAAAATGTTTAACTGAAATTATTAAAGTTGGTGTAATTGACTCTGAAACAATTGGTTGTATTGCTTCAAAAGTTGTTTTATATCTATCTTTAGTCTTCATTTTATCAGTGGCTTTTGCAAAATTCGCTTTAGCTTGTTATTTTAAGTGGTTTATTGCTCCAAATCAAGGTGCAGACTCATTAAATGTTAAACAAATGAATAAGAAAGATATTGAAAGAGATGAATGGGCTGAAGATGAGGTTATTATTCCAGTTGATAATACCCATCATAGAAGAAGCTCAAGATTAGATTTCTTAAGAAGTTCTAGAATGTCTGTGAATCAATTAGATGATAATTATACTACTCCAGTGGCTTATGATAGAAAAGGTAATGAAATGACGAGTGTTGTTTTACAAAATGCTAAAAAGTTAAATGAAAGAAAAAACAATAAATCTTTAACTCCATTTGGTTCAAGAAATGCTTCAATCTCAAACTTAGCTGCAATGTATGAGGTTTCTGGTCTTGATCCTGATATTATTAGTGAAAATGTTGTTCCTCAACCCCCTCCTGATTATATGCCTTTTGGTTATCCTTTAGCTCATGTCATTACTTTTGTCACTTGTTACTCAGAAGATGAAGAAGCTATTAGAACTACTCTAGATTCAATTGCAACAACTGAATATCCGAATTCTCATAAATTGATCGTTTTGCTTTGTGATGGTCTAATTAAAGGTTCTGGTAACGATGAAACAACTCCTGATATCGCTTTATCAATGATGACTGATTTTACAACTCCCATTGATGAAGTTAAACCTTATTCCTATGTTGCAGTTGCTCAAGGTACAAAAAGACACAATATGGCTAAAGTTTATTCAGGTTTTTATAAATATGACAATTCAACAATCCCAATTGAAAAACAGCAAAGAGTTCCTGTTCTTTGTATTGTGAAATGTGGTACTCCAAGTGAAGCAAATTCTTCAAAACCTGGTAATAGAGGTAAGCGTGATTCTCAAATTATTTTAATGTCATTTTTGCAAAAAATTACATTTGATGAAAGAATGACAGAATTAGAGTACGATATCCTAATAAATATCTGGAAAGTAACAGGTTTACTGTCCGATTTTTATGAAATTGTTTTAATGGTTGATGCTGATACAAAAATTTATCCAGATTCTTTAACTCATATGGTTGGTGAAATGGTCAAAGATACTGAAATTATGGGATTATGTGGTGAAACAAAAATTTCAAATAAGCGTCAATCTTGGGTTACTGCAATTCAAGTTTTTGAATATTTCATTTCTCATCATCAAGCAAAAGCTTTTGAATCTGTCTTTGGTGGTGTTACATGTTTACCTGGTTGTTTCTGTATGTACCGTATTAAAGCTCCAAAATCGACGGATGGTCATTGGGTTCCAATTTTAGCAAATCCTGATATCGTTGAAAGATACTCAGATAACGTTGTTGACACTTTACATAAGAAGAATTTATTATTATTAGGTGAAGATAGATTTTTAACAACTTTAATGCTAAAGACTTTCCCAAGAAGAAAGCAAATTTTTGTTCCAAAAGCTGTTTGTAAAACAATTGTTCCTGATAAATTTAAAGTTTTATTATCACAAAGAAGAAGATGGATTAATTCTACTGTTCATAATTTAATGGAATTAGTTCTTGTTAAAGATCTATGTGGTACATTTTGTTTTTCTATGCAATTTGTTATTGGTATGGAGTTACTTGGTACTTTAGTTTTACCTGTTGCTATTTGTTTTACCATTTATGTCATTGTTATTGCAATCGTTTCAAAACCAACACCAATATTATCATTAGTCTTATTGGGTATTATCTTAGGTTTACCAGGTTTAGTTATCGTTGTTACAGCATCAAGATTATCGTATTTACTTTGGATGTTTGTTTATTTAGTTGCTTTACCAATTTGGAATTTCGTTCTACCTTCATATGCATTTTGGAAATTTGATGACTTTAGTTGGGGTGAAACAAGAACAATTGCAGGTGGTGATAAAGGTCATGAAGATGAAGAAGGTGAATTTGATCATTCAAAGATTAAAATGAGAAGATGGAAAGAATTTGAGAGAGAACGTCAATTAGGTTCTAATACTTTAGAAGCTCCTCAAAGTACTTGGGATCCATCTCAACAACTTAATGACCCTTACAACTTTATTGATGAAGATTTTAGTAATTAAGCAGCATACCCATGAAATTCTTTTCATTTATTATATATATATTTAACGCGCATACTACATTAGATTATTTGTTCGTAAATAACATTTCTATATTTGTATGACTTAACTTGTTAATTTATAGAACTCAACAGTAATCCCCGTTAAATAGTGCTCAGTGTCTTTTAATTTCAAATACTGCTGATTATCTAGGATGAATGGGAAGATGGAAAACAATTGTTCATAAGTCTTTAGATCATCTGTTGTTAAATTTTTCAATAATTCATATAAGTTTTCCAAAACTACTTTCAATTCCTTTTTCTGGACTGTATAAACTGGTAAATTATTAACTAGCCTTTGTTGATCTGAATAACGTCTAATGATTAAAACAATTCGACACAATAAAAATGGTAATGTAATATTAACCAATTTCAGTAATTCGCTTGATTCAAAATTTCCATAATTTATATCTGAAAACTTGAAAAGATCTGAAAGGCAGGTCAATCTGAATGATTGCTGAGAAAGTAATTTGATTGGCTCTGTTGAATAGCTTTCGATATCTAACGATAATAATTGTTTTGTTAGTGCTAATGGTGATGAATTGTTTTCCAGTAAATAATTCTCTATTAAATTATTTTCATAAAGGAATGAAGATTTCCAAATTGAAGAAATTAAAAGCTCAATGTTGTTTGAGTTTAAAGATTTTTTGGAAATATTAATTAAAATTAGATTTTTTAACGTTTCATAGATTTTTAAATTAAATTCAAAATCTCGATCTTCATTTAAATGTGGTAAAGTTAAAGTGATTGATTCAATTATTAATGACCATAATTCTGAAGAAATATCTTCATTGAAATCATCTAAAATTGGTAAAATCTTTGGGATTATTGAAACAATTAAATTTAAAGTTTCCTTCCAAATTTCTTGATTCGAAATATTTTTGAAATGTTCAGGATCATCATTATCAATTTTGTTATTGTTTAAATGGTATTTAATTGGATCTAATAAATTATTTATGATTTTAATTAAAACACCATTTTCAATTAACTTTGAAAAATTAGTATTATTTAAATTTAATAATTGGTTCTTCAAAATTGAAATTGATTTAATGCTTGTTGCAATAAAACTTGGAATTTGTTTCTTATTTGAATTTGATAATTTTTTCAAGATCCTTGACCTAATTAAAAATGGTAGTTGAATTAAATTAGATAATTGCATTAAAATTAAATCTTCGATCTCATCATTAATTTTAATTATTTCGAAACAATTTAACACATTTGCCTGTAACTCAGTTGGTTTTTTAATATCTGAAGTAAAGCTTGGTAAAAATGGAAATCTAATTGCATTATTGAAAATCAATAAAGATGATTCAATTTGTGATCTTGATAAATTTATGTTTTCATTGTTATATAAAATTTCAAAATTTTTAATTAATTCAATCAAGCTAATTTGATAATTATCAGAATCAGTTAATGAGACGTATTTAATTTGTTGAATTGACCAGAATTTGAAAAAAATTTCGAATAAGTTTAGTGGGATTTCATTCTTGAATAAGTTTAATATTTCATTAAATGAAATAAAAACGTTTTTAGTAATCTCAATTATATTTAAATCAATTAAACTTTCATAAAAGTCCAATAAAGAATTCCAAAAAACTTCATCACTATAATTAATAAAATATAAAGAATATAAATTATTAATACCTTTTAAGGTTACTAAAATGTAATCATTAAATGATTTAAGTAATTCAAAATCATTTTCATCAGGTTTTTTAAATTTGATCGACAGCAAATCTCTAACAACAATGTTAAAAGTTTTATACCAATTTAAATAAGAACCGTGAGAGTCAACAATTCTAAAAAATGTTTGAATAGCAACATTACTAATTTCAATTCTATCATCATTCGAAATTTTAACTAAACTGTTTAATAAATATAACCATAAAGCTTTGATATTATCTGATTTTTGGTTCATTAATAGATCATTTAATTCATTAAAGTTTTCCACAATTAATTCTTGCTTGATTTCAAGCTCTAAGAATTTTTGTCTATAAAAATCTGATAGTAACCAATAATAACTCACAGCCGAAAATGAAATGTTTAAATCAATATTTTGAGATACAAATTGATTTAAAACGTCAATAATGGATTTTGTTGAATTTAGAGGTTTGATTGATTCTAAGAAATCATTTAAAATCAATTGTAAAATTTCAAAACTTGATTTTAATAAATTTTTTGAAGTATTCAAATTTGTATTGTTATTTTTCAAAAAAATGAATGGAGAATTTATAATTCTTAGAATAATAAGCCAAGAATTATTAAAATGGTTACCAAATTGGTTTAACAAATCATATAAAGTGTTTAAAATTGAATAAATAATCTCTAAATCTATTGAATTAATGTCTTCTTTATTTAACAAATTTTTAATTAAATTCGATAAAGAGTTGAATAATTTGACTTCTAAATTCGAAGTGAGTGTGGAATCAGTATTATTGAATCCTATTTTTGAAATCTCTTTAATGAATAAATTGAAATTTAAAGAAACTTGTTTTTTAATTTCTTCTTCCTTAAATTTAATCTTTTTAGAACTTAAATTATTGATTAAAAAATTATTTAAAATTAACCAAAAGTCATATTGATTATTTTCAACTAAAAATCTTTCAGAATTCGAAATTGAGAATTCATTTAATTTATTCAAAAAGAATTCTTTGTTATATGGACATATGTTTAATTCATTATTATAAAGTGGATCATCAACTTCAATATTTTCAAAAATTGTTATATTTGATAATTTGATCAATTGATTGATTAATTCATCAAAAGACTCATCATTAAAATTTTTTGTGCTTTCATTTAACTTATGTAAAGAATTTTCAACTGATTTCAAATCAGCTATTGATAATTCAGGTTTTGGAGGAATATCTTTAATAGGCAAATAATTTGATGGACCATTTAAATAATAATCGAACCATTGAAATGTGATTAAAATGAATTTCCAAGATTTTGATAAAATTGGACCTAAAGAAATAGTTAAAGAAGTCAATGCTCTAAAACAAATAACGTGTCTTGAATTTAAATATCTTGTATGAAATTTGTCGATAACTGGTAATTGTTCGCTTGAACTTGTAAATTGGTCAACTAAAAAATCACCAATTGAATTATGTCTAATTTGTGGGATTGGTTTTTTAGAAACATTTGAAACAGTTGCAATCGAAAATAATAATAATAAAGAATCTCTTTGCCTGTTTAAGCCTAAGATACCAGAAGAATGGCATAATTTTTGTAATGACCTGATTAAAGAATGAAATAGTTCATTACTTAAACAAGAATATAAAAATTCATTACCAATATTAACAATTGATTCAGCTGTTGAAACTAAAATTGATTTTAAAATTAAAAAATCTAAATTATTTTGCTCATCTTCACTTAACTCAGAGAGGAAAACAAAGGTTGTTTTTAAATTATTATCTTGAATCTTTGATTTATTTAAAACGAATTTCCCTAAACCTTCACCAAAAGAATTTATTATATTTAAAATCAAATAAATTTGATAAGTGTCAGGAGATTGAGGTGGTTCTAATTTATCTAAAGAATCTAAATAAGGAATTTTAATTAAAGAATTTTGTAGATTAATAACTCTTTCATTTTGATCTGGATTTTTAATAATTTCTTGTGGGTTTAAAATTTTTTCAAAGATTGGCTCTTTAATTAAATTTGAAATAACAGTTAAAAATTCTTGAATGATTTTTTTTTTATTGTTATCAAAATCATAATCATAAGTTTTAAAAATCAGTTTAATCAGCTTAAAATCTTTAAAAATGTTATTAAAGATTTCTAAAGATAAGATTTTTTTCCAGTTTGGTAAATTTGAATCTTTTGTTAGAACATGAGTTAATAAAGATAAAATAACTTCAGTTTCGATTTCTAAAATTGATAATTGGGATTTAATCAATAAAAAAATGATTCTTGAGACTCTAACAACAATTGAAAAATCTTTATGATTTGAAAAAGATCTTAATAATAAAGGGGTTATCTTGGTTCTTACTAGAAATGCAAATTCTTCATGGGTTAAAAATAAATCTTTATAATTTGTTAAAACGGTTTCTAATAATTCAAAGCCTAAAGATTCAGAAATAGAATTAAATTTCAAAAAAGTCGGTTTCTGATGTTCGATTAACGAGCAAAAATCATTAAAAATTCTGAAGCAATCAAAAGCATTAGAAGAAATCTTAATTAGTTTATCATCATCGATTTGAACTTCAAAATTTAATTCAATATCATTTAATTTATCTTCTTCTAAGACCTTTTCAAATAATGATAGCATAATCTGCTGTTCAGTTGCTCCAGCAGTATTAATAACCATTGGAGTCTTATTGTAAGATTGTAGGATTGAACAAACTAATAGAATCTTAGCGACTAATTCACCATTTATGAATTGATTATAACTTTGGAAAAAAGTTGGTAAAATTTGTAAGACCCTCAATTGTATATCAACAGCCAGGTGTGTTGCTTCTATAAAGGAATCAACTAGAGAATTTAATTTTGAAACTGGGATTGATTTAAATTGAATCAATTTATGTAAAGATTGTAAAGCAATTGCACTGAATTTAGCATTTCTTGAAGCACACGAAAGAATAAAAGGATTTATGAAATCTTCTTTCTCTGATAACGATTCTAAGAACTGCGATTCATCTATTGAATTGTTATAATTCTTTAAGATTAACAACGAAGCTTCAGAAGCCTATTTTTGTCAGTATAAATGTAGAAAGAGTCGGAAAAAAAGCAGCACATACGGTTCTTATCTCTGAATTGCGTCTCTTGGACTCAGAAACCAGACTAGTAAGCTCACCAGAAAGCTGCTGAACAATCGACATTTCAAATTTGTTTTGTTTTGCTGTTAAATTGATTGAATTTTCGCGCCTTTTCTTTTATGTTTGGTTATGTGTCCTGGAGGAAGAGAATGGATGGGTTTGAAGGGTCTTTGGTGGGATTGGTGGGTTGAAAGAGTGCTTTTTGAGTTCTACTAGTGTGTTTTATACTACATTCCACTTATTTCATTATACTCATTATATATCTATATAGATTGTTCATTGTCACTGTCACAGACCACCTCTTTCTTAGAATACACAAACACGTCTTTTCTGTTTGACCTCTTCGGTCTCTCAATATTTGCATCAGTTGTACTCACAGAGACAGAACGTGGGATTGCTAAACCATAAGCAATGACTTGGTCTGTGAAATACCAAAAAGTCTTTGTTGTGTGCTTAATAGACGATTTCAACTTCCTCGTTAATTCCTTTGGTGTCAAACTTCTTTCATTTTCGTTATCGTTGTCATTATCATTAGTTTCATAATCATCATCATCATTCAAATCAAAATTATCAAAATTATTATTGCTATTATTATTATTATTATTATTATTGCTGGTATTATTGTCAATAATCTCATACTTAATTATATCTGACTCATCTTCATAGACTGGCCTTCCTAACACACCTTCTCTTTGACTTTTTCTTTGCAGAACGTGAACTCTATTGACCCATTCCCATGGAATGAGGGTTGCACTCACATAAATTGTGGTATTAAAGATTTCACTTAATTCAGAAACCCAGAGATTTGAAATATCAACAATAAAGAATGCAGCTTGAAGATTAATAACAAAACCCGTCAGTATTGTTAGCAATAAGATGGAACTGTTAAAAATATAATATCTTTTCCAAAATGAATAAATCAATATTAAACCTGAATACATCATTGATAATGCAATTCTTAATAAATAAGTGAATGCAGGTAATATTGATATATCAGATTCTTCGGTGTCATTTTGTTTAAAATTATTGAATGTTGAGACTCCCCAAATGACCTGAGAACAAATTGATAAAAATCCACCTAAAATGAAACTAACTCTTTTTTCTTTAACTCTTGAAAATAATCTAATTATCACTTGCACCTGAGATAATTGTGCAATTAAAACAAAGACAAAATCAATGATATCAAATACTTTATCACTTTGTAAATCACTTAATAATTTCTCACCACTTGAATAACCTAATTTATATTCTTTACTTAAAAAAACTATTGAACGAACAAATAAAATGCACAGATTCACTGAAGCCAATAATGAACTAATTCTTAATAACCATGAAGGTTTCTGTGTGTGATTAGTGAAAACAATAATTGTTAAGAATAAACACATTACTGTTGAGACCGTTATTGAGTAAATAATTGGATAAATCGAGTATTTGAAAGAACCTGACTCTGTATGTACAAACTTGCTCCACTGCTCTGCCATCAAAGGGATCGTTTCAACTCCAATCCTTCTAAAAGTGGAATAAACTGGAGCATAACCATAGCAAGTTGAAGAATAAAATGTTTCCTCTATTGGAGTGACCTTTTGTAAATCGAACAAAAGAACACCAGGACTTAAAGTCACTCCATCGCAGATGGAATACTCATCTCGCTGCTCTGAGTACCTCCAAAGGATGTTTGAACCGAAAACCATTAAGAATTTAAACGTTGTTAAAATTATTTTTTTTAAATTTTTCTTTTATTTATTAAACAAAAATGGAAGTTTCTGCTCCTTTTAGTGTAAAGGAGGACGATGACGGTTCCAATTTGAGTTTCATAGGGATGTATGGTGATGATGAAAATGGGAATCTCAATTCTTTCCAAAACTCTAGGGATTCTGCGACCAAAATTCGAACTTCAATTGAAGAATCAAGAACTGATTTGAACTCATTAAGAGATAGATATGGATTCAAGAAACAGAATAATTATGTGTCATTACAAGATTATAATGAGTGGTGGACTCAATACTCGGGTCATTGTGCTAGAAGAAAGAAAAAATGGGTAGATTTATTGATTAAAAATGGATTGGGACTAAATAATGATAATCCAGTTAGATATCCACCAAGATCAGATAAATTGAAAAGATATATAAGAAAGGGGATTCCAGCTGAGTGGAGAGGCAATGCATGGTGGTATTTAGCCAAAGGGCCTGAGATGTTAAAAAATAATTTGGGAGTTTATGATGAATTAGTTGAAGCAACAATTAATTTATCAAGTAAAGATAGTGAAATAATTGAAAGGGATCTACATAGAACTTTCCCAGACAATATTCATTTCAAGCCTGAAATACCAATTGAAGGCGAAGCAGTTTTAATTCAAGCATTAAGAAGGGTTTTGAGAGCCTTTGCAGAGTATCAACCATTAATTGGATATTGTCAATCTTTAAATTTCATTGCAGGTTTATTATTAATATTTATGGATGAAGAGAAAGCATTTTGGATGTTGGTTATAATAACGTCAAGGTATTTACCTGGGATTCATGAAATTAATTTAGAAGGTGTTAATATTGACCAAGGTGTATTAATGTTAGCATTAAGGGAATATATACCAAATGTTTGGGAAAAGATCATTGGCATTAATTTTGATTCTCCATATGTTAATAATGTCAAGAGTAATGATTTCTTATTGAAATTACCTCCAATTACATTATGTACTTCTTCATGGTTTATGAGTATATTTATTGGGATTTTACCAATTGAAACTACATTAAGAGTTTGGGATTGCTTATTTTATGAAGATTCAAATTTCTTGTTTAAGATCTCATTATCGATATTTAAGTTATTAGAACCAAAGATCTTGAAGTTAAACGATGAGATTGAAATATTTCAAATAATTCAAAATAGTCCAAAAAGTTTAATAAATCCATCAGATATATTTGATTTGATATTTAAAAAAAGGTTTGGCTTCAACCATTTAACACAAGATGAGATCAATAGATGTAAGAAATATGTCATTGAAAAGAGAAGAAATAAAACTACAGTGAATAACGATGATGTTGAATTCAATAGAAACTTATTAAGTGATGATTTATGGAAACCTGATCTGTATGGATTCAAAAAGAATTCATTGCCAGGGGTCCACTGGAATAACAATCTGTCTAAAAGAATCAAGATTATTAGGAGGAGGTGAGTTCCCATCCTTTTTTTAATCTGTTTAAAGTTGAATTTATGTCTATGATACCTGAATTTTGTAGTACTATTGATATTTCATCCCATGGAATTGACATTTCTGGTTCTGGTTCTGGTTCTTCTTCTTGCTCTGTTTGTGCAATTGTAGGTTCAGGTTTGGATGTCATGACCGTGAACTTTAAGTCCTCACCTAAACTTCCAATTAAATTCGAGTCCTGGATGACTTTACCTTTAATTAAAAATTTCAAGACGAGGTCTTGGAGTTCAGGAATCTTAGCTGCCAACACTTCTTTGACTTTCTTGATAGTTTCATTCTCATCTAACTCCAAATCGATCTGGAATTTTGGTGCTTTAATAGATTTGAACGAACATTTGACGTTTGAACTGATTGAATTATTCTTGTAAACAGAAGGTAAATTTGGGAATTTTGGTAAGACGTTGATCGAATTGAGTTCTTTCTTGTAATTGTCTTCAATCACGATTGGTGAATCTGATAAAAGCTTGAGGAAAGTTGAAGCAAATTCGAATTCTGTTAAACTCATGTTGAATATTAAGGAAATGAGATTTTTTCAAACAATTAATTAATTAGATAATTAATTAATTCATGTCAAATCCATTGTTCTTCAACTACCACGAGTTCAGTGTTCATGAGTACCAGTTACTGGATTCCCCATTAGTTTCTTCACATGAAACTCCACTGATTATCACTCATTTTCCCAATATTTACCATCCTTTAAACTCAATTCACTCAACAAGAATTGTAAGGATACCAAGAACTTTCAGCAAACAGTATCCACAATTCTCTAATATCCTTCCTGGTAATGAAACTGGGGCAATCTCAGATAGTAATTTGGAGTTCTTGCCAATTGGAATGTTTAACAAAGAATTATTTGGAACTAGTTCAATTTCTCCCCTGAGTAACTATTTGAGCGAGGAAGAGTTTACTACTTTGATGGATACCATAAATTCATTTCTTTTTGAGTCTTTTGAGTTTAATTGGTGGAACCTTTTTGATTATTTGATCGATCTACTGACGTTTTGGTTCCTATTTGATATAATTAAGTCGAGAGACAAGAAAGTAAGTATTTTTAATTTAATTAATACACTCAATACTAACAGATACAAGTGCCTCGATAAGCTGGAGTCTTTCATCCAAGACCAGAACGACACATTGAAGAATCGCAGTATTCGCATCATCTCACCAAGAAGAAGTGGATACCTCTCACTGGACATCGAGATACCGAGACCTACCATTAACACAGCACTTGATAGTCTCAGTGAAAACAACAAAGAATGAATGGAATGAATAGCATAAATAGCATAAATAACATGAATTGAATGAGTTCAACGATAAATATTGTAGCTCATCGCACCGAAAATTTTTCCACTTTAATAAAACCTTTAAAATGGCAGAGATGTCAGGAGTTTTCGCTATTAACAAGCCATCAGGGATCAGTTCATCCAAATTCCTTGCACAAGTGCAAGACATCTTCACGAACTCACCTAATTTCTCAGGTTATCTGTCCACTTTGCAAGGTGAGAAAGTCAAAGAGCTACAGAAGAGTGGCCAGAAGGCATCCAGAAGAAAGCTAAGATCGGTGCTGAAGGTCAAAATGGGTCATGGTGGGACCTTAGACCCATTGGCATCAGGAATACTGGTAGTTGGTGTGAATAAAGGGACAAAGTTATTACAGAATTATCTTACTGGATCAATCAAAACATATGAAACACAAGCAGTGATTGGAATGTGTACAACAACAGGAGATGTTGAAGGAGAAATTATTAGTAAAAATGGAGTGAAGCATATTACTCAAGACATGATCAATGAAATTCCAAAGAAGTTTATTGGTGAATTGAAACAAACACCACCTATCTACGCAGCATTGAAGATGAATGGGAAACCACTTTATGAATACGCAAGAGAGAACAAGCCTTTGCCTAAAGAAATTAAGCCACGGATCGTTAATATCTACTCATTAGACATTCTAAGCGAATTGAAGTGTGAACCGTATGAAAAGTTGAACGAGTCGAAAGATTTGAACATCCCGACGTTGAACGAGGACAAACTGTATTATAGCAAAGAGTACAAGCCAGATGGAGAGGCCGTTGAAGTCTTATTAAAACCATTTGACACTGATGAATTACCAAGTTTCAAGTTCAAGACACAAGTGAGTTCTGGTACTTATATCAGATCATTGATCAGTGATATTGGCAAGAGTTTGGAATCTAGTGCGTATATGGTGGCATTAAAGAGATCACAGCAGGCAGAGTGGGAGTTGGGCAAGAATGTTTTTGAGATGGAGGACTTGAAGAGAAAGGATCAAGTCTGGGGGAAAGTGTTAAGCCAGGTATTTGCTAATAGTGATGTGGACGTTGCAAAACTGTTTGAAGAGGCAGAGGAGGAGTTCAAAGTGGAACCATCGACTGTTGGGCCGGAAGAAGACAATGAAGCAGAACCACAGAACAAAAAGAGAAAAACTGTGGCATCCCACAATTAATATATAAAGAGTGTATTAAAGTATATTAAAAGTGTAGTTATGGTTGAATCGATTGCTATTATTGGAGGAGGAGCCTCTGGTGTAATTGCATTGGACACTCTGATCAAAGATGGGTTCACTAAAGTTAAGTTGTTTGAAAGAAGGGCCGTACCTGGTGGAGTTTGGGTGCTAGACAGAAATCCAAAAGAGGTAAACATCGAGCCCGGCTTGAACGAGCTGGCGTTAGATCCACAACTAGATAATCCGTTAAAAGAAGCTAATGAGGTCAAGTTGCCTAGAAGTTCTCAGGAAAGATTCATCGAAACAGCCTCATATGAAGACTTGAGGACGAATATTCCTGAACAGTTGATGACTTTCTCTGATTTGAAGTCTTGGGGAGAAGGCACAG
This sequence comes from Millerago galiae, assembly GCA_030568845.1. Taxonomy (NCBI): domain Eukaryota; kingdom Fungi; phylum Ascomycota; class Saccharomycetes; order Phaffomycetales; family Phaffomycetaceae; genus Millerago; species Millerago galiae. The sequence continues at coordinate 17,831 of JAJMIZ010000013.1, read as the reverse complement.
ATTATGTGAATGGAGAAGTGATCCAAAGATATATTGAGAATTATATAAACAGAAACATCTCTTATGTTGAATATAATACGAGTGTTGAAGATATTTATAAGAATTATGAGGTTAAAGACTCGAAATTTGAATTGACGTTGAGAAAAGAAGTTGGCGATGAAGATTATTGGTATAAGGAATCTTTTGATGCAGTCATTGTTGCTACTGGCCATTATCATGTTCCATTCATTCCAGATGTTGATGGTTTAAAACAAGTTTGGGAGAAGTATCCAAATAAGGTGAAGCATTCTAAATACTTCAGAAAAAACCATGATTTCAAAGACAAGACGGTGGTTGTCATAGGTACAAGAGCATCCGGATCAGATATCGTAGCAATTGCTGCTAAGAACGGTGTGAAGAAACTATATCATTCGAAAAGAGCAGGTATTGTGAAAAATGAAGAAGAACAAGTTGAGATTAAACCAGAAATTAGCAAGTACGAAATCGTTGATGAGGATATTATAGTGCATTTCAAAGATGGTTCTACAGTTATAAACCCAGATGAGGTAATCTATGCCACTGGATTCAGGTATTCGTATCCATTTTTAAGAAGATTATATCCAAACTTTACTACAGGCTACATTATCCCAGATCTATACCAACATACATTTTTCATCAAAGATCCTAAACTAAGTATTATTGGAGTGCCAACAGATGCAATTTCATTCAGGATCTTTGAGTTCCAAGCAGTTTTGGTGTCGAGATATTATAAGAGAAAGATTGAATTACCAGATTTAAAAGAACAGTTGGAATGGAGCGTTAGAAGGTATCAAGAGAAAGGTAATTCTAGAGCATATCATACGATCGACAATAAGATTGAATATTTCGATACTCTGGTAAAATTAGGAGGTGGGATCTCTCCAGAGGAAGGATATGAAGGTAAATTGTATCCAACATTTAGTAAAGAAGATATTGAATTACATGACTCGTTATTAGAAAGATTAAGATTATTTTATTCAGAAAGCAATACACGTTAGAAGTTTACTGCTTTGTTCACGTTTCTAGGTTCTCTTGTATCGTCGATATCGAGATCATCAGTATGAACTTCATCGTTTTCATCATCGTTCCACTCTTGACCTGAGTGGTCGACTTGGTTAGATCTCTTTCTATAGTACCACACCAAGAATGCAATGACTAGGATAAGGAATGGAGTAACAATCCCCACAACGCAACCAATAATGACCTTATCATGGCTAGAGAGGCCTTTTGAGACCGGTGCTATTGATGAGGCAGATGTTTGAGTTGAAGTGACAATGTTTCCATCTGATGAGAAAACTGTTGTGAGTGTGACAATTTTTGTGCTTTCTGGAGTTGATGTTGAGCTTGTAGAGGTAGTAGAGCTGGTTGTAGAACTTGATGATGTTGAAGTTGAAGAAGTTGATGTTGAAGTTGATGATGTTGAAGAACTTGTAGATTCTGTTTCAGTAGGTAAAAGTTCAGAAGAAGAAAATGATGATGATGTTGAAGATTGCAGATCTGATTGCTCGGAGGATATTTCAATTGAAGAGCTTGTTTCAATATTAGCTTGTGATGTTGAATTTGAATTGTTTAGATCATCGAGGACAGAAATCGCAACAGAGGAGCTATTTTCAAGGAAAGAAGTTGTACTTAGAGCTGTTGTTTCAGATGATTCAGTGATTGAGGAGGATACTTCCTGAGATGCCACTAAGAGCAGTAAAAACGGTAAGAAGATCATTGGTAAAGATGAAACGGATCGCGAATAGAAAATTTTTCGAGTTTATTAATAAACTATCTATTTACATATTAACTTATTAATACTTATTAATACAGCCGGTTATCAATAAGTGATATTTTATATAACAATAATCAATTCTTCATGTCCCTCAACCAACAAGACCTTGCTAAACTCGACGACGCCTCTAGAACTGAAATTTTGCAATTCATCGAGTCTGAGAACTCCAAGACCAAAGTGCAAACTTCCATCCATCAGTTCACTAATTTATGTTTCAAGAACTGTATCACTTCAGTTAATAACGGTCAGTTATCACCACAAGAAGAGTCCTGTTTGAGTAACTGTGTCAACAGATTCCTTGACACTAATATCAAGGTTGTTCAGAGCTTACAACAGCAACAGCAATAGCCTGTATATCACTTGTATAAACACTTGTATATATTATCTCTCATTTTGTATAGGTTTATTGATTTATTGATGTATGGATTTGTATTGTTTTTATATTGATTTGATACTATTCGGTGCAAAATTTTCTCTCTCTACTAATGAAACAGTCGATTTCAAGACTCGCCCAGCAGTCGAAGCCCTGCTGGAACCACTTCAGCAAACAGATCTCATCCAAAGAGGAAGAGCGTCAGTTCAGTGAGATCTTCATGAGGATAATGAACAAGTCAAAGAAACAGGAGGATAAGTCGATGGAGATGATCTTTCAAGAGAGTTTGTCCAACATCAAACTAGAGGAAAAACCAAAGAGTGGTAAGTTCGAATTTAAGAAAGAGTTATCTAATAGGATGGTCAAGGACTTTGAACTTAGACAGAAGTTGGATAAAACTTTAGAACCAACGTATAGTGAATTAAGACAGTACCGGTCTAATCTTGAATTAATTAATTATTTAAACGAGTTGATAGTCAAATTTGAAGAGTATTTGAAGCATCCTGAAACAGGTCAAATAATGAATGAGCAGACGTTCCCATTGATTTTACTGAATGGGTTAAACATTCTATGTGATAAATTCAATTCCAAACAGGAAGCTTTAAATATTATTGAATTGCTAAAGAAGAAGAGTGTGAAGGTTTACTTCTATGGACTAACCATTGATATTCTCAACCTGAATCTCAAATTGAATTGGAAGCTGTTTAAAGATTTAAATAAGATCAATTTGATCATTGATGAAATTAAAATTAATGGGATCAAATCTAACATCTCGACTTTGAAACTGTTAAGGTTGATCTCTAATGAGTCCAAGCAGTTCACCAATTATAATAAGCAGGATGAGATGGAACTGTTCAAAATTGAACAATATGTGAGTGATCTGGTGGAGACCTTACAGTGATGCGTGTATATAAGAGAGATGAACCAATGAATAGATAAATGAAGATTAAATAAATAAAGATTAAAGAACTAGTAGTGGGGAATACGATACGATAAAATTAAATACAGGAAGAATAGTAAAAGAATACAATAATAAAAGAGCATAATAGAGTCAATAGACACAATTGATACAATAAATATTTCCCGAACTTACTCATCACTTGAATAAACTCATAAACCCACAGACTCATGATCCACCAGGTCTGCAAGGACTGTCATGATACAGTCCAGTCTTTCTTGTCCAAAGATTCACCTCTGATCAACACAACAAAGACAAAACTGGATGAATCTATTAAAATCTTCAAACAATTACTAAACTCAAACACTCTGGACACAATCTCATTAAGCTTCAACGGTGGGAAGGACTGTCTGGTACTGCTCATAATATATCTGTCCACTCTCTACGAGGTTTATGGAGACACTCTTCGCTCCATTGGGTCCATCAACTGCATCCTCATCAACTATGAGACCCAGTTTCCACAATTGACCAGCTTCATCAACGAATGTATAGAGAAATACCATCTAGACTTAATTCAATACAACATGCCCATGAAGCAAGGGTTCGAAACTTATCTTAAAGAACATCCTCAAATCAAATCCATCGTTATTGGCCAGAGAAGATCAGATCCATTCTCCAGTAATTTAAAACCATTCCAAAAAACTGACAACAACTGGCCTGAGTTCGAAAGAGTCCATCCAATGCTGGACTGGAAATATAATGAAGTGTGGTGCTTCCTAAGAACTAGTTCCATAGACTACTGTTGCTTGTACGATTTAGGATACACTTCATTAGGTGGGATCTCCAATACCCTCAAAAATCCACACTTGAAGACTCCAGATGGGTATAAATCTGCCTATGAGTTGACAGAGAGAAGTGATGAGCTAGAAAGAGAGGGGAGAAATAAATAAGTAAATAGTATTAAGTGTTAAGTATTAAGTATTAGTATATTAATATATTAGTATTCGTGTAGCGAAAATTTTATAAACTAAGTATCTAATGGAAACAGGATCAAAGAAGGGCTCAGGGGGCATTGCGTCCGAGCAGGACTTCAAACTGCAGCAGAACAAACGACTCAACGAACTCTTCAACATATCGAAAGATCCATACTTCATCAAGAACAATTTGGGTAAATATGAGTGCATTCTATGTAACACTTTACATACGTCAAACGAGAGTTACTTAAACCACATCAACGGGAAGAAACACCAACTGAACCTCCTCAGAAGAGAAGAGAAGCAGGAAATCGTTGGTAAATCCATCGATATCATCAAGAATGACTACGTTAAAACAGGTATACCTTCATATAATATAACAAAGATCAAAGATGAAGATAAATTTGGATTGTTTATAAAGATCAAATACGATTTATCAAATGAAGAACCGATATATAGAATCATGTCATGTTTTGAATACGAAAAAGATCTAGAAAAGAATTCAAATTATCAATATTTATTAATTTACTCAAAACCATACGAAATCATAACTTTTAAAATCCCATCAAAAGAATTCGATAAGTTTTGGACTTATTATGATAAAGACATTAAAGAATATTATCTACAGTTCACTTATAAATCATAATAATTTGTTATTAATTTGGTTTAAATATAAATTCAAATGATTATTTAATTTATTAATCTCAAAATTAGTTTCATTATATTCCAACTCAAATGATTTCTTTAATTCATTCATTTTATTCTCAATATCCTCAATATGTTTTTTTTTTTTCAATATTATTTCATTGTTTAGATTCTTTTCATTAATTAATTTCAAATATTTGTTATTTAATTCATTTATTTTAATATTAAACTCTTCATTCTTATTATCCTTAGATATTAATATCCTTTGATATTTCTCATTCAAATTCTTGATTTGTCTAGATAATAATTGGGACTTTCTATTGAATTCGTTTATTTGCAAATTAGATTCATTAATCTTTTCATTGATTAAATTTAATTTTAAATTCAAATTTTTATTATTTTTAATTTCGAATTTTAATTCATCAATTAAACTTAAAAAAGCTCTAAACTCTTGATTTAATATCTCAATTGAATTTATTGATATAGATAAATTTCTTGAATTAAGTTCAAGTTTATTTAAAGTTAATTCATCTTTTTTTAAGGACTCATTCAAATCATTCAATATTTTATTCAACATCTCTGGACTTTCAATTAAATAATTCCTCCATTTATCTAAGTTCTTCTTGGATTCTAATAATAAATAATTATGATCTTCTAATATTTGAATTAATTTCAATTTTTCATTTTTATAATTTAAATGTTCAATAGTTAAAGTTTCTTGTATTTTCTTTAAACTTTTTAACTCCTTCTCAATCTTGGAGTTACTGATATTTAATTCATTTATATCTTTATCAGTGAATTTTCTAGATTTTTCCACTAACTTCATGTTTTCATTTTTAAATAATTCAACTTTCTTCACTAATCCTTGGTACTCTTCATACTTTAAATTATTCTGTTTCAATATATCCTCATTGTCATATAAATGTTCTTCCCTAAATCTTGCAAAATTAACAATAGCACTTAATAATCTTTTAATTCTTGTACTTTCAGGTTTAATCAAATCAATTAAAACAAAATCATAAACACCACAGTCCACAAAGAACTTGTACAATTGTCTATGTAGTCTAATTAACTCAATAGCTTCAAACTCTTCATCTACCTCGTGTCTGACTGGAGGTACAAACAAGAAAATCTCTAAAATCTGTTGGAATAACGATTGTATAAATATTGGGGAAGGTTTTACTAAATCCTCTTCTGGAGCATTCAAATTGCAACTTTTCAAACATACCGATAACTCAGCAACATCAAGCAGTGGGAATCGATCGTTTCTTACTTCTTTTCTCTTATTCATTTGTAAAAACCACAAAAACTTTGAAGTTTAAAAGAATCTTTGTTTACTTTTTTTGTTTACATTTCGTGTTGACTTCCGAATTAGGAAATACAAAATGGCAGTTGTTTAAGGTCTTTTTCTTTCTAGAGGAATCGTTGTTTAACTAGTGTCATTGTACTCCTCTTGTTCCTAGGATTCTAATGGTACTATTCTTGTTTGTATTTCGCCTATCTTAAATGATTCTGTCAAAAAAACATCAGTGGGACACAAATCATGTAACGTTACTTTAAATGATATTGAATATATAACATAATAATAATATAAGTATAATAAGCACAGTTATAATATCGTAATTATACTGATATTAATTTAAGCATAATAATAATAATAATAATAATAATACAATATAATAGTACAATATAAAGAGTACAAGTAAGAATATAAATTCCTTTTCGGGACCTGAAAATTTCTTCATCTTATTCTTCATGTTCAGATTAGCAAGAACCAGAAACTTCTCCATACTGAGAACACTCAGACAATCCAGTGAGAACTCTCCTCAAATCGTCTCCACATTTGATCCTAAAACTAAAAGAGAAAGAATTACAATCAAACCAATCGAAAGACACAATGAATCAATTGACAAAAAAAGAGCAAGATTAACTTATCAATCAAGAAAGAGAGGTATATTAGAAACTGATTTATTATTAAGTGGTTTCTGTAAAAAATATTTAGCTTCTTTCACCATGGAAGAATTAGATGAATATGATAAAATTTTAGATCATTTAGATTGGGATATCTATTATTGGGCAACTAAAAACTATGATATCACACCATTGCCAAAAGAATTCGAAAATTCTAAGGTTTTTAAACTACTACAAGAACATAGTGAAAACAGGGAAAAGGAAATCTTAAGAATGCCTTCTTTATATTAACTATACTGATCATAACCTCCATACTCAAAATTATTATTTGGTGATTTTTTACTCGTAGTATTGGCTAATGGGCCAACCCCAATCTCGCTAAGCACTATTTCTGCACTTGTATTGTTCAGGTTTAATCCATTCAAATTAACATTCCCATTATTTAACTTAATTAACTTCTTTAATTTCCAAATCAATTCAACTTCTTTTCTATTATTCTCATCGATCTTATTCTGCAAATCCTGGATATACTCTACACCTTTAGTCAATATCTGGCCTTTATTTGGCTTCCCATCTTTCGTACCACTTGATCTATCTTTATTATCAACGAAATAAATGTCTGGTATTAACCCTAGCAACTCCTGAATCTTATCATTCATGTTATCTCTCTTCTTTCTATCCTCGTTGTCTTCTTCATCTTCGTCGTTCATTGACTTGATGGACTTTCTTCTAGCATTGAAATTCTTAGATATTTTACCATCATTGGATACTGAGTACCCATTATTATTTAAACTGTTTTCTTGGAAGGACTTAGACAATGATTGTTTTATTGGTATCGACTTGACATCCATGAAGTCCAGAAACTGGTCGTGTGGGTCTCCTGACCCGTTCTTAATGTTTATATTCATCTTTATTGATAGTTCGATAAGTCTAAAAGATTCAAGATTATTATATTCGGATATAAAACCTCAACACCACTACAATCTGCTCTCAATATATACTCATTTATTCTAATGTTTGGAGAACCAATTGAGTTTCGTATGGCTCTAATTGCTTAGCTTTCTCAGTAACAAACTCTCTTGTTTCGTTGATTAATTTCGCATTAATCATGAGTGCAAGTGAGATTAAATAATCAACGTTGAATCTATTTGATAATTTGAATTCATAATCTGGAAAGAACTTAACTAGTAATTTATCTAATAAGATCTTATTTAATCCTTCGTTGAATTCGTTCTTAATCAATAACAGATAATAATCTAAATATTCATATTTGTTATCTGTCAAAACTTTTAAATTATTTAAATTCGACATTAAAATTGGAACTTTCTTTAATCTAAAATTCAATTTAAAGTTCAAATCATTAGTAGAAATCAATTCGAATTTCTTATCTTGATTGAGTAAATTGTTGAAGAACTCATCTTGGAATAATTTAATCCAATTTTCAGAATTATACAAATTTAATCCAAAAACATCCTCGTCGTTATCATATGCAATCAATTCAGATTTTTCTTTATCCATCTGCTTGTTTCTTGAAGCCTTCTCCTTTTTATCCAATTTAACATCATCGACAACGATTTCATCTTGTAATAAAATTTTAGAAATTCCTTTAACTGCTCTGGTATAAACACTTGATTTAAAGATCGAGTCTTCCCATTTTAACATCTCAATATATGCTCTTGCAGTACCTCTTCTCATTGAATAAGTATGGAAATCTAACTGATCGTTATAATATTCTTCAAAAATCTTGACAATCGCTTTAAACCTTTTAATTGATAAACCACCATATTTAATTGTATTAAATTTGTCATTTAATTTCGAAGATTCTTTGTATAATCTTAAATAAGATTCAGCCAATTCGATTAAAAACCAATTAACTTGCATTGTATGCAAATCTTTTAACCCATTTTTACAATTTTCATCATTTTTAGTGAAAATTGAAATTATTTCTAAAGCTTTTGAAATCTCATTTGAACGTAAATAGTATTTGACAGTTTTAGAATTGATAAATCTATCTTGTAAATCAATTAATCTACCTTTGTTAATGAATTCGGAAGCTTCCAAAGGTTTACCAAGATGCTTCAAAACTCTAGCTTTTAAAATATATAATTCAACTAAAGTTGGAGTATGCTTAATTGCTGCATCAATCAATTCTAAAGATTTGTCTAATTCTTTTAAGTGAAGATAATGTTGTGATAAGAAATAGCTGGTCCAAATAAATTCTAAAGGATCTTTAACTTCTTTAAAATAATTTAAAATGATTTTTTCAATGATTGGGATCTTTGATGGTTGAGATTTATATAAAGGTTTGATGTTGGCAAAAGTTGATGGAACACCTCTTTTCAATTGGCTAATCAAATAGTTGGAAACTCTTTTTTCAAACAATTCACCAGTTGTGAAGAATAATGGAATGAATTTTGGAGGATCAGACTTTGGATAAAATGAAGCTAATTTTTCATATAATTGATCCCTAAAGATTTCAGATTTATCTAAAGTTTTAAGAGAAATTTCTAAGAAATTATAATAGTTGATATTATCAGGATTTCTTTTCAACAAAGTTCTAAAAATTTTGGAAGCATTTTTAAAATCATTTAATTTCAAATAATATTTCCCTTTGTATTCTAATTCAGATAATTTATCAAAAGTATTTAAATCATTTAAATCTTTTAAAGCTCTTTCAACATCACCACTTTCATAAATGATTTGATTTTTATATAATTGCAATTCATAATGTTCAAACATTTCATTATCATTTAATTTATCCTTAACTAGATTTTCAAATTTCGATAAAGTTAATTCAGCAGCATTAAAATCATTATTTAAATGATGAGCAATTGATAAACTTGTCCAATTGGCTCTATAACCAATAAATTCTTCTAAATAAGCGTGTCTTGATTTTGATAAAGATTTATAGTCTCTAATTTGAGTTTCCATAACACTTAAGTCTCTCCAGATTTGTTTATTTGTTGACCCATTATCTAAAGCTAATTTAAAGAATTTTGCAGCTTCTTTATAGTCTTGTTGAGATCTTCTTAATATACCCAATATATGGTTAGCAACAGGGTTGTTTGGACTTTTGTCTAATACTTTTTTTACGTAGCTTTCACTCTCATCTTTTTCTTTTAAATTGTATAAGTTTAAAGCTTTTAATGATAATGATTCCACAAAGTTTGGATTGGATGATTTCTTTAAAATTGTGTCACAATTCTTGATGGATTTCTTATAGTGTTTAGACTCATATAATTGCAATGCCTCTCTGAAGAGATTGTCCTCTTTGGAAGTCGGTTTACGCGACATTGATACAATTGGTTGATTAATTCAAGTTCGGGACGGGAATACTAAAATAAATTGGTTACAGCGATGGTCAATTAATACTTGATTACTTGATACTTCATTAGAACAGAGAATAGTGATAGGACAAACTAATAAATATACAAGGTAGGATTGACATACTAATTTCTAACTGATATTTATATAACTAATATACCAGTAACAGGTATAGTAATTCACTAACAGATACAATACTGATATGTACGATTATGACACAAAAGGTAGTTAATTGAGGTAATGCTCATATATAATCATACTTAATACTCATTATGGGTATAATTATTAGTGACCATATTTACTGAGGATCTCCCACTAGTTTCACGTCTAATCCAGCAAACCAACTCGGTAATCCTGTGTACGATGCTGCCCGTACCGAAGCTTTAAGGAAAGTGAAAATTTTCACAGTCACTAAAACAGTCACAGAGAGAAGCCCTAGAAGGTATTACTATTAAGAGCGTATCTATTAGTATTAGGAATTGGTGTTGCTGTTGGTTCTAAGTATAAGGTATATCTACAATGGCTCAACATGAGTTTAATGAAGAGGATATTGCCTCTGTTGTCGAACAAGCAATGTTGGGTTTAGAACAAGATCTGTTTATGGGAATGAATGCTGATACAAGCCAGGTTAATCAAAGTATAGAAGGTATTGAGACTGATCATCTCATTGAAGGTAATCAAATAATTGAAGGTGTTGATGATAATAATGATGATAATAATAATAATAACAATAACACTGATAATAATAATATGGATAATAATAACAATAACAGTAATATTGATAATAATGATAACAGCACCGATCAAATTGCTACAAATGATGCTAATAATAATAATGACAACGAGGATGACTTTGAAAAGGAGATTCAAAGACAATTAGAACAACAGTTTAATGAATTAAATTCAGATCAGCAAGAAGAACAACAACAACATCAACAAAGTTACCATGGAAACAACACAGATAACGTTGACACCAAAAATTTAAGTGATGATGAATTTGCTAAACAAGTTGAAAAACAACTACAAGAACAAGTTGACAATCAAGTTAATGAAGCTAATAATGAAGAGATTGATTTGGGTGAATTTGAAAGGGATTTACAAGCTCAAATTTTAGACGTTTTTAATAAGGAACAAGAAGTTAATAATGATAAAAGTTATGATGAACAATTGCAAAACCAAATTTTAAGTGCTTTTAATGAAGTTAATGAAAATAATGAACTATCAAACGAAATTTTACAAGCTTTAGAGCCAAAAGATGAGTTTAAAGATGCTTTAGCTGAGTTAGTTCAAAATGTCGTTGATGCTGACCAACCTGATTTGCAATATCAACAATTACAATTGCAGCAACAGTTACAACATCTTCAACAGTTACAGCAACAGCTACAACAACAAAATAATGAAGAAGAAGAAATTGATATGAATCAAATTATGCAAAATGCTCTAGCAATGGCAGTTGAAGATCCAAATACTTTATTACAAAATTTGAATTTAAATGAAATTAACAACGATAATATTGGTCAAATTTTACAACAAACAAATTTAGAGTTATCAAAGAATAAGAAAAAACCAGTTAATAAAATCAAAGATAAAAAGATAACAAAACCTAAGAAGACAATAACTAAAAAGAAAAAGGAAAAGTCAATTGTTAGTCAAATACCAATATTTCAACAAAATAATTCAAACTATCCGCAAATTTCAATTCATAATTTACCTCAATCTTTACAACAACAAGCTCAAAGTTTAGGAGTCATTTCAGGCAATCATATCAATATTGGTCAACCATCGTTACCAAAATCATCAAATCCAATAATTGTACCACCAGTTTTACAGCAACAAGTTGCACAATTACAACAGCAGCAACAACAAAAATTATTATTACAACTACAAAAACCTGAAAGAATAGAATTGCCATTATTAGTTAAACCGAAAATCGATGATAAAAAAGATGATAAAAAGAAAACCTCATTATCAATTGCTGAGACTTTAGCGTTAAGTAGATCAAATATGTCAAGTGGTAAATTCAGTTCAAAATTGAATGATTTGAATAAAAAGAAATCATCACCACCTCCAGCTCCAATTGAAGAACCTCCATTAAAGAATCCAATAATTGAAATTCCAAGCATACCATCCAATTTAACAAATATAATATCGGATGCGATTTCTAATGCTTTGACAAACCAACAACCGAAACCAGCTTCAAATTCTAACATCAAAACAATCAAGAAAAAGATCATTAAAGATGAAACTCCTGACCAACAAAGAGACAGAATTAGGTTAGAAAATAGAGAACGTAAAAAGAGATGGAGAGATGCCAATAAGCTGAAGAATCAAAACAATGATTTAAGAGCAAGACTGAAAAAAAGAGCTACACATTTATTTGGAAGTGAAGAATCTGATAAAAAGACAGAATGGATTGAACTAGAGTTTGAAAAGAGGAAAAACAGAAGAATTTTTAAATCAACAAATTTTGAAGATTTAACAAATCTAATCAATGAAACTATTAATAAATTAGACGTTACTAATTTAGGGCAAGATTCATTAACTGCAATAATTACACAATTAGTTTCAAATGCTGTTAACGGCACAAGTGTGCCATTACCTACGCCAATTAGTATTCAAAATCAATTAATTAAAGAGATTAATGAAATTACCGGTAATGATCAAGATATTAGTAATGAAGATATCAGTAACATAACTAAAGAATTAGTTAATGATGTTATTGATAGAAATTTAGAATCATTCAACGATATTTCTAACATTGATCAAAGTTTAATTGAAAAGGATAAATTAAAACTAAAAGATGAATTATCCAATTTTGAAGTTAAAAAGATTAAAATCCCATTGATTCCATTCAAGAAACCACCACCACCACCACCACCACCACCACCAGTACCAGTACCTGTTGAGAAATCAATTGAGATTATTCAACCAATAATTAAGAAATTAATCAAGCCTGAAGTTAAATCAATACAGGAAGAGAAGGCTAAAATATCTAAAAATATTAAAATGCCTGTGTTTAAAAAGACTGAAGATGATAATAAAACTGATTTACCAATTAAAAAGACATTAACAAGACCAAAGTTTGGTGGTTTAAAATTTGGATTGAAGAAACCATCAGCATTCCAGAAGCCTGAGAAGAAGAAGGAGGTCGTTCAATGAATATTTATGATTTATTAAGTATTGTATATAGTAACTATAAGTGTAACCCTCTTATTCGGTATCGGTATAAAGTAAGTATAAAAACTGGGGAAATTTTTGACACATTTTCTCCCATCTTTTTATATGGAAATCATGTTCAAATACTTCAAAGTTAGTGAGTCTGGTGATGTTGGTGTCATTAAGATTAATAGGGCAAGCAAGCATAACAGCTTCAATCAAGAAATGTGGGAAGAGTATTATGAAGTATTCAAATATTTAGACAAATTAGTTAAAGTGGTGGTTTTATATGGGGATGGTAAGAACTTTTGTTCAGGAATCGACTTGAACTCAATCAAGTTAATGAATCAAGTTAAGCCAGAGTTTATTAAATCGTTCCAAAAATGTATCAATGCCCCAGTTGAATTTGGGATTCCTGTAATTTCAATAAGTCATGGAATTTCATTCGGTCTAGCATTAGATATAATCAGTGCCACTACAATTAGGATCTGTTCTAAAGATGTCAAGTATTCTATTAAAGAGATTGATATTGGGATCATGGCAGATATTGGATCATTACAAAGATTACCATTAATCACTAATAATATTAGCAGAATTAATGAATATGCTTTAACAGGTAGTAATTTTGGGTATAAAGAAGCCCAAGAACTTGGTCTAGTTAGTTATGTTTGTAAAGACAAACAAGAATGTATTAATAAGGCCATGGAGTTGGCTGACTTAATTAAAGCTAAATATTTACCTGCTATTAAAGGTACTAAAAAGCATTTAGAGTTGATGAATATTAATTCTAGCTCGGTTAAAAATGGATTAAACTCAGTCAGCGTTGATAATGCCGAATTGATGAATGATATAGGATACAAAAGATTTTTTATGAAGAAATTTTCAAAATTGTGATTAATGCAGAAGAAGAATATATGTATTTAACTAGATCAATGTAAGCACAGTAAAGACGTTCCCTGTATTAAATAACCCAAACAGCAGGTATATATATTCCTGAGGAATACCATGCCATTTTGGGATGGTATTAGCTGAATTATTAAAATCTATTTTCTTTAAGTATATTATAACTAAGTTTTAAACCCTGTACTATTTTTTAGAAATACTAAACTAGTAGAGGTTCGCTCTTTCTAAATAATCTCATATTTATCAACTTTGGTTCATATATTAGTCCTTATAGATAAATAAAATTCTGTGCTTCAAACTGATATAACCTTGTAATTATTATTCGTGTGTGTGAGCTAATTTTCATGAAAAATTAGAATTAATCCATAATTTTTGAACAAACGATATTACCTACGATTTTTGGCAATGATTCAAAGAAAACCATAGGTTTATTGCGAATGATTGTTTATCACTTTATCAGTGCTCTTGAATGATCTTTTTAACTTGTTTAATTTCCAAAATGCATAAATCTGCAGAATTTTAGCAGGGATATATTGTATTGATCACTATTAGAGGATCAATGATTTATTACCAAAGTTTATTTCAAAAGTTCATTACAATAGTTTATTACAATATTCCATCGCAATGGTTTATTACTATAGTTATGACAATACTTATGACAATAGTTTATAATACTAATATTATTAAGTGTAATTATCAAGGTTCTTACCTCCCCCAAATAAGCAAAATTTGTGCTTGGCAAAGAGACTTCTATGCTTAAAAAAGTTGAATTGAATAGAAAAATTGTTTAAAACCAATGAAAAGCTGAATCAGGTCAAGAAATTAATTGAGTTTTAGTGGTAGTTTCAAATTCTTGACGACTTAATTGGTAAAATAATTCGAGAAAGTATAATCATGCAGTAATATTTATCAAACCCCTGCTAAACCTCTGCAGATTTATGCATTTTGGAAATTAAACAAGCTAAAAAGATCATTCAAGAGCACCGATAAAGTGATAAATAATCTTTTGATCATGTTCATTGCTTGATTTCATTGCTTGAGTTCAATGCTCAAATTTATTATTCAAATTCCTGGATTTTAATCGTGTTTCAAGGATATCAAACAGAATTTTGTTCAATCTCTTAGTGATATGCACTGAGAATCTAAACGGTCAATCTTCAGCTCTTTTTAGAATTCCATATTACAGTTTAAGCTCAAAACTGTCAAATTTAGATATAATTGCACCATTACCGCAGCTATTGCATCTGACTCTCCATATAAGAATCTTAAGAGTTCACCTTTTTGCTCCCATTCCATTCTTATTATTTATTTCATTAGCTTATTACATTGTTACATTAAAAATGTTGTGGAAATGTAAAGCTATGGCCTTATTAGCTTTGCTATCATCAACAGTCACTGCAACTTTTGACAGTTATTCTGATAATGAGCTCGCTGGAGTAGTCATATCAGAAGTTACTTATGACATGCAAGCTTCAAATAATGCGCTTGTTAAAAGAGATGATATTCCAACTGTGAGCGGTCATTTTACTGCATCAGGTTCAGTGTACTTTACTATCACAGTCCCGAGTTCTTTAGGTACCTGGGATTCTCTTGAATTTGAATTAGTTACTTCAGGTTTCAAGGGCAGTCTTGTAATTATTGTTGATGGCACTACTGCTACTGTTACTAGCAAAGCTACTATTACTAAAGATGGATATACTATTAGTATAGTAACCACTTACAACCCGACCTCCAGCAGTCTTACATTCAAATTTGTTGGTTCTCCAGATGATAGCTATCCTCAGTACACTATCTCAGGTGTTCTTACTATTACCAAAGGTACTGATTCTGTTGACTATGATATTTATGGTATCATTTACAATACTGCCTACTCTTCATCTGAAGCCAGTTCTTCATCTGAAATTACTTCTTCATCTGAAGTCAGTTCTTCATCTGAAGTTAGCTCTTCATCTGAAGTCAATTCTTCATCTGAAGTCAGTTCTTCATCTGAAGTCAGTTCTTCATCTGAAGTCAGCTCCTCATCTGAAGTAAGTTCTTCATCTGAAGTTAACTCTTCATCTGCAGCCCTCTCATCGTCTGAAGTCAGCTCCTCATCTGAAGTAAGTTCTTCATCTGAAGTCAGCTCCTCATCTGAAATCAGCTCCTCATCTGAAGTCAGTTCTTCATCTGAAGTCAGTTCTTCATCTGAAGTCAGCTCCTCATCTGAAGTCAGTTCTTCATCTGAAGTCAGCTCCTCATCTGAAGTCAGTTCTTCATCTGAAATCAGCTCTTCATCTGCAGCCCTCTCATCGTCTGAAGTTAGCTCCTCTTCTGATTTTGCTTCATCTTCTGATTTTGCTTCATCTTCTGATTTTGCATCCTCTCAAGTCAGCTTGTCATCTGAGATTAGTTCTTCACCTGAAGTAAGTTCTTCATCTGAAATTAGCCCTTCATCTGAAGTTAGCTCCTCTTCTGAAATTAGCCCTTCATCTGAAGTTAGCTCCTCTTCTGAAGTAAGCTCTTCATCTGCTGTTAGTTCTTATGAAGTCAATTATTCATCTGAAATCAGCTCCTCTTCTGAAATAGGCTTATCTGCTTCTTTATCTGCTATTTCAACTGAAATATCAGCTTCAACTTCTTCATCTGTTGATTCATCAGCTCCTATTATTTATAATACTGCTTACACTTCTTCTTCAAGTGCATCATCTGAGGTTAATTCTTCATTTGAATTCAGTTCTTCATCTGAAGTCAGGTCATCATCATCATTATCATCTGATGTGACTTCTTCAACTGGTTCCGAATCCTCAAGCATTTCTACTCCAGTTTCATCAACTGAATCCGGTTTTTCATCAACAACTGACTCCATCTTATCATCAACAACTGACTCCACCTTATCATCAACCACAGATTCTGCTGTTTCATCTGAATCAATCACCTCATTCACTTCTTCATCATTATCATACACATCTGAATGGACTTCTTATGATAATAGTTCAATCTCCTCAACTGAATCATCATCAACCACTGCTTCTACACCAGAAGCTTCAGACTTAACATTTGAAGGTTATGAGTCAAATGGTCATTTTGGTTTCCATTTAAGTGTCGTTGGTAAATTTGGTCCATTCAACGCATTTACCGGTGAGCATGGATTTGATTGGTCACCAAGTGATTTCTTCTTGCAATTAAACGGTGAAGATGCTCCAGCTGAAGGTTTTTCAAGCTCTGTTTCAGCTGATGATATTAGTTTCGATGTTACTTATGATTTAGCTCCTAATGATCTTGTTGAGGCCGGATTCATGGGTCCAGAATCTGTTGCTCTTGGTGAATATTCAGCTGTTGTCTATGTCGTTCCAGATCAATCTGGTAATAATGTTAAGAGAGATGAAGAGACTTTCACTTTAACTGCTACTGTTACTGTTACTGAAACTTCTTCTTCATCTACTGATGCCACTTCAGGAGTCACATCAACAACAACAACAACATCATCATCATCTACTACAGCTTCAGTCTCAACTTCTGTTTTTACTGAAAGTGATATTACGAGTACTATCGTCACTATCACTTCATGTGATGAAGGCTCTTGTTCTGAAACTGCTGTTACTACTGGTGTCACTGTTATTACAACAACTGAAAATGGTGTTGTCACAGAATATACTACTTACTGTCCACTTTCAACCAGTACTTCTGAAGCAGATACTACTACTTCAACCAAAACATCAGAAGGTACTTCAACTGTTACTGAGAATGATGAAACTACGACTGTTCAAACTATTACAAGTTGTTCAAATGGAGCATGTACTGTTGTTATTTCAACTAGTACTGTTTCCCCAGCCTTAACTTCAACCTCAACCTTAACCTCAACCTTAACCTCAACCT
>JAJMIZ010000012.1:0-282142 GCA_030568845.1 Millerago galiae | reverse complement strand
ACCACATTAGAAAATTCTTTGGTTTAACCCAAGAAGATGATGTTAGACAATTCGTCGTTAGAAGAGAAATCACCAAAGGTGATAAAACTTACACCAAAGCTCCAAAAATTCAACGTTTAGTTACTCCAAAAAACTTACAAAGAACTCGTCGTTTAAAGGCTTTAAAAGTTAGAAATGCTCAAGCTCAAAGAGATGCTGCTGCTGAATACGCTCAATTATTAGCTCAACGTTTACACGAACGTAAAGCCGAAAAAGCTGAAGTCAGAAAGAGAAGAGCTTCATCATTAAAAGCTTAGATCGTTTTCTATGTATAATTTTTCATTTACATAAAAAAAATACATCTTGAATTTTAATTAGTTAAAAAAATATATTATCATGTAGTCATTATCTTTTTATATTTATTGTAACATTTAAACTAATGTAACTAACTCTTCAGCTGAAGTTGGATGAATTGCAACAACTGAATCAAAATCAGCTTTTGTAGCCCCCATTTTAATTGCAACACCAAAACCTTGTAACATTTCAGCACTTGAATCACCAACTAAATGTAAACCAACAACCTTTTCTTCAGGACCAGTAACAATTAACTTATAACTAACTGGTGATTTATGCTCTAACATTGCATAATACATTGGAGTAAATCTTGATTTATAAATTTTAATATTTTCTGGACCATATTCTTTTTTAGCTTCATCTTCAGTTAAACCAATTGAACCAGATTCCGGATGAGAAAACACAACTGATGGAACTAAAGTATAATCTTGTTTTAGGGTTTTAAATTCTTCAGGGCCAAATAATCTATTTGATAGTTTTCTACCTGCAGCAATTGCAACTGGGGTTAATTCAACTTTACCAACAACATCACCTAATGAATAAATATTTTCAACTGAAGTATTTTGATATTCATCAACAATAATTTTATCATGAGAGTCTAATTTAACACCAACATTCTCTAAGCCTAAACCTAAATAAGATCTTCTACCTACTGTCCAAATTAATTCATCAACTTCAATTGTTTTGCCAGTATCTAATGAAACTTTTAAAGCACCTGAATCTAATTTTTCAATTGATTTGACATTTGAAGTTTTATGAACATTAACACCAATATCGACATAGTGATTAGTGATTGTATTTTGAATTGATTCATCAAACTTTCTTAAAACTGTTTCACCTCTAATAATTAAGTGAGTTTCTGAGCCTAAACCATGGAAGAAACCAGCAAATTCAATACCAATATAACCAGCACCTACAACTGCAACTCTTTTTGGTTGTTTTTCTAATTCAAAGAACTTATCAGAGTCAATTGCATATTCTGCACCAGGAATGCCCTTTGCTTGGATAGGAGTACCACCAGTTGCAATTAAAATTTTATCAGCTGTGTAAGTTTCTGAAGTACCGTCTTTTTTAGCAACTTCAACAGCACCATCTTTATTAAATTTCGCATAACCATAAACCAATTCAACCCCTTCTTTTGCTAAATTTCTCTCGTAAATTCCATTTAATCTTTTGACGTAAGCATCTCTTTTTGGCTTAAAGTATTCCCAATTGAAAGTTTTAGCTAAAGATGGATCGACATCGAAGCCGTATTCTTTTGCTTCACTAATTGTTTTAGCAACATCACTTGCGTACCACATAACTTTCTTTGGAACACAACCAACGTTCACACAAGTACCACCAATGTCCTTACCCTCGATTACCAAAGTTTTTGCACCATATTTGGCTGCACGTCTGGAACTTGCAACACCACCGGAACCACCACCAATAACTAAATAATCGTAGTGTTTTAAGATTGGAGCCATTTTATGAAATTTTCTATTAAATTGTAACATCAAGTAAAATTTATTGCTTTTATGACCGATTTATAGTAAGAAAATCAGATTAGTAATTTTTAAGTCGGAGCGACCAAACAACAGCCACAGGCTCATGACTAAATTCGTCATTTTGAATGATGAAAAGCTGATTAAAGAGATAAAGAAGATGGTCTTAGTTATTCTTTACTAGTCATGTTCACTAAATTCGATTTTGGCATCGATTGAGTGCTTTTAATACAATTTTTGGAAGTTTTCAATGATTCTAGATTTAGGCTTTCAAAGACCGTGATCGTTATCAGTACAAGGTAATTAATTATAAATGCAAATGAATATTTAGTGATGCTAAAATAAATAAATTAAACTGTTTCTTCTTCAGTTTCAAAATTAAAAGAAGTAAAATCTTTTTCTTCTATTTGGGTTTTTTGTTCAAGTTTTGGAATTGGTTTTAAGATTAAATATAATGAACCAATTATGCAAGAGGTCGTAATTAAAAGTAAAATAACACCAAAGATTGATGCAAGCACTCTGAATGTAGTCCATTGTGTTAATTTATAGGTTTCATTTGCAGCTAAAGACATTGTACCTAGAGGGAAAGTAATTGCCCAAAAACTGTAGTTGAATTTTTGAAATTTATGTGCAATAATTGATGAAATAGCAAAAAAAGTGAAGAAAAATCCAACACTTTGTAAGAAAAGGCCAGATAATAAGCTGACTGCTTTAAAAATTTCAGCTTGAATTTCATTTTCTTCAATTAAATAATCATAAAGATTTGAACCAAATAATTGAATACCAAAAGAACCTTGACCTAAAAACCCAATTGGAATGAAAGAAGTGAAAATCATACCTTTTGGAGGTAATTTAAAGAATAATAATCTGTAGAAGTAAATAGTTGTAATAATGAAAGCAACAACCATTGCATTTGACCATAATAAATAAGAGATTACAATTGTTGATAATTTCAAATTTTCTGGCAAACTATTAAAAATGATTTGACCTTGGGATGAAATAACAGTTAATGCAACGATTGGTAATAAAACTGTACTGTTCATTTCCTCAATAATTAATTTTGATGATTTAATTAAATTGAAAAAAATGAACCAACCTGTAAATAATGCCATAAAGATACCAACCCACCATAAGCAATAAATAGCTATTGGGAATCTTTGGTCTGTTAGATAATGTAGACCAGTAACCCAACTTGTGAAACCCATTGCATAACAGCCTAAAAATACATTGAATTGAGGATTTATTAGAATATGTTTTCTCTTTTCATCAAACAATAGTTTTAAAATGAATAGAATAGTTGAAGCTCCTAAACAAAAAGAGCAGATTGCATACATAATAATAGAAAGTATCTTCAACCATTGTCCTTCGTATGGGAAATTGTATAATATTGCTGTTGAAATACCAGTACCCATCACACTTATAAACCAAACAGGTTCGAAATTGACAAATGCACTTTTGTAAGACATGAATAAATAATAAATAATGATTAAATTAATTAATCAGTGCAGGATTTTAATCCATATTTATTTAGTTTTTTGTGTCATGATTATTCAAAGTCCTCCATGATGGACTTTGGAAAGCCTTGCAAAAAGGAATTCTGTCGGAGAGAAGATGTTCAGAGTCCGCTTGACTTCACGGGGTTTGGAATTTAATTTAACCGAAGCCTTTTCAATTTTTGAATCTTCAGATGCGTCAACTCAATATGAACTGGCAGAAAGTTGCACAACTTAAAAGAGATGCAGTTTTTAATAAAATTCCCAAAGAATGGTTGATAAAGGCTCCTTCTGTTGAAGATCAACCAAATGCCATTGAATATTTGGACACTATATTATCCCAAGATGAGCAGGATATAACTTCGCAATCATTAGTGTCCCTAAGTACAAAGATCGCAAAGGGTGAATTAACGTCATTACAAGTTACAAAAGCTTTTACTCACAGAGCTGCATTGACTCATCAGTTATGTAATAACTTATCAGAAATCTTCTTTGATAAAGCTCATATCAAGGCAAAAGAGCTAGATGATCATTTTGCTAAAACTGGTAGAACAGTAGGTCCCTTACATGGAATACCAATTTCTTTAAAAGATCAAGTTAATTTAGAAGGTATTGATTCAGCTATGGGGTTTGTGGGCCTAACAAATAGACCAAAAGCAAAGAACGAAGAATCCTTGATTGCGAAGATCTTAGCTGACGCTGGTGCTATTTTTTACGCTAAGACCACTGTTCCAATGGGTATGTTGGCTCAAGATACCTTATCTCACATTTATGGTAAGACATTAAACCCTATTAACAGACTATTATCACCTGGTGGCTCTTCTGGTGGTGAATGCTCTTTAATCGCTGCAAAAGGATCTATTATTGGTTTATCAACTGATATCGGTGGTTCAATTAGAATTCCAGCTTGTTTTAATGGCATTTTTGGTTTAAGACCAACTACTGGTAGGTTGCCATATTTAAATATATCTAATTCTGAGCCAAACCAACAAATAGTTCCTTCTGTTGTTGGCCCCAATGCTCGATTTCTAGATGATATTACTTATTTAGTTAAAATTATTTTAGATTCAAAACCATGGTTAAAGGATGCAAGAACACCAAAAATTCCATGGAAAGAATATGAAGTACCCCCAAGACTATCGTTTGGTATATATAGATCGAATGGCTACATTACTCCACATCCACCAATTCAAAGGGCTTTAGAAGAGATTAAATTAAAATTAGAGCAGTTAGGCCATGAAGTTATTGAATGGAATCCGCCATTTAATGGGAAAGAAATTCAGAAGAAAATAAACAAAATATATAGGGCTGGTGGTCATAAAGAAATTAAAGAATATTGTGATTTAAGTGGCGAAGATTCTGAAGTTACAAATATTTTTAAATTACCAAATGAGTTATCAACAAATGAATACTGGGATCTAACTGATATTAAATATAAAGATCAACAAACTTATGATGAGTACTGGTTGAGCACTGAATCCTTAACTTCGACTGGAAGACCAGTTGATGGTTGGATTTCTCCAATATGGGAATCTGCTTCGTTTCCATCAGGTGAAATGAAAAAATACCATTGTACCTATACAGAAGTTTGTAATTATATGGATTATCCATCAATTGCAATACCGATTTCAAAAGTTGATAAATCAATTGATAAACCATTAACTGATTTTAAACCATTAAATGAATTTGATCAAGAAAATTTTGAATTATATGATCCTGAATTATTCAATGATATGCCAATAACGATCCAATTGATAACTCCAAGATATGAAGAAGAAAGAGCACTTGCATTAGCAAATATTATTTATAAATCTACACATTAATTCTATAAAAATATCTCTCTATATATGTATTTATCTAACTCTTGTATCATTAACTTTAAATTCACCTTCACCTAGATGATTTGTATTTCCGATAACTTTAATCTCAAATTTATTTAAATCATGTCTATCAAAATCAACGACGGTGATTGATGTATTATAAACGACTAAATCTTCCTTATATTGTAAGATCTTTAAAAATGTTCTGATTGTACCACCATGGCTTACAACTAAAACGTTTTTATTTTTTTTATTTTCAAGTAAAATTTGATTAATTATTTTTGCAATTCTTTCAACGAACAAAGAGGCATCTTCTCCATAGTCTCTAAATGATTTCCCTTCTTTTTCTGCATAAGCGATTGCATCATTCAAATATTTACCCTCCATAATGCCCATATTACGTTCCCTTAGTAGATTTGTAAAATGTATACTATCGACTGGATTACTGGAATTTGTAAGAATAGCATTTGCTGTATTTTTACATCTTGTTAAATCACTTGAGTACATCGAATCAAATTTTAAATCTTTTAGTCTTTGACCAACTAAATTTGCTTGATTCTCACCCGTTGAGTTTAATGATGTATCTAAATGTCCTTGTAAAATTTTCTTAACATTGTGATCCGTTTGCCCATGTCTCACAATGAAAATTCTAATATGTTGGTCATCTGTGTTAATTTCAACTCCTGCCATTCTCAATTGATTAATTGATTAAGTTTATTAAAGTTTTGATTCCCTTATTAAAACGATTTGATAGAGACAGCAGATTACATGTGATCACGTGCCTTAAAAAACGTGTGGAAAACAGGGAGGAATTAAAAATTTAAAACGGGCGTGTAGCGCAGTTGGTAGCGCGTTTGCCTTGCAAGCAAAAGGTCATCGGTTCGACTCCGGTCTCGTCCAAAATTTATTTTTTGACACAAAAAGTGACACAATTATTTTTTTCATTTCTTCTACAAGCTGTAATTTTCTATTACAATCATATATGAGACTAGCACTGTTAATGTGTAGCTTTATAGATGACATTAGCCAATCCAAGAGCTCTTTCCTCTTCATATCTCGGAGTAATAATCTGAATGGCAACTGGCATACCATCAAACAATTCAGGGTCATATAATTCATAGACTTCTTTATCAGAATCATTTAAAGGAGTATAATTTTCCAGAACTTTATCGATTGATTTATCAACTTTAGTAATTGGCACGACAACAGCAGGATAATCCATATAATTACAAACTTCTGTA
This sequence comes from Millerago galiae, assembly GCA_030568845.1. Taxonomy (NCBI): domain Eukaryota; kingdom Fungi; phylum Ascomycota; class Saccharomycetes; order Phaffomycetales; family Phaffomycetaceae; genus Millerago; species Millerago galiae. The sequence goes on along the minus strand of JAJMIZ010000012.1, from coordinate 275,771 downwards.
TACGTACAGTGATACTCTTTAACTTCACCGGCTGGATATGATGTTGATTCCCAAACAGGGGAGATCCAGCCATCAATTGGTCTTCCAGTAGAAGTTAATGATTGAGTACCTAACCAATATTTATCGTAAGTTTGTTGAGATTTATATTTTTTAGCACCCAGCTCCCAAAATTCACTAACTGAAAGTTCTGGTTCAATACTTTCACTACCCATCATTTGCTCAATCATTGGTTCGCCACTTTTCTCTAATTGCTCAAAGCAATACTTGAAACCGTCAGCACCAAAAATTGGACCTAAGCTTTGTTGACATTGTAATCCAGAAATTGGAGGAACCCAATCAATAACTTCATGACCAGCTTCTTCTAATTTCAATTTAATTTCTTCTAAAGCTCTTGTAATTGGGGGGTGTGGAGTAACAAATTTATTAGTTTTCAATAAACCAAAAGCTAATTTTTTTGGAACTTGATATTCTCTCCATGGAATTGGAGGAGTTTTAGGGTCGAATAACCATGGCTTTGAATCCAAAATTACTTTAACAAAGTATGAGATGTCGTCTAAATATTGGGCACTTGGTCCAATAACTGAAGGCACAACGTTTTGATCTGGCCATGAATTTGTAACTTTACAATAAGGCAATCTACCACTTGAAGGTTTTAAAGCAAAAACACCATTGAAACAAGCTGGTATTCTAATTGAACCACCAATATCCGTTGATAAACCAATAATACCACCTTTTGCAGCGATTAAAGAACTTTCACCCCCAGAGGAACCACCTGGAGATAATTTTCTATTAATTGGATTGACGGTTTGTCCGTATAAATTCGAAATAGTATCAGGAGCCATCATTGCCATTGGAACAGTGGTTTTAACGTAAAAGACAGCACCAGCGTCAGCTAAGATATTTGCAATTATAGAAACTTCATCTTTCGTCTTAGGTTGATTTGTTAGACCAACAAATCCAATCGAAGAATCAATGCCTTCTAAATTGACTTGATCTTTTAAAGAAATTGGAACACCGTGTAGAGGACCGATTGTTTTACCAGTCTTAGAAAAATAATCATCTAATTCTTTTGCTTTTTCAAAAGCTTTTTCAAAGAAGATTTCTGATAAGTTATTACAAAGCTGATGAACCAACGCAGCTCGATGGGCGAAAGCTTTTGTAACGGTTAAAGAAGTCAATTCCCCTTTTGCGATTTTTGAGGATAATGAGATCAATGATTGTGAAGTGATTTCATTTTCATCATCTGGTAATGATTTATCTAAAAAATCCATAATATTTGGTAATTCCTCAATTGATGGAGCTTCAATTACCCATTCTTTTGGAATTTGTTTGAATACTTGTAATTTTTTCTTTTGAACAGTTTCTTCCCAAGTCATTGTGTTTAGGATACTGTCATTATTAAGGGAAAATTGAACTCTTATAAGCTCATTAACTTATATTCTATCTCTTCGGATTTCCCTAATAGGAAACGCGGGAGGTGGTAGGTATAAAGTCTCTATAAGAATTAGGAAAGTCGCATTAACTTATCATGATAAGACAAGGAGAAGTACACTCAAGATCAAAAGGAAGATAAGCAATTAATAAAATTAATACGATAGATTAAATATGAGAAATTAGATAAAATAAAATAAGATAAAATAAAATAAAATAATAATCAAAATAATAATAAGACAGATAATAAATAAAACTAATAAACTAGGGATAAAATAAAATGACCAAGAAAATAAAATAGTGATAAAACCAATAAATAATAATCAATGTGAATATGATTCATAATTGTGGTTTTAGTGTGGTTATTAAAAAATTCCGAATTTTACTAATCATCAGCAAAAAATGTTTACAGGAATCGTTGAGCATATTGGAACTGTTTTAGAGTATATTGAAGTTGATAACAGTGACGTTGGTGGTAGTGGAGTTTCAGTTGTAGTTGGAGATGCCACTAAAATCTTAACAGATGTTCATATTGGAGACTCAATTTCGATCAATGGTACTTGTTTAACAGTTACTGAATTCACTAAAGATACATTTAAAGTTGGGATCATCCCAGAAACATTAAGAAGAACCAATTTAGGAACGTTGAAGGCTGGATCCAAAGTTAATTTAGAAAGAGCAGTTGCAGGAGACATTAGATTTGGAGGACATTACGTTCAAGGCCATGTTGATACAGTAGCCAGTATATTAAATTTTGAAAAAGATGGTAATGCAATTAATTATGAATTTAAATTAAGAGAAGGAGAATATATTCAATACATAGTTGAAAAAGGGTTCATTGCCATTGATGGTGTTTCTTTGACGATTACAAAAGTTGACCAAAGTTTAAAAACTTTTGGGATTAGTTTAATTAGTCATACACAGGAAAATGTTATATTACCAAGCAAAACTATTGGAGAGTTGGTTAATATTGAAGTTGATTTAACAGGTAAAGTGATTGCACAACAAGTTGAATTACAATTAGAGAATCAAATCAAAGATGAGAATTCAAATTTAGTTAAATTAATTGAAAATATAATTACAAAGAAATTGAAAAACATTAATTAAGTTCATAAACTATTCATAAAAATCTTGTAATCAGTGTAGTTAATAACACTTTTAATACCTTCGTATTTAACAAGTTTAATGTCTTTGACATTTATGCTATCAAAATTATAACCAGCTTTATAGACCAAATGTCTTAATGTTTCTTCTTTATTCCAATTTTGTTCAATAGCAACTTCTGGTAAAAATGTAGCACCATAGCTGATTCCACCATGTTTAAAACTGATTCTGATACCATGCTTACCCAATGTCCAATCATAGGCATCTTCTGCATCTTTGAAGTTTTGTAATAAAGTGACACTTACAGTTAAAAGTGGCAATTCTTTTAATTGGATGGCACCAAATCTGTGGTCTTCTAGGGCAGATATCAATGCATAGTCTCTGATGCCTCTCTCTAGCTCCAAAGGACTGAATGTCCCAATACAGCCTCTTAACTCCATTGATTTACCTTTACTCCAAGTGATGAACAAAGGGGAAGGAGGGTCTTGAGTGGTGTAGCTAAGTTCTCTTTGGATCTCTGCGAGTGATAATCTGACAGGGACATTAGTGAGCCTGGATTCAAGGACATGGAAGGCATAAATTGGGAAAGGATTCATCATGTTTTGATTAAGTAAAAAGAAAAGTTATTTTTTGACACATTTGCGAGAAGTAAAAATTAGTGTAATATTCATTCGATAGATTAATATAATAGATTAAGTAAATTACGGATCAATCTAATAGATCTAATAAATCATAAATTGGATATGCGATTAATTATAAAAAAAATTGTAAATTAGATAAAGTATAAAAAATTATCATAATTTCATTAAATAAATTGAATTAGATATATTAGAGCACTAAAATAGGCAATATAGACAAATAAATAAGTATCTAATAACTAATTAAATATTTGATAAATTAAATACTAAATATTTTTAAGCTTAAATGACACGGAAAAATATTTCAATTTCCACCTTGAAAACTTCAATGCAAAAATCAATAATTTTACTCTTGTTCATTCAAGCTGCTTTTGCTTCTTTTTACAAGAAAACGCAGGTTTTAGAGCTTGACGCATCAAACTTCGATGAGGTTGTTTTGAATTCAAATCATTCTGCTTTAATTGAATTTTATGCTCCATGGTGTGGACATTGTCAAAGATTGAAGAATGATTATGAAAAAGTTGGTAAATACATGAATGACGTTGCCATTATTGGTGCTGTCAATTGTGATGTTGCTAAGAATAAAAAAATCTGTTCAAACTATAGGATTGAAGGGTTTCCAACAATTTTAGCATTCAGAGCCCCAAAATACGATTTAAATAAAAAAAGTGATGTCAGATACGCTCATGCTACAGAGGTTTATAATGGTCCAAGAAAAACAAAACCTTTAGTTGATTTCATATCTTCAAGAATTAAGAATTACGTTAAAAGATTAATCACTTTAGATAAATTAAAAATTTGGATCAATGAAAATGATGTAAGACCAAAATTAGTCGTTTTTACAAGAAAGGATAAGTTGACCTCTTTATTGAAATCTATTGGTGTTGATTTACTAGGCCTAGTTGACATTGCTTACTTTCCATTGAGTTCTCATAAAAAAGAAGTTTTAGATGAATTCAATATCGATCCGAATGGTTCAAATTCAGTTATTTACTATTTCGATTTGGAAGGTAATAAAACTTTATACGAAGGCGAATTGAATAAAGCTGCCATTTTTGAATTCCTATCAAATTATTTAGATTTGAGTAAAATTTATAAAAGAATTAATTTACTAAAAAAAGTTGAAAATGGTGAAAAGATTAAGAAATCTAAAAAGAACCATGATGAATTGTAAATTAATAAATAGATAAACTTTTTTTTGTAAAATAATTGTAAATGGAGTTAAGAAATATTTAATGTCTGAATCAGTCTTAATTGTTGGTTGTGGAGTTTTTGGTCTTTCAACTGCTTTACAACTAGCAAGAGAAGGGTATAAAGTCACTGCTATTGATAAATACCCAATTCCTTCCCCTCAATCCGCTGCTAATGATTTGAACAAGATTATAAGATGTGAATACTCTGATTTATTTTATGCAAAATTATCAATTGAAGCCTTGGAGTCATGGAAAAACGATCCCTTATACAAAGATCTCTACGTCGAGTGTGGCAGAGTTATGCTTTCTCCACTAGACTCAGTCAATATCCATCGTTCAATATTCGAAGATCAAGGTTTTAAAAATTTACGAAATTTAGGATTCGATTTATCAAATTTAAAAACAATTAAAAACGGTAATGAACTAAGTGAATTTATCCCACATTTTCAGAATAATAAGTTTGGTAAAATGAATGCAAAATTCAATCCAAATTCAGGATATGGTAAATCAAAAGATTCTTTGATTAAGATTTATAAAGAATGTGTGAAATTAAACGTTAAATTTATATTTGGGGATAAAGGAAATGCAATAAAACATACAAAAAATTCAATTATTGCGTCTTCTGGTGATATTTACACTGCTGATAAAATTTTAGTTTCATTAGGCTCATCAACTGGGTTTTTAATTAACTTAGAAAATCAAATCAGATCATTAGGCTTATTTGTGACTCATTTACATTTGAATGAAGAAGAATACTTGAAATACAAAGATATTCCTGTATTTTTCAGTTCTGATCTAGGTTATTTTTTCCCTCCTGATGAAATAAACCATGATTTAAAATTTGCTTTAACTTTTGGTGATGTTTTTAATAAAATAAAAAATGGTGAAAATGAACTGTATTTACCAAATTTTAACAGTGAGTTAACATTTCCCAAACAAGGGGAATCACAAATCAGAAATTTGTTGAGTTTAGTGTTACCAGATTTAAAAAATCATAAATTATATAAATCAAAAGTTTGTTGGATTAGTGATACAACAACAAGTGATTTTTTAATTGATAAAGTCCCTAATACTGATAACATTTTTGTTGCAACTGGAGATTCAGGCCATGGATATAAATTTCTACCAAATATTGGTAAATATATTAGCTTAAAATTACAAAATAAATTAAATCAAGAAGTTTCAAATCGTTGGAAATGGAAATCAAATCCAATTTTTCCTACACAGTTTGTAAATAGGTCAAAAAGGCAACATCTTGAAATTAAAGATATTAAAAATTGGAGGGTTGATGATATAATTAAATCAAGGTTGTAATAATTTTGGATAGTGAAACATTTCTTCAGATAATTGGAATTTTGAATAAATTGAATTTAAATTATTTAAAAATTTTAAGAATTGATCTTTATTTAAAATTTGTGAAATTACCATTAAAGTATTAAAATCAATTTCATCTTTATTTATTCTAAAATTTGTTAAATCATTAATTTTTTCTTTAAAGATTAAATTTAAGAAACTGACAGTTTTTGAAACATTCATTGATTTAATTGCTTTCCTAATTGGTCTTGAATCAATCAATTGATTATTTAAATTTTTTAATTTTTTATTTGAATTTTTAACCAAATTTTTAATTTGATTTAAATTCAATAAAAGTGAATTTTTAAATAAATTTTTAGTCTCAATTGAATAATTATAGAGTTCATTAACAGAAATGAATTTAAACCATTCATCATTATTAATATTTAGACTTGATTCAACATCTGGTGTATATAACAACGGAATATGATAGACTTTTAAATTTGAATCCTTTTGTAATTCGAGCCATTGGTTATAAATTGAATCAGAAATTAATTTACCGATTGGTATGAAATTTTCATCAATAGAATCTTTCAAAAATTTCCCATTTTCTTTACCTAACTGAAACAAACCTCCAATATATTCATTTGGGTTAAAGATTTCAATTTTTCTTAACACAAAATTTTTTCTTCTTGATAATTTAAAACATTCATATTCATTACATAAAGTTTCATTCCATGGAATGATTTGATTATTTAGATTTGTTTCATCTTTAATAAATTTTGTTATTAAATTACCTTTATTACAAATGGATAAATGTAGTTGAATAGCTAGTATTTTATCATGATCAATAATAATTTGTCTATCAATTCTTGTTCCTGTATATTTTACATCAATTGACGGATCAGGATTACAAATCTTGCCTTCATTTACTTTTCTTTGGTATAATGACATTGATGTTGCTATTGAGATGAGATAGAAAATAAGTAGTAACTTCATAGCAAATATTGTTACGTACAATTATACATAATTGTGGGTTTTTCATTATGAACTTGGTTTTGTGGTTCGAAGTGTAATTACAATTGCGTCACCAACGAACCATAAATTTTAATTAGTGGTTGATGCATATCGAATTCGGTAGTTGCACACTTGTGACTTTTTCACTTGCTTTCTTCCATCACCACCGTTAAAAAAATGCCTAAAATTCTTATTTCACATGGCTTTGGCTCAAATCACGTTATCAATCAGAATCAATCACCTAAACTAAGAAAGGCTTTACAGGATGCAGGATTCGAGTTGGTTTATGTACAAGCACCGATTAAATTATCTTTGGAGGACTTCCCAAAGGAATTACCACCAGATCACGACTACAACATCTATGTGTTGTACACTTGGTGGGACATGAATGGGAATCATTCTGTTGAATTAGCAGAGGAAACAATTAAGAAGTACAACGACGATGATGTTGTGGGATTCATTGGCCTAAGTCAAGGCGGTGCATTGTCCGGATTGGTTTGTTCAAATTACGAACGGTTGATCCCAAGTTTAAAATTTGGTATTAGTTATAGTGGATTTTACTATCCAAGTCCGTTACTTGAAGAGGATAAATCTGTATATGATTCTGAAATTGAGTTACCTTTCCTATCAGTTATCGGGGCTAAAGATAAAGTCGTATTACCTCATAAAACTGAGTTTTTTGCAAATGAACAAGTTTTAAAACCCGACATTTATACACATAATGGAGCACATGAATTTGCAGAAGACGACCAAAGTATTGAATTTGTATTGGACTGGATTAGGCAACTTGATTTTTAAGTAGTAAAATTTTTTTATTTTTTAGTAAAATCACTCTTTGTAAAACATCGCCGCAAATGCCATTAGTTCTAATACTTCATGGATTTGGCTCCAATGCTGAGATTGCAAAGGAGCAAACTCCAAATTTATGTAGATCATTAGAAATTTTAGGATTTAGAGTTGAATATGTTGATGCTCCAATAAAATTGAAACCTCAAGATTTCCCATTTGAAGACGTTAATGATTGTGTTACGAATGATTTATTCTGTTGGTGGTATTTAAATAAAGAAGCTTCATTAGACGAAACTTTCAATATGATCCACTCTAAATATTATTACAATGAAAGAGTCATCGGTGTCATTGGTATAAGTCAAGGAGGCTCATTAACTACAATACTCGGATCGAACCATATAAGTTTAATACCAAGCTTACGATTTGCAATCAGTTTTGGGGGTTATTTATATCCAGACCCATGGAAAGAACCAGATTTAAATATTTATAAAGATGTGATTGATATTCATTATTTAAACATTTATGGTGATAATGATGAATTAGTTAAACCTGAAATTAGTGAGAAAATTAATGCATTTGGCGAGTCAGTAGAATCATTGGTACATCACCAAGGACATACATTTGCAGATAATGATTCTAAATGCATACGTCAAGTCATCCAGTGGATCAAGCAACTCAGATGAGTTGGTATATATTTAATTCATTTAATCAAAGAAATCATCATCATCGTCATTATTATCATTTCTAATCGATTTCTTCATGAATCTAAGTTTATGAGCCTCTTCTAAATCTTCATCTTCAGAATTAATGATTAATCTTTTATCAGAATGTTTAACACAATTCAGATCGATTAAAATTTTTTCTAAATCTTTAATTGTAGTTGCATTACCACCTAATTGAGTCAATGTGATGTATTGTTTCAAAACATCACCATTTCTGTAGATTAGAATAGTTGGACAATTAGACTCTGGATAGTTTTCAACAGCTCTCGATGCTGGGATTTCGACAAATTTTAATTCTGGATATTTGGACGCCAATGTTACAAATAATGACGACAGTAATCTTGATTGTAAAGAACTTTGTAATGACATGTGAACAAACACAAAAGAGTCGTTGGATGCATCGGTGATTTCTTCTTTATATTCAGGCTTGGTAATTGGATAAACTCGACCAAACTTAGAAGCTTTAGTCAACTCTTGAATTTCAGCCATCCTCTTGTTCTTGTACTCTTGCAAGAAATCCTCATCTTCTTCACCTTCTAATGCATCTAACTCATCCAAATCCTTACCTTCTAATCTATTGTCCCATTGCTTAACGACTGCGTCGTTCAAAGCTTCTTCTAGTTGTAATGTTGGAGAAGGAGGCTTTTCCGGTATAATCCCCTTAGCTCTCAAGATATCATTCCATTCGGTGTCCTCGTTAGGATCAACCTGTGTGTTGATCATTCCATATGGATCTGCCATATTAACTTCAATTTGGTAAATAAAATGTTGGAAGAAAATTATCTTAGTTCGCGCAACTTTCTACTGTACTGTTTACGTCTTGATAAGAGTTTAAGTGATGAGAACGGTGAAATTGGACAGAGTGAACGAGGAGGAGCTGGCAGAGATGAAGAAGAGGGCGATTTCTTCGTTGGAATTATCGTATTCCCCATATTCCAAGTTCAGGTAAGTATTTGCTGTCAAGGATGTTCATCAGTATCATCTAACAATCAAACAGAGTCGGTTGTTGTTTACTTACAACGGATGGTGAGTACTTTGAAGGTGCCAACATCGAAAATGCATCATATGGAGCCAGTATCTGTGCAGAGAGATCTACCATTTGCTCTGCAATTCTGAAAGGTCACAAAACATTCAAAGCAATTGCGATTTCTAGTGATTTGGTAGATGAATTCATAACTCCATGTGGGATCTGCCGTCAATTCATCAGAGAATTTAGTAAGAATATTCCAATCATATTGTGTAAGAAGGATGGAACCCACTTCATTTCAAATCTCAAAGAACTTCTCCCAATGAGTTTTGGACCTGATCAACTGACATAATCTCCGCGAATGTATAAATAATTAATAATTTTGAAAATTTTTTTTAATCTTGTAAATGTCAGTCGTTCATTGCTGTGCTCCTGACTGTGGGAAGATTACCACATCCACTTTGAAATGCCCAATCTGCTTGAAACAGAACGATACTTCCACTTTCTGTAATCAAGCCTGTTTTAAAAGGGCCTGGGGACTTCATAAAGGTACACATGTTAAAGCTGGTGTTGACACTTATGATCCATTTCCAGACTTCCCTTACACTGGGACATTAAGACCTGCATACCCACTATCACAAAGAAGAGCTGTGCCGGAACATATCCCAAGACCTGATTATGCTGATGATGGTATTCCAATAAGTGAACAAAAGCGTGATTATACCACTAAAATCCCAATTTATACTGAAGAACAAATTAAAATCATTAAACAAGCTGCTACCTTCGGTAGAGAAATCTTAGATGCAGCAGCTGAAATTGTCAAGGCAGGTATAACTACTGAAGAAATTGATGAATTAGTGCATAATGAAACAATCAAAAGAGATGCATATCCATCAACTTTGAATTATTATAATTTTACAAAATCACTTTGTACTTCTGTCAATGAAATCATTTGTCATGGTATCCCAGATAAAAGACCTTTACAAGACGGTGACATTATTAACCTCGATATATCCTTATATTATAAAGGTTTTCATGCAGATATGAATGAAACTTATTACGTTGGTACTCCATCAAAAGATGCCATTAATGTCGTTGAAACTGCAAGGGAATGTCTTGATTTAGCTATTTCTGCCTGTAAGCCAGGTATTGCATTTAGACAATTGGGTGAAATCATTGAGAAACATGCTAGATCCAAAAATTGTTCCGTTGTTAGAAGTTATTGTGGTCATGGTGTTGGTGATTTATTCCACTGTAACCCAAGTATCCCTCATTATGCACACAACAAAACCCCAGGTATAATGAAACCAGGTATGGTCTTTACTATTGAACCAATGATCAATTTAGGTTCTTATAAAGATATTAAATGGCCAGATGATTGGACTGTTGCTACTACTGATGGTAGATTGAGTGCACAATTCGAACATGAGCTTCTGATCACAGAAACAGGCGTAGAAGTCCTATCAAAAAGAAAAGACTCAAGTCCTGGTGGTTCAAAAAAGAGAATATAGAAAGTGTAGTTAAATAGATGTAGTTTATTAAAATGCGGCCCAAACCGAACCGGGTAAGTTTTTTACTTTTCCATTTTTTCTTCAACGCGAAATCAAATATTCGATGGCCAAAATTTCAATTAAACAATCGAAATGTCTTCTTCCTTGCAATTGTTGAACCCTAAAGCCGAGTCCTTGAGAAGAGCAGCTGCTTTGCAGGTGAATACTGCCGCTGCACAAGGTTTACAACAAGTTTTGGAAACCAATTTAGGTCCAAAAGGTACTTTGAAGATGTTGGTTGATGGAGCTGGTAATATTAAATTAACAAAAGATGGTAAAGTTTTGTTAAGTGAGATGCAAATCCAAAATCCAACTGCAGTCATGATTGCAAGAGCTGCATCTGCACAAGATGAGATCACCGGTGATGGTACAACTACAGTTGTTTTATTAGTTGGCGAATTATTAAAACAAGCCGAAAGATTTATATCAGAAGGTGTTCATCCAAGAATTATAACGGATGGTTTCGAAATTGCAAATAAAGCAACTTTAAAATTCTTGGATGGTTTCAAAATAGATAAGAAAAATGAATCAATTGATCGTGAATTATTGTTACAAGTTGCAAGATCTTCATTATCAACAAAAGTTAATAACGAAGTTTGCGAGGTCTTAACTCCAATTGTCACCGATGCCGTTTTAAATGTTCAAAATGAAGACTCTTTAGATTTACACATGGTTGAAATAATGTCAATGCAACATGAAAGTCCAAAAAATACTTTATTTATTAAAGGTTTAGTTCTTGACCACGGTGCAAGACATCCAGATATGCCGAAAGTAGTTAATAATGCCCATGTTTTAATTTTAAATGTCAGTTTAGAGTATGAAAAGACTGAAGTTAATTCATCATTTTTTTACAGTTCTGCTGAACAAAGAGATAAATTAGTTCAAAGTGAAAGAAAATTTGTTGATGAAAAATTGAAAAAGATTATTGACTTAAAAAATGAAGTCTGTGGTTTAAATTCTGATCAAGGTTTTGTTATTATAAATCAAAAAGGTATTGATCCAATGTCTTTAGATATTTTAGCAAAACATAACATTTTAGCTTTAAGAAGAGCAAAAAGACGTAATATGGAAAGATTACAATTAGTGACAGGTGGTGAAGCTCAAAATTCTGTTGATGATTTGACTCCCTCAATTTTAGGATTTTCTGGTAAAGTTTATGAAGAAACAATTGGTGAAGAAAAATTTACTTATGTTACAGAAAATAAAGATCCAAAATCTGTTACAATTTTAGTTAAAGGTGCGACTAATCATGCCTTAAACCAAACGAAAGATGCAGTTAGAGACGGTTTAAGAGCAGTTGCTAACGTTATTAAAGATCAATCGGTTGTCCCTGGTGCTGGTGCATTCTATTTAGCTGCTAACGATTTCCTGAATAAAAACTTAACATTATTATCAAAAGGTAAAACCAAAACAGGTATTCAAGCATTTTCAGAAGCTTTATTGATCATACCAAAGACTTTAGTTAGAAATTCAGGTTATGATTCACTTGACGTTGTTTCAACGTGCCAGGATGAATTGGAAGATGGTCATATTATTGGTATTGATTTAAATTCAGGAGATTCTTGTGATCCGACAATTGAAGGTATTTGGGATTCATATAGAGTTTTAAGAAATGCAATCAGTTCAGCTGTTGGCATTGCCAGTAACTTATTATTATGTGATGAGTTATTAAAAGCGGGCCGTTCTTCACTAAAAGGTGATGCTCCTCCACAAGGTCCACCAGGTCAATAATAATAAGGATAGAAAATGAATTATATAGTAGGCAAGCAGCATAATACAGATTAATACATAACATGTAATTTACTTTTACACAACATTTACATTTACGCTGTAACACCCTTCAAATCCCGAATTACCGATATGAGGCGAATGATTTAATATTACGATTACACACAATTTGTCAAATTAAGTAGGTCTTAATTATGATGCATATTTTATAGATTGATCTCATCAAAAAGAAACTTCATGGAACCGAGGAACTGTGGCCACTAGAACGTCATTAGAAGATCGTAAATTTCTTTTGTTCAAAACTACGTTTTTCTAGTTGTAGTCCATTGTTGAAAAAATTATTATTTTACATAACGATTTGGATCAAATAAATGATATAATTATACAGTTAGAAAGCGTTTCCTATATCACACAAATTTACCTCACAATGAAGCTGGAGAAGAAAGCAATATAATTATCTAGTGATAATGACTTATATAGCAAATAAAACCAATCCCCAACATCAATATGCTAAATTTAATTAATAATTTCTTCTCCTCCTATTGTTTCGATTGATTTGTTTCTATTAGGCGATCCGCCTCTTGACAGGACATATCCTAGCGCATACACTTGCATGTCCCCAAAATTAGAGCTGGGACATTTAATTTGTCTTTAGATAAACGTAGTAATGTAAGTTGGCTACCAAGAGGTATATTATCTTCCACCTGCTTGCCATCCATGACTTTATATTTTTATTCATCACACTAAAGACTGATTGAATAGGCCTGCTTTCGAAGCTCGCTTTTACAGCCCACATCTACAAAAACAATGTTGCAGCCGTTGGACAACAACTATGTACTATTTATCCGCAATATATGCTTTAAGTTTATCGATGTAAAACTTAAATGCAGTGGTGAACACTTATCAGCTTACCTCAGGCTAACTCATAAGTTACACTCTTGTTTTAATGACGCGGCGGCATACGGACTGTTATATTGCGGGCTTGTACTTGACGGAAAATTCTTTCATGAATCAACACTTCCAAATAGGTCGATACAATGCTATTCTTTTATTCGGCAATCAAGGTCCCTATTGTACCTACAGACCAACACATCAAGACTTAAAGCTGGGCAATACGCTTTACAGTGGCTAGCTAATGTATTGAAAAATTTTGCGACTGGGCTTAAATATACGCTTGTTCCTGTCGCCCGTTGTACACCATCTAGATTAAATTTGAACCCTTTGCTGTACATAAACTTACATAGAAATAGTTCTGGAAGCTGAAATAGAAGCAAAAATTACTTGAATCGGATTAATTCAAAAAGTTGACAATACTTTGACCTATTAATTAACAGTTCCCATCTGCATCCTCAAAATAAATTGAGTAATGGCCTTACATTTTAGCGTACGATTAATATGTAACGGTTATGCATTTAATTATTAACAGTTCATGATTACTTTGTTTGTAAGTTTTCTATCAGCTTTATTGTCCGTTTTGAAAAAAACAGTCACTTTGTGCAAGTACATTGGCAATAAGGCTGAACAGACAAAAAATTGCCCCAAAATTATTGGACAAAGGACAATGACATACTTTAAGCCATCTCTTATCTATAATTCTAGAGCAAATAATTGTAATTTTAATCATTTTAAGGTTATAAGTGACATGCATTACAGTTAAATATAATAATATCTATATTATCTAAGGATTACTATACGTCATCAGTTTAGATAAGTTTTTAGTTGATAAACAAGCTAGGTGAATCATTATACTCGGCTGCATTTTCATTGAGGTATTGCTACGTGTTGGCTTATGTACATTTTAGGAATAAAAAATAAAATCAGCCATTTGGATCAGCAACTACATTATGCACTCCATTCATTCATGGAACTCCCTTCTTCGTAATTTAGCTTTTGAGTACACCTTCTAATCAATGATTTTATATAATTTAGTAAAAAAACCCTTAAATTGAATTGTATCTAAGAAAACTAAATTCGATATAATGAGAGTAATTTATTTTCACACTAATAACGATTCGTATTTTATATCGTTGGCAGTCTAATGACTTTAAAATAGTGATGCGTAAGGCAATCAAAGGATACGGTAGCTTTTGATCGAAAAATCTATATACAGCATACATAAACATCAAAAGGTTGGAGTTGGTCACTCAGTCACTATGATTACTGTATGTCCTTAAAAGAGCTAGTAAAGATTCAGTCATTTGAGGTTAGCGTAATTGAAAGAGACAATACGATAATTAAGCTGGTTATCTCAAGCCAATGAATCCTCAGTAAAAACACTTAGTATCTATAAAGAAACTCAATATACGATCTTTAGAAATATTAAGCCGTAAAGGGTTCATCTAGGCCCGTGGCTTAAGTATCACGAAAGGCATTTAAATGGCATTCTAAATGACTGACAAAGCAAAAGATAAATAAAAAAAGCCCTAAGGTTTATAATACGTTTAACTTTCCCCAATTTAATTTGTAAATTTCCCATGGAAGAACTCATATAGCTGATTAAACAACTTTACTTCTATACATTCCTTCTATGCATGAGTCTGCCAAGTGTGAAAACATAACCATGGCAACTACGGAAATTTATTACAGTTATGATTCACAAATTGGACAAACCTGAGACAAACAGTGACTTTCAACAATCGACACCGAATAAATTTTGATTCATCAGGGTTTCAGAAAGACTATATAGTTGTTTCACAACTTCTTCTTTCACTTGAATTTAAGACATTTCATGGATGAATTCCAGCTTAATCCACTATAATGTATTCTTGCAAATGCCGCCGTAACTTATTCAAAGGATTTTGTATACATCAACTGTCAATTAAAACTCCATTAATGGGACATAGAAAAGGTACATGACAATGCATGACCATATGTAACGGATTTCATCGACGCTAACTGATCCCGAATGCATAAGTAACGAGTAAGTAATACGTATTATTTTGATATGCCAGTTGATGTATTGTAATAATAGTTTATCCACTATATAAACTTCGCATATTTAAAATATATAAAACTTCAGCATTCTTCTACTTTCATTGATAATATTTATACTTCAAATTTTTTTAATTCTCTTTTTAAGATTCTGATTATATTCATTCACATCTTAAACATCTATATTCTAGAGCTGTGTTGCAATTACGATAAGTGAGAAATTTTTTTAAATTCAAGAAAAAAATTTTTTTTAGAACTTTTAAAGGTACAAGTTACTTGAGTTTACTTGTTAATTAGCTTTGCCAATTGATCTAACTTAATCTTTATTATTAAGAATCTTACTTTTTGTTGTTTCAAAAAATATATATATATATATTTAGAATTGTTCAATCAAAAAATGAAAGAGACTATCAACTCACTCAGTTGGAATCACAGTTATAAATCTGGTTCTAATCCACCAAATGATTTCTTACAAGTTCACAACAATGATTACTTTTTTGAGCCTTCAGTTTTAACAAACCCAAATCATCAACAGAATCCAATGATGTTCAGCCCAAATTCAAATACTCATACACCATATAAACTTGATTTTGAAACAGACCACAATATGAAAAATGAAAGCTCTAATTCGAGTATCTACTCAGAACATGAATATTACAATCAAAAAGGTGAAACTTCTGTTTCATCTGATGGTTCAACTGCTTATGCATCCCCATCTACTTCGGCATCATCTCCTTCCCGTTTTTCATATACAACAAAGTCACCAAGAACTGGAGTTGCTAAAAAGGATACTGTCATTACTAAAAGATCAAGAATGGGCTGTTTGACTTGTCGTAGCAGGAAGAAAAGATGCTGTGAAACTAAACCAAAATGTCATGAATGTGCTAGATTAGGTTTAAATTGTACCTGGCCAGTTCCAGGATCTGAACATAGAAATAAACCTAGATTAACTAAAGAGGCCGAAGGGTTACACTATGATGCCTTTTATGGTCATATTAAGATATTAAGAGGTATTGTTGAAAATAAGATTAATGTTAGTTGACTTTACTGTGCTTCTGTTTTGTTTCATGTTTTAATTTTTGATTTCAGTTCGTTTCTATAGAAGTTTTCAATAACTTTTTCAGAAGAATTTTGGTCAGTAATGGTAGGAATTCTATTTACAATACGTTTATTTGGTTTACTTTGTCCACGGCTCCTTTTTATATATACAAATAATTCAATTTTAATTTAATGATTTTAAGACTCTGAAAATGCTTTTTGTACATTTACGAAGTCATTTGTAGTTTCCAAAATTCTAGGTCTTGTTTTAGAGACTTATTTCAGACCTGGCCATTTTGTATATCTTCCGCTTTTTGATTTATGGAAAATCCAGGTTTAAATGGGATAAATGAGTGTACTACATTATAGAATCCAAGAAAGGAATTGTAATGTATTGTACCTAATCGAATTCAGCTATTATGTTAATAATTGTAGTTTATCTGTCAGTACCAAGAATACAAGTTTCTAAGAGAAGTTTCTTGATTGCAGTCACAGTTTTTATTTATCAAACCCAAATTAGTGAGTAATCTCAAACTTTCAGGCATGATCCAGAGGTGAGTGGTTAGCACTGTATCATAACTTCAACTTTAGATATAATTCAGACTTCAAGCATCTTTTGAAATCACCTTTTTCTCAATTTTTCAGTCAAAGTATTAATACTATAATCATTTAACCAATTTGAACGATTGAAAAACAATTCCAAAAAGCTGATAAAAGCAAAGGAGTGGGAGCAAAGATTTTCGCCTCTACTAGCGATAATTATGACTATAGATTAAGTTAACATAGTCAAAACTTAGTTAGAATCAAATCGACCCAAATCACAAATTTCAGACTATTGGGGAATCAAGTCGAACATAATCAGCTGATTTGAAATCTCAAGATGTTCTAGAAAACATGACTAGCAGTAATAGAACACAATGTATGTCTATTTTCAGGTAATTCTGTTCTTTCCTTAAATAATAATAGACCATGTATATGCAAAATGAGTTAAATAATTGTAATAGCACGTATCATGAAATTATTGAATAAGTGAAATAAACTATAATTTACCTAGCAACTGTAAAATTGAGAATACTTGGATCACTTAATGCATAAAATAAACAGAAAACCTTCAAAAATTCAGGTCCCAGCCAAAAAGTCCTTTCATATGGATTTACTATGCAACTTTGACATAAAATTAAAATTACATCATAATTTTAATACCAACTATGCAGTGAAGTCACCTTGATATAGATGAAATTGATTTCATGTTGAAATGTCTTTGAACTTCAATTGCTCATGATTTCTCCAAGATTAATGTCACCATCATGAATACGGCACAATTTCGAAAGCTGTAATTTTCGCAGATCAGAAGGACAGCAGTTAGTGGTCAGTGAGCAATGTATGATAGAAATATTATCATATATGAGTTATGTGGCCCAAGTACATCCGGAAGCTTCCCAACATAAAATATGCACCTCAAATGATCATTAAAGTAAAGAAATGGAAAGGAGTAAGAAGAACCTATGACATAGCTGATCTAATATATCAATCCTTGAAACAAAATATGCAACAAGTACAAATAAATGATAGCTCATGTAGATGTAAATAGACTAGAATTTTATTAAACAGTATATGTGAAATCATATCATAAATTAGTGAAAATGCAACTTTATACTGGGATATGAATTAGGCGAGAGACATTGATTAATGTCGCATGTCTGAGAATAATTTAGCATAAAGTCTATTGACATTAAGATAGATCCTTGCAAGTGTGATAAAACTGGTTTAAATGTAAAATCCAATACCCATATGTCCTAAAACCAATTTCCAGTGGAATCTTCAACATTAAAATCTCAACTAAGATGTCCGAAATCTTCTTAAAATGATCACCCAAGCATCCAATTCGCTATGAAATGCTAAATTTTTGAAATCGTTTGAATGTGTTGATTTTGTCTCTATTAAAACTTGTTTATAAGAGAAATGGCAACAAATACATGTGACTTCCGGAATTTGGTGATCGGAATTCCTTAAATATGTTTTTTTTTGATTGTGAATTTGTTGTTGACAACGAATTCCAATAAAAACAAGATTAAAAAGTTGAATTGCAATGTCATTCAATGAGTCTGTTCCGTTGAGGGACAAGCAGATTGGTATGTTTTCATGTTCCTATGTGTTTCATTACTAACAATTGATTCAGCTGCCCTTGAAAAGATGCTTCATTTAAATTTAAATTCTGAACAAGCAGATCTTACTGCAAGTCAAAATGATGAAGAAATAATATGGAAAGTGCTTGTTCTTGATTCAACTTCAACATCTATAATATCATCAGTGTTAAGAATCAATGATTTATTGAAATCAGGTATTACAATGCATACATTAATTGAGCACTCAAGATCACCATTACCAGATGTTCCAGCTATTTATTTTGTCCAACCAACTAGAGAAAATATAGAAAGGATTTCTCGAGATATTAAGGATGATAAATATTCAAGTTTTTACATCAACTTCACTTCAACATTAAGTAGAGACTTATTAGAAGAGTTGGCTAGATCAGTTGCAATTACAGGTAAATCACAAAATGTCTTACAAGTTTATGATCAGTATTTAAATTATGTTGTTACTGAACCAAGTTTATTCTCATTAGAAATTCAGAAAGTTTATTCCAATTTTAATGATGCAAAGACAACTGAAGAACAAATTAATTCAATTGCTGATCGTATCACTGATGGGTTATATAATGCTGTTATAACTCTTGGACAAATCCCAATAATACGTTCTCAATCTGGTGGTCCATCCCAATTAGTTGCAGAAAAACTAGATCAACGATTAAGAGATTATGTTATCAGTACTAAATCAAAAACTGGGTCAACAAATGATTATTCTCAAAGATTAGTTTTGATTCTTTTAGACCGTAACGTTGATTTAGCTGCAATGTTTGCTCATTCTTGGATTTATCAATGTCTAGTTGCTGACGTGTTTAAATTAGAAAGAAATACAATTACGATTAATACAGAAGAAAATGGTAAAAAGATAGAGAAAAAATATGATTTAGATCCAAACGACTTTTTTTGGAATAAAAATGCTCAATTACCATTTCCTGATGCTGTTGATAATGCTGATGTTGAATTAAAAAATTATAAAGAAAAAGCAGCTGAATTGACTAAGACCCAACACAACTTTAATGATTTAGATGGTAAAAAAGATGATACTTTACAACAAACTGTTAATCAATTACCTGAATTAACTGCCCGTAAAGCTGTTATTGACATGCATATGAATGTTTTATTGTTATTATTAAATGAATTAAAATTAAAAGGTTTAGATTCATTTTTTGAAATTGAACAGAGTTTATTAGATCCAAAATCAAGAAGCAGATTTCTAGAAGTTTTAAAAAATGATAATAACACTTTGAATTTAGAAGATAAATTAAGAACATTTATTGTTTTATATTTAACAACTGACTTATCAAGTGAATATGTTTCAGAAATCGAAGGAATTTTCAATAAAACCGAAGGATTTGATTTAACACCATTTTATCATATTAAAAAAGTCAAAGAAAGTCTAAGACTAAAAGATTCAGCAACAATTTTGAATTCATATACAAATCAATCAAGTAAAAATGGGTCAAACAATAATAGCAACTCATCAGCATTATTTTCAAATTTATCATCAAAATTATATAATTTAGCTGATGGTAAAATTACAGAAGGTGTTGGTTCATTAATCTCAGGTATTAAAAGTTTACTACCAGAAAAGAATACAATGCCAATTACAAATATCGTTGAGACTTTAATGGATCCAACAAGTTCTACAGAAGAAAGATTAAAGTTAACCGATGATTATTTATATTTTGATCCAAAAGTTACAAGAGGTTCTCATTCAAGACAACCAAAAAGACAATCATATTTAGAATCTGTTGTTTTTGTTGTTGGTGGTGGTAATTACTTAGAATATCAAAATTTACAAGAATGGTCAACATTATCAAATAATCAAGGAAACATTAAAAAAGTTACATATGGTAGTACACAAATATATTCACCAAAAGAATTTTTAGAAGAAATTTCAAATAGATAATAAAAAAAAAGTACGTTGTTTAATATATCTAGTTCTTTTTGTTCATTCTATTATACATTACATTAAATTGTTTTCATAAGAAATCTTTTGATTCTTGTAAAATTTTTGTACTTCTTTTTGCATCTAAAAACAAATCTTGAGCTTCTTGAACGTCAGATAATTGAATTTCATTGTGATTAAAAGTTTTGGCCAAAACACCAGATGGAGATAATAACTGTAAAGCATAACGTAATGAAGTTTTTGAACCTTCTTGAGCTAAATAATTTAAGGCCTCATCATTTATTGGTAGGTTTTCAATCTTTGCCCTTTTTTCAATAATAATTTTAATTTCTTCAGTTGCATAAGGCAATGTTCTAATTATTAATAACCTGTCGATTAAATCTGTTGGAATACCATGAGGCGCTTTGATATCATCTGTTCCTCTAACTGTTGTTAAACCTCTATTTGAAGCTAAGACAACAATTGGGGCAATTGAAGCTTCTAAAGCCTTGTTTAGATAAGTAAAGATTTCAATGTCTAACATATTAACTTCATCAATAAATAAAACACCTGGAACTAATTCAGCAATACCTTGGTCCATATATTTTTGAACAACTTTATTAACTTCAAGTCTTAATTTTTCAGTTATTTCAGTTTTTTTAGGTTTTAATAATTGACCCATAACTGATAGAACATCTTGGCCACCTTGTGGTTTTGCATTTGAAACATCTAGATCGTGCAAAGTTATATCTTGGACAATTTCTTTCTTTTTATGAACATCCCCTTTTGGTAGTGGGACGTATTCTTCAGCTTCTAAATCAAATTCTGTTGCATAAGCGTCTGATCTACCAACTCTTTTAACAGAACCAGTATTTGCTTCAACATAGATAACATCACCGACTGTGATTTTTTCCTTTTGAATACTTTCATACATCACTGGATCTAATCTTAAAGTTTTTGTACCTTTTGCAGATTTTAAACCAACGATCAAATGAGCAATTGTTTTACCATAACCACCTAAAGGATTTTCACTTTCTTCAGGAGTCAATTCAGTGACTTCACCCTCATAAACCTCTTTGGTTTCTTTGATTCTTAAACCGATTGATTTTCTAAAATTTTCCATTAAAGCTTCAGTTTTTTTAACTTCAACTGAGTATAATTCTGAACCAACAATTGGAACAAATGGTACCTTTGGACCCAATTCTTGAGAAATAGCCAACGCAATTGCTGTTTTACCAGTAGCAGGACCACCTGCTAATAATATTGCTTTACCACTCATCTTTTTAGCTTTGATTAAATCAACAATGACACCAGCAGCTTCTCTGGCCTCAGTTTGGCCAACAAACCCATTGTCAACGGTTTTAGCAATACCACGCTCGTCCAACCCAAGACCTTTGATATGTGTGTGTGCTGCAGTTCTCGACTCTCTGGTAGTCTGGTCTTTCACCTTGCTGATTTGAACCATTTTGAGTTTCTTCCTTACTGGAAAATTCAAATCGAAGAAAAAAAATAAATAAAAAAGGGAATTCCGAGGTGAAAATTCCGAGCTGTTTCACGTGATCGTGCCTTCCAGTTAATTAACTTCCCAATCAGGTTGAATTTCCATTTTAGGAAAATTGAAAACATTTAAATTTTCCCGTGTTGAAGTTTTTTTGTGTTCAGTTAAGTTTTCAAGTAGAAAATGGAATTCATCACTCCTCCATCATCGCAGCAGTATGTGAAGCCAGAAGTGCATGTTGAGGTTCCCATCAAAGTAGAGACAGTAGAACCAGTTGTCGAAATCCCTAAGAAACAGAAGAGAAAGCCTAAAATGAAATATCGTCCTGAAAATGGTACCGTTCTAGACATATCGAGTTATGATTCAGAAATACCCATTTTAGATCAAGATGATGATATAGATAATGAAGATGTTAGTTTTTTGCATTATGCTTTAAAATATTCAAAAAAAGTTACTATTGTGACAGGTGCAGGTATATCAGTTGCATCAGGTATCCCTGATTTCAGATCATCAAACGGACTATTCCAAGGACTTAAATCTACAACTAGTGCTGGATCTAATGGGAAGGCATTATTTGATAGCAGTGTTTATTCAAGTAAAGACTCAACTAAGAAATTTCATGCAATGATTAATCAATTATACGATATGACACAAGAATCTGAACCAACAGAATTTCATAAATTATTAGATGATATCTCCTCTGAAGGTAGATTACTAAGACATTATACACAGAACATAGACTGTTTAGAATCAAAATTAGAACATTTACAAACAAAAGTTCCAATTAAACAGAATCCACCATACCCACCGACAATTCAACTTCACGGTACAATTAAATACATGTACTGTTCTAAATGTCGTTGGAATTCTGAAATCCAAACAGATTTATTTCAAACTGACGAAACTCCAGAATGTCCAGAATGTGTTGAATTAGATGAAGTGAGAAGATTGGCAGGTAAAAGATCTCAAGGTATTGGTAGATTAAGACCAAGAATTGTTTTATATAATGAATTCCACCCAGATGGTGAACAGATTGGTCAAATTTCTTCATCAGATTTAAAGTCCAAACCTGATTGTTTAATTATTGCAGGTACATCGTTAAAGATTCCTGGAGTTAGAAGGTTGGTTAAAGAATTAGCAAAATCTGTCCATGCTACAAAAGGTTGCGTTATTTGGGTCAATAAAGAAGAACCTTCAATGAGCATTGTTGATTACGTTGAAAATATCGATTTAATAGTCACTGGTGATTGTCAAGATATTTCTAGTATTGTTAAAAGTTATGATTTACAATTGAAGACGAAAACAAAAAAGAAACTAATTAAAACTGAAACTTCAAAAGTAAAAAAACCAAGAATTAAAGCTAAAAATGACACTGACAAATTAATTCAATCAAGATTAGAACAATTAGTTAAAAAAGTTGGAGTTACAAAAAGTTAAAAAAAAAAGTTAAATTCTATTTTTATTCATCCTCATCAAGTTCTATTTCATCATTAGGGTCTTTTGGTTCCTGAGCTTCAGCCCATTGAGTAACATCATCAATATAACTTAAAATAGTACTTATACTATCTGTATTTTTTGATTCTAATGGTAAAAATTGAACCATTCCAAAATCATCAACTAGATGAGCAATGGACTCATTTAATTTTGCAAATTTTGGATTTGTTTCATTATTAACATCATTAATTAATAGCATTGGATCTGGATTCAAGAACTTTTTCAATTTTTTTTTAGAATATTCATCTTTGATTAAATCAATCTTTGATAAAATATTAATATGCGGAAGTTCTAATAAAATCATTGCAGACATTGCACTTAATGCACCTGAAAAGAATTTAGACTGATCAATTATAAATGGTGCTTCCAATAAATAAGTTGCACAGAGATTAAAATTTAACTGTTGTTGTAAATGTTTGACAATTGTTGGTAAAACTGGTATATGAGTATATAATTCAATTTGGCCAGGACAATCAAAGATCAAATACTCATCATTGAATTCACCAATCTCTTCATCTAACCAGTCTAAATTTTGCATTAGATATTCAAAACAATAAACAAGTCCACCATTTGGTCCTAATTCTAATTCTTCCATAACATCTTGTAATGAAATCAAATCTCTAATATCTATGGTAAACTCGTACTCACTTGGCTCTGCAGCTGGGTCTAAATTCACAATATGAGCTCTACGTCCAATACTTGTCAAATGTGAAACCATTGCATTACAAAATGTACTCTAATTACTAATGTTAGCTCATCTCTCGGGGAAAAAATAGGTTAAAACTTACTTTCCCAGCACCTGCTGGGCCTAAAACTAGACAACCGACTCTTGACATTTCAATGAAACCAACTAAAAATCTTGAAATCGATTAGAATTGCAAGAATTTTGAATGTTTTCCAGTCTTGTTTAATAAAAAATTTCAGAGAGGAAAAAAAATTCTTTCGCGATTTTTTTTTTTCTTTTTTCCAAAAAATTTGACACTTTCAAAACAATAAAAATATCAAATCGTCTTGCATTTTCAGATAAAAATGGCTCTTGAGACCCGATCGAACCTTGTAGCTGTTCCATTTGGCCCTCATGAACATGAAACTCATGAAATCCCCATCATTTTAGACCAGAAACCCAAAGGAAGACCAAGATCAAATTCCAAAATTTATAATAATATTGGAGAAGCATTACCACCAATCTCAAAAGAAGAAGCAATTCAAGATAAAAAGTATTTTGAAAGAGAATCTCATATTTATATTTTAGCATTGGTGTCATTGAATGGCACATTTGATAGGAAAACTTTGAAAATACCTGAATATCCATCTGTTTTAAAATTAGGTAGACCAACAAATACTCAGAGAACTCCAAATATTTATAATGGATATTTTGATTCGAGAGTCATTTCAAGAGAACATGCTGAGATTTATGTTAAAAATGGGAAATTGTTTATAAATGATTTGAAATCCGCAAATGGAACATTTTTAAATGGTGAATCAATTCACACTGAATATGAAATAAAAATTGGTGATAACTTTGATTTAGGTATTGATATCTCAAATGACAATAAACACCAACACCAGCAACAACAGCATTTGAAAATTAGTTGTAAAATTGAAGGGTTTTTATCATTTCCATTAGATGGTAATATTGATACCAAAAAACTACTAGATAACGTCAATAAAGATTTTAATAACAAAGGCTTGAATAATTCAATGGATGAGCAAACACCAAAATTGAGCTTGTTTGATGCTGCAATGTTTGGTGATGTTAACAATGATTTAGAAGATGTGGAATTAGGTATAAACCATGATTTCTTAACTGGGATATTTATTAATAATAATATTGGTACAAGTTCAAATTTATTGCAATCCATTAAATTGCTCATTGACCAAATACATTTGATTAAGCTAAATAATATGAAATTAGCTACAATTGAAACTTTTTTGTCTGATTATAGAAGTTATTTAAATAAAGATAAACAGTTATTACATGCAAAAGAAGTCAATCAAGAAAAGCAAGAGATTAAAAATTTGAAAACTGAGATTTCGAATTTGAATTCAAACTTACTGAAAAAAGAAAACGAAATAAAACAAAATAAATTGAGCTCAATTTTAATTAATTCAAAAGTAAAAGAATTAGAAAATGATAAAGAATTATTCAAAAACAATTCAAATGATTTAATAATTGAGATAAATAATCTAAAAATTGAATTAAATGATAAAGCCCAACAGATTACTGAATTAAACAATACAAATGATAAAAAAATTAAAGATTTTAACGCTAAAATTGAAAATTTAAAAAGTGAATTAAATCAAAAAGATGAACTAATTAAATCCTTATTGAAATACAAACAGGATTCAATCAATAATAAAATTTATAAAGATTTAACTAAACTTTCTATAATAATATTAATGGTTTTAATAGTTGGTTTTACAACGTTAAAATTGTTTTAACCTGAAATGATGTTATGAATAAATATATCTATTGTAGACTAATCAATATCCAAGTCTTCTAATTCAATACTTTCTATTTGTTGAATACCCAAGTTTTTAGCAAAATTTCTTGCAAATTCGCTAGCAACTTTATTAGTTTCAATTTTATTCCCAGTAATTAAAGACATATTGGTTTGAGTTTTATTGTTCAAACCACAAAATGCAAACCCTAGGTCTTTAATTTTTGGAATACTATTATTAACGTTAATGGAAATCCCATGTAATGTTATTGATCTTGAAACACTCAATCCAATACTTGAAATTTTAGTGTTTTCGTCAATCCAAACTCCAGTATTTTCTGTTTTAATACCATCAATTTCGAACTTCTTCAAAGTTGATATAATAGAATCTTCTAATTTAGAAACAAAGCATTTGATTGTCAATTTATTGAAATCTTGTAAATCTAAAATTGGATAAATTACAATTTGCCCTGGATTGTGGAAAGTTATTTCACCACCTCTGTTTGTTTGAAGAAATTGAAAATCTTCATATGACTCCAGATTTTTGATATCTTCTTTTGTCAATCTACTTCTTTCTCTACGTCCTGCAGTGAAAATAGGCTTGAATTCGAATGATAATAAAGTTGGTGATGGCTTCATGAGTAAAATGTTCCTTAATAACTCAGTCTCATAATCATTTGTTGTTAAATTTTGTTCATATAACTCCTCTTGTTTTCTTTTAATCTTAGATGATAATTTCTTGAACTCTAAAAATGCTGAATGAAATTTTTCTTGAATCTGTTGACCTTTTGAATACTCAATTGGTATTTTGAAATGTAAATGACGTAAAGTCTCAGCTGATGGAACAACTGGATGGAATTTAATGCAATTATCTGAGTTAGTACTATGCAGACGAACGTATTGAGATATTACAGCAATATTCAGACTTCTTTTTCTGGTGATCGAAAGCATTGAATGAATAAACGTCTCGAAAAATTAGTTTTTTTTTTCGTTTGTCACTATAAATTTATCAAGAGATGACTCAATCAATCACTAATATCTCAAGACTAGAGAAATGGCTGTTGAATGAAAGCACTTCATGCAATATTTCTGATAAAATTGAGATCAGGGAGACAAGCTATGGGGGTAGAGGTGTTTTTTCTAAAGACGGAATTCCAAATCAAATCCCAATTATTAAGATATCACATTCATATTTACTTAATTTTACTACCGTAATTGCACATATAACATCATTTAATACAGAAATACAATTACCAAGTACATATAAGCATATTTTTATTCCAGAAGTGGAAAAAGATGAGATCACATCACTTTATTCAAAACTGAAATTACATGAATTACTAGAATTAACGTCGTTTCAAATAATCACAATGTATTTAGTATTAGAAGAGAAAAGAGGTGTTGAATCATGGTGGAGTCCATTCATTGAACTATTGCCAACCATGAACGATTTCAAAACGTCTCCGTTTATATGGAAAGTTTTAAAAGAAGAAGAATATTTAAGATATTTACCAGCTTCAACAACAAACCATGCTAATAAGATGTATGATAAATTTGAAGCTGATTTTGATAAAGTCACAGAATTATTGAGTAAATTTGGAGTATCAATTCCAATTGAATCATTTTTATTGAAATGGATGTGTGTTAACTCACGTTGTCTTTATATGGAAATACCAGAATCAAAATCAATTGAAGGGAACTTCACGATGGCACCATACGTTGATTTCATCAATCACTCATCAACAGATCAATGCGTTTTAAAAATAGACAGAACTGGCTTCTATGTCAAGACTCCAGTAAATAAGAAGTACGAAACTGATGGAGAGTTATATTTATCATATGGGCCTCATTCCAATGAATTTCTGTTGTGTGAATATGGTTTCATGTTACCAGAGAATCAATGGAACGATATTGATATATCTAAAGAAGTTATTAATTTATTAACAGTTGAACAGATTGAATTCTTGAAAGAGAATAATTATTTTAATGATTATACAATAAGCTTGAATGATATCAGTTTCAGAACTGAGATAGCATTGGCAGTTTGTCAGGAAAGTGATTTGCATTTCAATAGAAAATTAGATGCGTATTTAAATGGTATAACTGATGGTTTAGTTTATAAATCAATTTCTAAAAATTTATTAAAAAGAATATTGAATAACTTAAAGAGAGAATGTGATATTTACATTGATTGGTGCGATGATCAAGATATCAAAAAGAAAACTATTGGTAAGATATATAAAGATAGACTACAGATTATTAATGAAAAATTAGAATAGATTCTTTATATACACTTATAATTCTAATTCAATATTTGAAATATTTTCGTATTCATTTCTTTTATTCAATGAAGTTCTTGCATGTATCAACTGGTTCATCAAAACATTGTGATTACCAGGGATATGATTTCTAATAGCTAGATTAGCGAAATAACCAGTTGTTGAAGCTAATTCCTTATTTGAATATAGATTAACATTTTTTCTTAAAATTGAAGAGTCTTTTTTATTTTTCTTTAATAAAGTAATAATAACGTCTAATATTCTCTCTTTGTTTAAAACAACTCTTGTGTAGTTGATCTTATTTAATAATGGATCAGATTTCAATATAATATTGATACATTCGTCAATATGTTTTGATAATAAAGTTGATAATTGATCGATTTTTAATAGGTCACCATTTGAGCAATTGAATAAAGCACTCAAAGAACCAATACATGTCTTTATAATCATATATTCAGCCTGTTGCAATGCAAAATCTTTATAATTTAGAAAAACAGGATTTAGTTTCGTTGAAATGTTAATTAATTTCAAAAGATCAGATTCAGTTGATAAATTTTTTGATAAGTCATAGTTGTAGGAATCAAGATCTTTCAAGAATCTTGGGAATTTTGATATTTTAAGATTTCCATTATTAAATAGGTTGATTGAGAATTTATCATCTTTCCAAATTATAAAATCATTCAAACATTGATAAATATTGGGTCTTTCATTTGGATCATTCCAAACTTTATCAATCAATTTAAGTAGCACAGATTTGTTTGGATTTAATAGTAAAACGTTACTATCTGGTGTTAAACATTTTCTATATTCTAAAATCTGTTTTATATCATCATGATGGTTGATACCTAAAATCAATTCATTAATAATTGCTAAAGACCCATCACCATAAATAGGAGGCCTACAGGCACTCATCAGCTGTACATCTGATACATTATATAATCTGTTACTGTTATATTCTTTCAATTTGAGGGTTGAATTATTGTTTAAAAATAATCTTAAGCTTTGTTCTGAAGGTAATAAGGAAACAACTTGAGGAATTTTAGGCTGATCTGGTAATGAGGCAATTCTGTGTGTGATGAGACTTGCTAATGGGGATGATCCCATTGAATAAACTCTGGGAAGAACTCGTTTACTCATTCTTTCAATATAAAATTTAAAGAGGTTGAAAAACTTTCCACAAAAAAAAATTGAGTAGTCACATAAATCTTGAACACTATTAAATTGATATAAAAATGTACATTGTTGGACTCACAGGGAACATTGCGACTGGGAAATCTACGGTGTCGAAAAGATTTCATGAAAAATATCGTTTAGCTATAGTTGATGCAGATAAAATAGCAAGGGAAATCATGGAACCTGGACAAAGTGGGTATAAGAAGACTGTTAAATATTTTGGTGATAAAATACCTGGTTTAGTATTAGAATCAGGCGAATTAGATAGAGCTAAATTGAGGAAATATGTGTTTGAAAACCCAGATGAATTGAAAAAATTGAATTCAATAACTCATCCAATAATTAGATGGAAAATGTTTATAAAGGTTGCAATTGCATATTTAAGTCTTAAAAGTATGGTTATATTAGATGTTCCATTATTATTTGAAAGCGGACTGGATGCTTATTGTACCAGTGTTATAGCGGTTTTGTGTTCAAAGGAAGTTCAACTAAGAAGAATCAAAGAAAGAAATCCAGATTGGTCAGAAGAAGAAGCACTGAATGTAATCAATTCGCAAATTAAGCCACATTTATCATCAAGATATTCATCCAAAGTTATTGATAACAGTTCAACAATCGAGCATTTAAATGAGCAAATCGATACAGTTTTAAGAGAAGTCAGACCACCAATGCAAGAGTATTTATTACATTTAATACCACCAATATTCATTGGATTCATATTATCTTATTACTTAATTGGGAAAACAATTCAATTCTTTTATTCAGATCCAGGCGAAGAATAAACTACATTCTTATATAATAAATATAGCTATTAAATTAATCTCTTAAATGCAGGTAAAAACAATCTTCTTGTCTTTGACATGAACCAGTTGAATAGAATCTACAAGGAATATTGTAGTTGCTCTGTTTCTTATGGGCATTATTTCTAACTCTTGGTCTAACATCGCGACGTCTCAGCTCTTCAACATCTTGTTTTGATAAACCAAATGGATGATCAAGAGGTGGAGGAGGAGGAAAAGCACCAGATCTTGAACTGAACTGATTTCTTGGTGGGGGAGGAGGATAAGATTGGGTTCTCGTTATTTCTTGATGATCACTAAATGTATTGTTAAATGAATCAGGTCTTGGTAAAGTATTATTTGATCTTGTTGGCAGTGGTAAATCTTCAGAAGTTCTTCTCTTTTTATTATTTTCCATTAATTCATCATCTATTGATCTTTTATTTGGAAATAAACCATCATCTCCTAATAAATCTAAGACACTTTGGTCGTGATTTTTGTTGGCTAGATTAGATTCACTGACCATTTGTTCGTCATATTCATCAATTTTTTCATAATCACTTAATGGGAAAGTTTTATCAGGTGTAATTAAGCCATCTGGTTCGAAAGGTGAGTTGATAGTCGAAATTGGATGACTCTTTTTAATGACTGATAATAAATCTTCATTTAGACCGGCTCTTTTGGTATATGGCATTGTACCACCTTTTGTTTCTGAAATTTGAGATAGTTCTTCATCATTATAAATTTCATTAAATTTAATTGCATAAGGTCTAACCCAATGAGTATGACAATTTTCTTCGAGTGGAGCTAAGATTTGATGTTGAATTCTTAATTGTGAACCTTCATCATTATTCAATTTTGCCAGTTCAACAAAATTCAAATGTTGATCACGATTTTCACGATTTTTCAAAACAATACCAGGAATTAAATGTTCAGTAACCAATTCATTATCATTTTTGAACAATACTCTTTTATTTGATTTCTTTTTTACTGTATTTGTTGTATCTTTTAAAATACTTTTGAGCTTTGATGGATCAACATTTTGATTTGGTTCAAATTTAGTTTCAGGACCTTGAATTGGTACTGGAGGGGGTGGCGGAGGAGGAGGTGGAGCTGGGTTATTCTTCTTTTGAGCAAGATAAGATGTGAATGAAAACTTGGTTGGTTCAGATGGGGCTGTAGCTGGCGGAGGTGGTGGTGGAACTGTTTTCTTTGGTGCAAATCGGTGTAATTCTTTTTGAGGAATATCTTTTAAAGCAGATAACATTGGTGGTATAATTGGAGTTGAAGATTGGGCTGCACTTGAAGTATTACTATTTGAATCTAAGCTTCTTCTTGAAAAAGCAGAATCTTTTGGTCTAACATTTTCCTTAAAGTTTGGGTCTCTTGCTAATAGCAATTTAATGTTTTCATTAAATTCAACATGAGATATATCATTCAAAACTGTGTAATTGAAATCACTTGGTTTAAATGTAGGTATTGCCACTAAGAATGATAAAATGATATTAACATTTCTGAAATTTTTTTTTGAATATTGAACAATTAACCAATCTTTTAATTGGTTTATAACATCTGATTTGATTATGATTGAAGGTAATGTTGGTTTTGTAATAAATATCACTTTTGTGAATTTCTCTAATAATTCAAATCTAAAATCGTAATCGGTATTAAAAGTTTTAGTATCTAAAGTATTAAAAGTTAAATCCACCATGTTAACCCATTCAGTGCTTATATGAACTGGAAATAAATTAACAAAGTGGTTAAAAAATCCTCTTAGTACTGGGACAGGAATTTCATAAATTTCATTAATTGATAATTTTTTCAGCATTGCAATTGTATCTAGAACTTCATCAAATGGCGTTGATTCATTAATCTTTAAATTAAAACCTTTATATAAATATTGATCTTCACTAGAGTTAATAACTGCAATTGCTTGATTAGAAGTCTCTTTTAAATGCTTTGCAGTTGTATTAATTGGAACTGGTGTAAATCCAAGAACTTGAATATAATCTTGATCTAATTTAAATGGTAAACTTTTATATTTATTACTAGCAGGCTTCTCAATCAGTATATCTTTAACAAAGTCAGAGTTGATCGATTTCAATCTGTTCCAAACTTTATACCTTTCTGTCTTAAAAAATTCATTATTGGCTTCTAATTCAATTCTTAATTTGGAATCTTTACATCCATTCATTCGAATTTCTGTATCTTGAATCCTGCAGTTCAAATCCACAAATGCGAATATCAAATTCTTCGACTCGGATGTCATCAGAATTCTCTTTTACTACGAATTTTTATATATTTTTGTCCTTCTTTGATAGTTTTTAAAAGGAAGAAAGAAGATCCACAAAAACATTTTTTTCATCATCATAAAGTTTCGAGGGTGAGAAAAACCGGAAATTGCCATTTTAGGAAACTCTTCTCAAACAAGAAAAAATTTTTTTCAGCTTATTTAACATAATTTAATGAACCCTTTTAGAAGCTTTTTTAGGGGATTCCATTCTGGTTCCTTGTTGAGAAGCGAGTTGAAATCAATCCAGCAGCTATCTGAAGATGGATTAGTTAATCCTACGATTATTGATGGTTTGAAAAGATTGGGATTTAAAAATTTGACTTTGGTTCAATCAAAAACTATTGAACCAATTTTAACTACCGAAGATGACGTTGTTACGAAAGCTAAAACTGGTACTGGTAAGACTTTAGCATTCGGTATCCCTTTAATGGAACAGGTTTTGAAAAACCCAAAATCTAATCCAAAAGTCAGAAGTTTAATTATTGCTCCAACAAGAGATCTAGCTTTTCAAATTAGAGATGAATTAAATAAATTATCAAACTTAAAAGAAGTTCAAAAAGCTTCTTTCAACAGATTGAAAGTCTCAACTGCTGTTGGTGGTGAATCAAGATGGGCTCAAATTAGAGAAATTACAAATAAAAGATTCTGTCCATCAATTGTTGTTGCAACTCCAGGTAGATTTTTAGATTTAATCAGAGAGCCTGATGTCTCACATGCTTTTGAAAACATTGAGTCAGTTGTTTTAGATGAAGCAGACAGGTTATTAGGTGAAGGTTTTAAAGAGGATTTAGTTGAAATAACAGATATTTTGAAAGAAAATAGAGAAAATTCAACATTGACTAATTTACCAAGCTTAAAAACTTTATTATTCTCAGCAACTTTAGATAAACCAATTATTGAATTCTCTAAAAGAATTTTAAAAGAGAATTTCCATTTTATTGATACTGTTGACCCTAATGAACCTGAAACTCATGAAAAAATTAACCAATCTTTAATTTTAACTAATAATGTCTTTGAAAGTTATGCTGCTGCAATTAGCTTTATTCAAAATGAATCAAAAAACAACAGAAACTTCAAATCAATTATTTTTTTACCAACTGTTAAAGGTGTTTCTTATTTTTATGAAATCTTGAACAACTATTTAAGAGAAAATAATCATGGTTTACGTTCTCATCAGTTACATGGTCAGTTAAGACAACCAGTTAGAGATAGAGCTGTTAAAAATTTCAGAAATAGTTTTTCTGGTATTTTAGTCGCTTCTGATGTTGGTGCAAGAGGTATGGATTTCCCAAACGTTTCAAACGTTATTCAAATTGGTCTACCAATGGATGCGACCAATTACGTTCATAGAGTGGGTAGAACTGCAAGGGGTGGTAATTCTGGTAAGGCTGTTATGATTTTATCAAAATCTGAGTCAAGATTTATTAGAGTTTTAAAAAACAGAAACATCACAGTTAGTGAACAATTCGAATACCAACCTGATGAAAAAGTTGAGACTCAAATACCTGAAATTTCAAAAAGGGTTCCTCATAAATTTTCCTTAGAAATGGTTATTGAATCTTTAGCCGGTTTTAGTAAATCAGTTTCAAATAACTATAGATTAAACATGTATGAAGTGTTGGATGATATTAAAGAAACTTATGCGAGATTTATGGAAGATGAAAATGCAAAGCCAAAAGTTACAATGACCTATGCAAACAAAGTTTTAGGTTTAAACAGAAGAAGTGCAACTGAGTTCTTCGATATCCAATCAACAAGACCACAAGAGAACGACCAAGATAATGACGACCAATACATTAAACCAAGAAATAATAGAAGCAACTATAATGACAGAAATTACTCAAATGATAGAAATTCTAATGATAGAAGATACTCTAACGACAGAAATGACAGAAGATCGAACGAAAAATTCAACAGATTCGGTTCTCAAAACAGAAGCGAAAGAGGTAGAACAAACAAGAGATTTTAATGAAAAAAGTCACCGTGTAAATAGAAATCAAATTAAAACTTTCACATAGTTAAAGCTCAGTATTATTCGCGATTATTTCCTAATCAAGTAATTACAAAGATACATCAAATTAAAATTATGAAACTATTTCTTTTCTTCAAAAAAGGCAAAAATGAAATTAAACAAAAACTTTAAAAGTCGATAAAATCATCAAATACTGGTCATATCTGACGTGTTTTGGTGTTGGAATTGAAATATTTAGAGTTGGTTTTACCATAATGTCAGATATAGAAGATCACTCTGATCGTTTATTTGAAGAAAATCATCCAGCTGAAATCGGTAGTGATAGAGAAAAGTTCCATTATGCATATGATGTGTCAATAGCCCCATCAAATACCCCAGTTCAGTCTCCTTCCAAATTAAATGTGATTGGTACTCCACATATATCATTTCAAACTTTGGACTCTACTTTATTCAGTCATATTAATGATCATTTTGATAAATCTTTTGATTCATCTTTCAAAAATTATTCATCGTTTTCAAACTATACCCACCATAGTCATGTCATGTCAAATATCCAGAATCAGTTTGATTCTTCAAATTTTGAAAATGATATCTTAGATATTTCATTTAGAAATAATAATAATAATGATAATAATATTTTAAAAGATTCAAATAAGAATACTTTTAACTCGATTGCAGATACTTTGTTAAGCTTTAAGAAAGACCACTTTGATAATGATAATGATACAATTTCTTTACCATTTTCATCATCACCAAATCACACTTTTAATAAAGTTCTTAATTTTAAACAATATGAACCAAGACCAACTGATGATCAAGATATTGATAAATTCCCAGAGTTTAGTGATTTAAATACTGACACCGAATATTACGATGAGTTTTCTGATATTGAAGAGTTTAAATCATTAAAGGTAACTTTTAGATATAATAATAAGAAGCTACCCAAAAATAGATTTTCCAATCTAAATCATTTAAATTCAATAATAACTCAAAGACAAAGTGATATTAGATTCAAGGAAAAATCAAGAATTAATTATAATGATGATAAAGCCTTTGATAGAGAATTATTAAAAAGGCAAAGAGAACAAAGAAAATTAATTAGAGATTTCAAAAGATCTAACGAAAATTATGATGGATTAAAGTCTGAAGAAATTATAAATACAATTAGAAAGTCAAAGAGAACAGTTAAGCCTAAACCTGATTTGTTACCACCACTAATTTCAACGGATATCCCAAAGAAAATTCCAAGTATTTCACGGTCAAAAAATGGTTGTTGGACTTGTAGAATAAGAAAAAAAAAATGTTCTGAAGAAAGGCCAAATTGCAATCAATGTATAAATTTAGGTCTAGTTTGTGATGGCTATTCCGATTCAAAGCCAGATTTCGTTACAAATCCAGTTTTGCAAAGAGAAAAATTAAATAAAATTAAAGAAATTACATCAAGAAGAAAAAGAGTTCCAGTCAAGAAAAACTCTAGAAAATAATACTAATATAGAAGCTTAAACCTGCTATTTATTAATGAGCAAAATTAATATAAAACTAATGCATCGAAAACCTTGTAGATATTTTATTGTTGAAATTGGCCTTTTGTTTGTCCAGAATTTTGAAGATTTAACGGGCTTTGAGTTGCTGGAACCTGGATATTACTGTGATTATAATATTGAGGATACTGCTGCTGTGGAGTTTGATAATGATTTAAATACTGTAAATAAATACTTTGATTATGCTCAGGAGTAGCTTGTGAATTTAAAACCTGTGGTTGTGGTTGTGGTTGTTGTTGTGGTGGTGGTAGTGGTGGTAAAAAATGACTATACTGTGGTGATGAATAAATGTTTTGATTTTCGAAATTAATTGGAGATAGATTTGGTATTGTTGACTGAGTGAAAATATTTTGAGTATATTGAGGATAAGATGAAATATTTTCGTTTCCCCAGCTATTAGTTGGTTGAGTAGATTTCCAAATATTACTATTATTTGGAAGAAACGTATTTGTAACTAACGAATCAACAATTGGATTCTTGTTTGTTAACTTAGCTTCTATGTCTTCGGCACTAAATGTTTGTTGGTTTGATAAAATATCATTGTGAATTGTAAGCTTTTCGATATCTTTTTCAGTTGGTACATGGACAACTTCTATTGCTGAATCTGAATCTGAGCTAACAATTGAAATATTTTTATCTTCATCATCAATTGAATAAACTTGTTGATATGATGGGTCCTCATCTGAATAAGCGTTTTTAATTGACAAACCATTATTTTTTTTATTCTTTGGCTGAGTTTTAATTGGCTCAGTTTTAAATTTCTTTTCTTTCTTTTTATTTTCTTTTTTAATAATATCTCTATGAAGTGGGATTTCTTTTTTGGCTTCTTTTTTAACTTGCTTTTTCTTTTTAA
This sequence comes from Millerago galiae, assembly GCA_030568845.1. Lineage (NCBI taxonomy): Eukaryota > Fungi > Ascomycota > Saccharomycetes > Phaffomycetales > Phaffomycetaceae > Millerago > Millerago galiae. Next base: position 239,012 of record JAJMIZ010000012.1, on the reverse strand, counting down.
TTGGGTTATTGGCATTTTCCAAGCTAAATTGATTCACTGATGAATCAAAAGTGATACCGACACTATTTGACTTTAATAAACGTTTAATAATTGAACCAACAGAAATCGATCTTAATTTTGATTCCTCATTAAAATTATGATTTTCAAATGTTCCAATCAATTTTGATGGTGCATAATCATTTTCAAATAAATCTTTATCATTAAAATCGTACAATAATCTATCCAGAGCAATAAACTCTCTAACAAGAACGTCTTCAGCAAAATATTGGTCTCTTTTTGGACGTTGATTGAAATTTTCAGTTGGAAATTTTGAAAAAATTAAATTGGAAATTAAAGCACTTAATTTTAAATATTCAACATTTCTATTTGAATATTGCAAAGCTAACTTATCAACTTTAATCCAAGAGTAAATTAATCTAAATAAAGGTAATAGTTTAAAACTTTTTTCTTCATTATCATACCAAAGTTCAACAAAAATTGCTTGTAAATAAGTTATAAACTTGAAGGTAAATTTCAATAAACTGCTTAATTCTGGAGAAACTGATTTTGAATTATTATTTAACTTAATCGAACCAATTAAAGTTATAAATATTCTTTCAAAAAAAAAAGAATCATTTCCTTCATGAGCAATTTCATTAAAGAGATCAAATAAATCTTTTTCTAAACTCGAGATTTTTGTACCATTGATTAAAATGCCTTCTGATCTTTTCCAAACTGATGGTAGACTATAATACCCAAATAAAGCGAAAAAATAAATTGTCGATCTTTCAAATATTGTATTTTTTGCTGGCTTGCTTTCCAATCTCAATCTATTTAATTTATCAATAATAACAGAAGTTGAATTTATTAGCTTTTTATAATTATTTTCACCCAAGCTAGATGGAATTCTTGATAATGAAGCTCTCAAAAATTCATATAAAGCAGAAAATTTTAAATCCTGATCATTGTAAACCATACCTAAATGATTTCTTGTTTCACCTAAAGCAGGTAATAATAATTCAGCATTTCTGTACATTTCCAAAGCTGAATTATAATCTTCCTGATCTGATGGATTTAAAAATTTTGATAATAGAGTTCTATATCTTGAACAGGCACCAATATAGAGCATACATTTATGTGCAATATAAATCAATTTAACGATTGTTTTATTATCATTTTTACTAATTTTAATTGCATTTTCATCAATCTGGAAATCTAAAAATTGATAGAAATAATTGGGTATAATGAAATCAATTTTATGCTGAGTTAAAACATTTTTCAATAAATCATAATAAAAGTCTTTTGCTTGTTTATCAATTTTTTTAAAACGATCATTAAGTTTTCTTACTTCAACAACTTTTCTACGTTGTTGGCCGCCAGATTCGTTTAAAGCTCGATGTTGAGCTTGGTAATACTTGAAAACTGGATGGTAGAAATCACCCCAAACTCTATCAATCAGATACTCTGCAGTCTCATCTTTTGGTTTCTCAAATTGACCTAATTTCAGATCCTCCTCAGTTGTAATCTTTAAGGATTCATCAATGTCTTTAATAATAAGTATGAGGTACTTGGAACGGACAAAATTCAAAATACCTGAAATCAATGCGTCATCAGGTGTAACTTGGCTCAAAACTTCATTTAAATGGGTTTTTGAATCGTCGATTGACTTTAAAACATCAGCTTTGGAAGTCATAATTTGTGTTAGTTTGTAATAAAAACGAGAAAAGTATGGGAATAATGATGGATGGAAACGATTCTAAAACTGTATCATTCTTTTTAACCTCCAAAAACTGTTCAAACAGGAATTTTTTGTTTATTTTAACCACAAAAATCATCAAACAAAAAAAAAACTAAAAAAAAATTGACGAATCACGTGATTATTTGATTTTTTTTTCAGTTAAAATTAATTGAAATTAATTAAGTTTCGTGTACTTTTCGTGTTTTTGTTGATGAAAGTTCTTTGTGTGGCTGAGAAGAACTCGATTGGGAAAGCAGTATCGGGAATTCTTGGTGGTGGTCGAACAAGAACGTCAAATTCAGGTTATAAGTACGTCAAAAACTATGAATTTTCTTTTGACTTCCCAGGTTTCGGTGTTTGTGAGGTTGTTATGACGAGTGTTGCTGGCCATTTGAGTGGGAATGACTTTCCTGAAAATTATAGTTGGGGCTCCTGTGTTCCTGGAAAATTGTTTGATGCTCCTCTTATAGTTACTCATTCTAAAGATCAAGATAAAATAGCTAAAAATATAGCTGATCTTGCTAGGACTAGTGACAAACTAATGATCTGGACAGATTGTGATAGAGAAGGTGAATATATAGGCTGGGAAATATTAGAAGTGGCAAAATCAAAGAACAAAAATATGAATTTTGATAATACTTGGAGGGCTCAATTTTCACATCTTGAAAGAAATCATATAATTAGAGCTGCTAAAAATCCAATTGAATTAAAAAAGCCTTCGATAGATGCTGTAAAAACAAGAATTGAACTTGATTTAAGGACTGGTTCTGCTTTTACAAGATTTTTAACGGATACATTTAAGGCAAAATTTCAAGATCTGGGTTTAGTGTCTTATGGACCTTGTCAATTCCCAACTTTAGGTTTTGTAGTTGATAGATATAAACGTTTTAAGCATTTTAAACCTGAAGAATTTTGGTTTTTGAAAATCACAGTTAAAAAAAGTTCAGTTGACAAATTAAAACTTAATTGGAAAAGGGGAAGACTATTTGACAGGCTATCAACTTTGATAATATTCAAGAAATGTATGGAATCTGATGCTGGTAAAATCATAAATGTTCAATCAAAACCAACTTCAAAATATAAACCATTACCTTTAACAACCGTTCAATTACAAAAAGCTTGTTCTTTATATTTTAAAATGAGTGCAAAAGAGTCTCTAGAAGCTGCTGAAAAACTATATCAACAAGGTTTCATTTCTTATCCTAGGACTGAAACTGACATTTTCCCAGCTGCAATGGATTTAAAAGAATTAATTTCAAAACATACTGGCGATAATAGATGGGGTGATTATTCAAAAGCATTATTAGAAAACGATAAATTTAGTCAACCAAGAGCTGGTAAAAACGATGATAAAGCGCATCCTCCAATTCATCCAATTCTATATACAGATGGTTCAACTTTACAAAAAGTAAATGAAAAAAAGGTTTATGAATTTATTGTTCGTCATTTCCTAGCTTGTTGTTCAATGGATGCAAAAGGGCAGTCAAATACAATTGAATTAAAATGGGGTACAGAATTATTTTCAGCAAGTGGATTATTAGTGTTCGAAAAAAATTTCTTAGACGTTTATCCATATCAAAAATGGGAATCAACAAATGAATTACCTGAATTTCAAATTGATGAAGAAATCAAAATTCAAACAGCGGATATGAAATCTGGAAAAACTGCACCACCAACATTGATGACAGAAACTGAATTAATTGCATTGATGGATGCGAATGGTATTGGTACAGATGCAACCATTGCTGAGCATATTGAGAAAATTATTTCAAGAGAATATATTTTGAAAGTGACTAAAAACAGAAAGACTTGCCTGGTTCCAACCCCATTAGGTATGGCATTAGTCGAAGGTTTTGAAGAGTTAAATCTAAAAAACTCTTTAACAAAACCCTTTTTAAGAAAAAATACAGAATTAGAATTAAAAGCAATTTCTGATGGATTGAAAACAAAAAATGAAGTTGTCGAGGAAATGATTTTTCTATATAGAGATTCTTTTGCAATGTCAGTAAGGCATAGCAATTTAATTACTGCTGCATATGATAGATTTAAAAGAGAAGCAGAGCAAAATGCTTAGGAATATATAACGAATTTAATGATTAATGCAAATATTTATTTAAATCGTTGTAAACATATCAACAAAATGCTAATGGTGGGGGTATTTCTGGGACATTCCCCAATGTAAATGTATCTGATTTAAATCGTTCAATCAAGACTTCACTTATATCTTTTTCTGTTATACGTGCAGGTTCTTTTGCGCTTTGTATTAAGCCTGGTTTGAATTCTCCAGTAGAATTATTATTACTAAATCCTGAATTTCCAAAAGATGGGCCTGTAAACGGTTGAGCAGGTTGTGAAGCAGGTTGGGACTGGCCAAAAGCATATGCTCCTGTGTTTCCAAATGGAGATATACCTTGCGGTGTTGATGATGATCCAAACGGTGTAGATGGTGAGTTTGTAGTACCAGTAGCTCCAAAAGGTGATTTATTATTTGCTGAAGCTGCTGAACCAAATGGTGACGTATTATTTGTTGTATTAGTAGCAGAACCGAATGGAGAAGTAATCGTCGTCGTACTAGCAGCGGCAGCACCAAATGGTGAAGTAGTAGTTTTATTAGCAGTACCGAAAACTGAAATATTAGCTGGTACAGATGCAGTAGCAGAACCAAATGTTGAAGTAGATTTAGCACCAAATGGTGAAGTTGATGCGTTTGATTGTGATGTAGAGCCAAATGCTGATGAACCAAAAGCAGGTGCTGTTGTTGAAGATTGACCAAATCCAGAAGAGCCAAAAGCAGGTGCTGTAGATGAAGCTGTTTGCCCAAACCCAGATGATCCAAATGATAATTTATTATTATTTGGAGAGCCTCCTAAACTTGCATTTCCAAAACCTGAAGTTCCAAATCCAGATGCAGCTGGTTTCGATTGGCCTAATGAACCAAAAGCAGAGCCAGTTATTGATGAGGCAGAGCCGAAACCAGATGAACCAAATGCACTATTTGCTGGGATTGATGAGGACCCAAAGGCACTTTTATTAGCAGCTGACCCAAACCCTGGAGCTCCAAAAGCTGAAGAAGCAGGTTGAGCATTTGTTGAAGTTGAACCAAATCCAGAGGAACCAAAACCTGAACTTGCCTTTTGACTACCGAAAGCATTACCACTAGTTGGTGTATTTCCAAATCCAGATGTACCAAATGCACTTCCTGTAGTTTGAGAACCGAAAGGATTTGAATTAGAGGATGGGCCAAATCCAGGTGAACCGAATCCAGAAGCTATAGAATTTGAAGCATTAAGATCTAAATAATTTGGTAAAAAAGATTTGGCTTGAGTATTTGGATCTGTATGTTTTGTTTTCGTTATCAATTGAGAGTATCTTGCAGCTTTCTGAATATTTTGGGTAACAAAATTAACACATTGATCCATATCGTTCTTTCTAGCTGCTAGCTTTCTTTCATATTCAGGAATTGTATTATTAGCTCTTGCTTCATAAAAATCGGCCCTTGATTCTTCAAAAGAATAATCTCTACCATCAATTACATTGACCAAACAGGGAGCACCTAAACCAAAACTTGAGGTTATTGGTGTGGAAACAAACTCTTTATAGCTTGATAAACTCTCTTTTAATTCTCTTTCTTTTGCATCTAATGTTCTGTCACTCCAAAAGCTTTCTATATCTGAACTAGTCCCTCTCAGACTGGAAGATCCAAATGCATTACTATTATTATTGTTATTAGCATAGACATGAGCAAAGTTACATCTATTCCCATTCTTACAAGTCCCTATAACAAGTAGTTAGTATTATTAGTTCCACTGAATCACATAATTCAATTACACTTACCTTTTTGAAAGAACTTGCACGGAGTTTGCCACCTGTTTGACATTTGATGTTTTTGATCCTGTTTATTATGAAAAGCTCATCGCATTTTTTTTTTCGTTCTCGATAAAAACTTCCAATGATTTGTGTCGAATGTGATGAGCTAGTGCCCTCGTTGTACACGACGTACCAGAATGGCCATATTAAGCTCACGGACTGTCAGAATTGCCAGCAGAGTGCAGATAAATACATCGAGTACGACAATGTCTTATTATTCATTGATATCATTCTCCTAAAACCACAGGCATATAAACACTTGGTTTACAATTTAATTACAGATTCAGGAGATCTGTCAAGTATGATCAGAAAAGTTCATAGAATTAGGTTTTTGTCAGTTTTGTTTGAAATTTACCTTAATTGGGCATATAAAGAAAAAGAAGTTCACAATTTATCATTTAGAAATCCATTTTTAGTTTATCACGCGATTCTAACTCAGAATATCTTTGTTCAGTACTTATTCTTTGGTTTAAAATGCATAACTGATGATATTTTAACTCATTTTTTGATCCACAGATTTTATTTAAATTGGATTAAATGGATACCAAAAAGTTACCAAACCAAAAAATCCCTTAGTAAACAAGATATAAAGAGATTGGAAATCGTTTTATCAATAACCATCTTGATTTCAGGTGGTATGAAACTTTTCCCAATCATAATGTTGATTTGGCCGTACGATAACGTCACAATTACAACAATCATTGCTTCAATTTCAAATATAAACTTGATTGAATCTTTAAGGATCGTTTCAAATGAGCCGTTCATCGTTTCGCTTGGTGTTTTTTTATTAACGACAATCTCAAGAAGTTTAATAACTAAATCGATCTTAATTTCAATACTTTCAAAATTTAATTTAAATATCATCAAGATTTTTGCTGAAAATGAGTATATCAGATTAATTGATCAAATTGACTCAATTAAATCTTGCTTTTTATAGATCCTTTCTTTAATGAATTAATGAGCTACATATAATCATTGTAAAATACATTTTATTACTTACTCCCATTCCATTAAAATAACCTTTTTTCTCACTGTACCTTCACTATTTGCAACAACAACTTCATCTCCTTCAATGGATATCCATGGTCCATCCAAGGGTTCAATTAAATATGGATATTCATAAGTTTGATCAACTTCCCTCATTTCATCTAAAGTTTTGCCCGTTGTTGGTATTCCTTGATTTTCATGAGTTGACAGTAAACCTTCGCCAACTAAGTCTTCAGAATCCAATTCGCTCGAATCATGTTCAGAATTTTCTCTAATTGCTCTCAATGCAATAAAATTTGATAATGGTATATAATGCTTCTGAAAATTCCACAAAACTGCTAATGTTATAAATGGCAATGGTATTAAAACCATTGCTAATACGTAACCATCTTGATAAGCTGCTAAGCTACCTGCCATCGTTAATTGGAAAAGTAATAAACCTAACATGATTCTTCTAACAACAATTGGCCAAACTTTACCTGTTGAATGAGGTGGATGAACAACCGAGTACATGAGCTGATACTTGTAAACGTAATAACCAATTATAAAATAAGCCAATCCCGACAATAAGATTTTTGATGAAAATGCACTATAAATAATTGTAATAATTAAAATTAATATCGGTTGAGGTAAATGTAATCCAAAGTTGAAAACTGGTGGTTTGTATAGCTCTCTATAATCTCTTGGGGTCTTACAGCCTGCCTTGAAAAAGGGGAATCTTAAAACACTACCAAATAATAACAATTTAAATGGAAACATACCAACGCCTTGTAATATAATTAAATCAACATAAAATAATGATAATTCATTTAATGACTGCGCCAATTGATAAGCTAACTTTGACGTATCACTCAAAAAACCCCAATAATTAGATGCTGTACCTGCAGTTGTGAAAACTAGAAATAAATTAACAAATATATAAAAGAAATTTTTTGACACTGCAGATAATTCTTCATCTCCATGAGAAATAAAACCTTGCATTGATGATAACCAGACGTATAAAAATGGAATGGCAAAATTTAAAATTGTGAATAAATAGGTTGGTAATAATCCAGAAACTGAATTTCTTGCCCATTCATTTTTTTCTAAAAAATCTGCTAAACCTGGCCAGAATGCTCTAATTGTTTTTGGATTCAACAAAGTCGCCAAATAACCAACTGGGAAAATTAAAGAAACAGTAAGTATACCTATAATAACAGTTATAACATAAACTTTGATCAATCTTTCCTTTCTTGATAGAACAATGTTATCCCAAATGATATCATGCGGTGCTGGTGCCAATCTTGTAATTAAATGATGCACTTTTGGATCCAACACCGCTTGAGCAGCCATTTGAGCACTTGCGACAGATTCCATTGTAATAAAAGCAGTTGGAGTTGCAGGATAATGCTTATCTCTCGCTCTTAAAATTTCTTGATCAATAACATCTAGTTGATTAGTGTAGTAATCAATCGCGTCAACTTCTTTACCAAATAAACCAAATAAACCTGTTTTAATTTTTGGCCTAATATGTTCATAGGGTTGACCACTTAAAGAAACACCACCATGTCTTCTTGCATACTCATGAATGCTTCTATAATCATCAGGAGCATCATCTGTATCATTGTCTAATAATTGCTCATCTATATCTTCATTATCTGTTGCTTCATTATCTGTATTGTCATTATCTTCATTGTCTGTTGTATCAGGTTCATCTTGGTATGGTCTCTGAACTGGGCTATGCTCTAATCTAAACGATTCTCTTATTCTTGAATTAAGTGGTAAATTTTGCTTTTGCGAGCTAAAAGATAGAGGGCCCAAATATTCAGCCCATTGATCTTCTAATTTACTTAAAACTGATTTTCTTCTTTTATATAGTTTATTTAACTGTCTCCATTCTCTGCAAATGGTAATTGAAGAAACTTTACCAATGTTTAAACCTTCTATATGATTCTTTAAAATGGTCTCATCTCTTAACTCGGGTGGAATGCCTGATAATCTGATTGTTCTATCAGTGATTGAGTTCTGATGGCCTAGATGCTTTTGTCTAATATTTACAACATGTTTTGTTTGTTTTAATAATAAATGTAAAGTAAGAAGTGTAAAAACATAGGTGAAAACAACATACATCCATAAATATGGTTGCAGCTGAACTGGAGAGTCATCATCTTGGTGTTTTTTAAGAGTATTAATAGTATATTCTTTAATCACTTTTTTAACAATAGCAGTACCATTTGTATTCCCATCGTTGTTGTCATCGTCATCATTATCACCCTGATCAATTCTTCCCGTGAAATGAAATCTGACAGGGGATAATATAGCTATTGACATGAATGCCATTATTGATAATAATTTAATTGCCATCTTGAAGAAAGCTAAAAACACAACTGCATCTAAACCAGCATTGTTCACTAAATCATTTTCGTTAATATTCCAAAGAACTGGTATCCACCCAAACAATGACCTCTTGGGTAAACGGGGAAGCCCTTTTCTTCTGTAATACCTTGAAGCATATAATTTAAACCATGTGTTTCTTAAGACACAAAATGAAAAGAATGCGATAAGCCCTAGTGTTGTGGCAATTAGTAACTGAGTTTGGGCCACTCTGGTCGTAGGGTTCCGAAGATTTATCCCCTTATCGGGTTCATCGATCTCTGCCATTGCAACGACGTTCAAATAACCTGAGTTAATCGATGCTTTTAATATATTTTGCTGATCAAAATAAATTTTAATTCAACTAGATTTTTTGGTGTCAATTTTGTCGGTTAGGCCACTTTGCACATACACTACTTTTAATACATTTCTAAATTAAAGTTACATTAAGATTTCTCTTCTTTTAAAGAAATTTGAAGAACTTCTCCATCTAAAGGAGAAATTCCATATTTTAATCTTTCTTTTTCTGTAAATGCATCGAAATAATCAAATTCATCAATGACCACAGTTATTGTAACTGGCCAAAAATAACATAATGCCCAATAACTTGAAAAACTAATCAAAAAAGCAAAAAATGAATCAGCATAATAGAATCTAATTATTCCAACATTACTGAAATAATCTGGGTTAACTTGCCATGCCATGCCAGGTAAGCCTGGGGCAACACCTGCAATGAATGCAAACATGGCTCTCCAATTAACACCATAGGTATAACTAAAATCACCGTGTAATTCAAAAAATTGAGAGATCGGATATTTGGCTTTTCTAATAACATAATAATCGCATACAATAATTGAAATAATTGGAGTTGTAATCACTCCAAATGAACTTAAGACTGTTAAAAATGAACTCGATGAATTATAGAAATTCCATGGTTGGACAGAAACTGATAATAACGCAGTTATAATTGAGCCTCTTTTAATATTAATATATTTTGGTAAAATTCCTGAAAGGTCCATACCACCTGCAAAGCCACAAGTAACGACGTTTAAGCAAATTTGACTGAACATAAAAGCCAATGCGATAAAAGTACCTGCGGTCCTTGCTTTTGCATTATAATCTCTAACTAACCAGTATTGCACAATATCTGTTGGTAGCCAAATTTCTGTACCATATGCCTTTTCTGAACAACTTGCTCCGATGATACCAAATAAAGGTATAATTGTTGTTGGAATTAATAATGCAATTATAGTACCGAACCAAAGTTTTAATCTTGATGAAGCAAATCTTGAAAAATCTGATTGTGAGCAAGTACCTGGACTGACTGCGCTAAACCAGATAGTAATAATATAAACAATCTTCCAACCTTTAGCAGCACCATGAACTTCTGACTGTTGTTGAAACAGATCTCCGTAGCCATCAGCTTCTTGGACTAAATAAATAACCATACCTAGCATTGCAAAAAATGCTGCAAAGCATGAGATGATTAATGGTTTATTCATTCTAAATGGTTTCACAAGATAGCAAAAACCACAGATCACTTGAAATATAACAAAACCAACAAAATCTCTTGTTGTCATTGCAACGTGACTGCTTAAAGTATTTGGCATATCTCTATACGAAGCTGACCAACAACTTAACAGTAAACTCACACTTAACCCACCTAACCATGCATTAGAGCCATAATTAACTATACTCAATAAAACTCTGATCAAAATACCCAAACCTGAACCGTAAATACCAAATGAAACTCTTTGACATAAAGTATAACCGACATGCCAATCAACTCCAGGTCCTGAATTTGCTAAAGTTAGGAGGATGGTTAAAATATCACCAATTATATAACCAAGTATAATTTCAGGAACACTTAAACCTAAAGATAGAGAACTACTGGCAGATATCCAAGTACCCATACTGAATGAAATGATCCCCCAATATGCAAAATTGGACCAAAAACCCCAGGTCCTTTGGTATGGTGGAATAGGTTGTAAATCAGGATTTTTAAGAACTGATAAAGTTTCCCTTTCACTATATGGGACTTGAAGATATAATAATAATCTATTTAGCTGTTCTTTCATTGCTATGTACAAGGGAAATGTTTAAAAGAATTGCAGCATTAAATATACAATTGAAAAGTTTTTAAAATTATTTTATTATTCGTTTATGCAGTAAAATCTTATTATTCCATTACATGGATTTTTTAATAAAAATATGAATATGCAATTAAATCTTAGAAATTTAAGTGAATTTTTATATTTTACATTTGACTCCGATCATCTTTTGTATACTTAATGAAATATGCATATTCGATGTTCTCAGTGTGTAACTCATAAGATTATGTCAAGTTACGGTTTTAAAGTGACAACCTTTTTTACCAGCATAATTTTGAATATTGATCAATTTTCAAGCAAGTTTAACAAGCTTTTTAGCCAATTCTCAGGGATACTATTAAGAATTATGTGATCTTCAATATTATCTGATTTTCAAAAAAATTTCGTAAATTTATCTTGGATTATTTACTTATTTAGTGATTCGCTTTATGCGTTATAGTAAACCGGAAATAGTTTCCATCAAAACCCAACGAAATTACCATTCAAATATATATTCTTCATCTACTTTACTTTTATATTCTTATTATTCTCTTATAATAGACAGGATAACAGATTTCATATTAATTATAGTAATTTAATTCTTTCTTGCATTTTTAAAATATATATTTAAATTTATTTTCAAAATTATACCGTCCATTACCGCCCTTAAATACTGTCTATACAACAGAAAATATTTCTTAAACACGAGTAAATACGCTGCTGTGATAAAATCCAATAATAATGTCTACAGATAAAGTTAAATCGAATATGGATTCGGAATTTATTTGTGTTCTTTATACTGTCAACATTGACTTTCTCGGTGAAATTAATGAGATATTTGATTACGACTACAAATTTAAAGATATTATCAATTCATTCATAACGTACATTATATACAAGTAGCTCATGATTGTTGAATGCCAAATTCTTTTCTTAATTCGTCAACATCTCTTTCTAATAGTTCTTCCCATCTAACAGAAACCAAAGGAACAGTACTTAAACCATTGATATAACTATCCACCATATTTACTTTAGCTTTTCTCTTTTTACTCAATTTAAAATACGCAAAACAAGCTAATCCAGTCATTGGCAAACCAGTATTACCAAATTCAAATGCCTTAACAGGTAGTTCGCCAGCTAAATCGATCTTAGATTCAGTTAAGATATGGACAATATCATGGATTTGTCTATATCTTGTGAAGACGTAATTTAATTCTTTATCAGCAATGAATCTGACAGGCGCACGGGCATCACCATCTCTGGTAAATTTATAATATTGATAACCTAAAGTGTTTTCAGGTAATTTGTTCAATTTTTCAACAGGTAAAGTCTGGTCATTCATTAATGGTTGATGACGTAGTAAGTAACGACCATCTGGAGTTGATAGCATTTCATCTCTTAATGCAGTTAAAATAAAATCGAATGATGAAGCTTCACCAAAATTATTGATATTACGGCCAATTTCTGGATGCAAATAAGCTTGAATACCTGAACTCAAAAATAAAACTGCGCGTTCAATACCATTCAATTCAATTGCACCGTTAGCAAGATTTGGATTTGGCTTTGGCTTTGATTCTTTAATCGGTTGAGCTTTTGGTATATCCTGCTTAAGTTTAAGACTTCCTTCCATTTCATCAGCCATTTGAATTTCTTTAACAAAGTTTGAATTGGTTAAAGCTGCAAGTGTAGCTATAAGGAATGTACGTCTTCCTAATGGTATGGAACTATTTATAAACCTCCTTGAATGAGTTGAAAGCATTTCCTGTTCTGTAAAAGGAAGTAATTTTTTTTTGAAAAATGAAAAAATCTCATCATCCATAACTAAAATGACACTTGAACAGGAAGAAGAAACTAAGATAAAAGAGCAAGAATGGATGATAGATACGATGGTTAAACCACAATTACCGAATTTACTTGAAACTTTGATGCTTTGTTCTGAACTATTAACGTCAAAAGTACCCATTAAGTTACCGATCACATCAGCAAGAACTGAACATATTAAAGGTGTTTTGACTAGAGTTGGATTAGACATCACAGAGTTTCAAATAGTATTAGACTTACCAACTATTGGAAAGAAGATAACGCTGCAACTGAAGGAAAAGATTATATTAGAACAATTACAAAGTTTATTAGATTTAATTGAATTCTTAACGCAAGAAATAGTCTTTCTACAGCATGATTTAGAGAGCAATGCCAAGATCAGCACTTTTCATGAAAAATTGAATGTTATATTACAACTGTTAATTAAATGTAACCAGATTTTAAATAAACCAACAGAGGATTTAATGTTTCCAAAACATTATTTGAATTTGAAAAAGAATTTCAATTGCAATTCCAACATTGAGAGCTATCAAGATAAATTAACAATTGATTTCTTTCTATTGAATGGAGAGTTATCAATTGAATGCAAATCATTGCATAAAATAACACATGAGCCATGGGATATAGTCAGAAAGGGAAAAAGTTATATTGACGAATTAAGAGAGGATCTAAAACACCACAAAACCACGATCAATGAAATTATTGAGCAGAATAATAGAACAGGATTAAATTTGAAACATGCATTAGGTTTTAATAAATTTACAGTACATGATTATTTAACGAGAGGTGTCACATTTGGGGAATCTGTTGTTATTGAGATGGAAAGCTCACTAGTTCATTGTCAAGATCCAAATTTGTTGAGTGTTTCTACAAAGATTAAGTACTTGGAGCATCAAATTTCAAAGATGTATAAAAATTTAGATATAACTATGATTTAAAACCAGTCATTGATAATCTATTCTTCCTTTTTTGTAATTCAAGACTTGATAGTTTATATCTTAATCTTTCTTTCTTCAATTTTAGCCTTTTTAAAGTTTCTAGCTGTTCTTTTGTACCATTTATTTCGTTATTTGAACTGACAACTTCATCTCTTTCTAAGTTTCCAATTCTTACACTGTTCAATTGGATTTTTGATTTAATGCCATCAACTCTTCTTTCTTGTTTATTTATTCTGCCTTGTATCATCTTGATAAGCCTGTCTAACTTGGGACTTATTTCATTTTGGATTGTGCCTTTAGCTTGTGCTATTTCAAACTCTGGTATTATTGTAAATATTTTGTTTTGCTTCAAAACGAGAGGTAGTCTTTGAAAATCTGGCATGAGAGAGTCTAGTTGGTTCAGGGAGTTCTGTAGTAGCTGTGTAGTGGTTTCCAATGATGTTACACATCCTGTGAGTGTTGAAGTTGAGATTTCCATGGATTTATTAGTAGATCAAATTTGTTTGTTTTGATTTTTACAGAAGAGGCACGAACAAAGTGGAATTGAATGGCCTCAAAAATAAAGATATAACTTTGTGGCTCATATTAATATTTCTATAAATAATCTCAACACTACGTTAATACCATTCAAGTAATAATGTATGACAGTGTCAAAACAGTCAGAATTTCAGCAACTCCGTTGTCCACGATTGTAAAGCCGCGCAATGCTTTAAATAAAGGACTGCAAGAAGCAATTTATCTCAGAAACTTGTTAACAGACTGGTTCTCATCATCATACAAAAGTTTCTACAAAACACTTAATGAACCAAAATAACGGCCAAATGTCTTTATAAAATTATGAATAAATTATAAATGGCCAGCATTAGAAGCGCCTTTAAGGCCTGTCAAAGTTCGCGCAGCAACGAACGGCAGACCGACTTGATCTGGACAGAGTAGCTGCTGTGATTTGAGTCGTCTTCGTCCTCAGAGTCTGACACATATTCCTCAAGCTCCCTGTTTGTTGCATTTCTAACGAGTCGGATATCATGGCAGCAGTTGATACTCAAGTTCAAGCCATGTCCATAGACTGTTACGCTTCTTCTTTGTTCTTCTTTTGAATCTAGTTCAAATCCACAAAGTGGGGAACCAATATCAGATGAGCAGCTCACTTCTACTAATTCAACCACGTCTTGTGATATTTGTGATTCTTGTGATCTTTTAGATTCTTGTGAGTTTTGTACTAACACTCGTTGTGGTGCTTCGTCTCTCATCAACTGTGACAAAGTCACCGGTGGCTCAAATTCAACGATCTGTAAAATCTTTTTAGATCTCTCTCCATCAACTAACATCTGCAGATTATCGTCATCAGCTGTATTAGCACGACTCCATAAACTATCATGATCATGATCACCAATACCGTCAATATCAATATTAACATCACTATTATTTTTAAATGTTAACAATCTATAATCTACTTTCTTCCATTCTTCTTCATTAAAAACATCATACAATATCTCATTAGTTTCATTAGGTTCTTTAATCTTAGCTGACTTTTTCTTTATTTTACTTGGTTTACCGCTAATCTTCCTCACCATTAAATCACTGACCGACAGCTTATTACACTTCTTTTTAGCATCCTCAATATCTGTTTTACTTCTCCTCAACTTGTTAACAACAACTTCTGTGAACGGCAGATGATTGGAAAACTGGGAAAACATTCCACCATATTTTGATTCCTCCTCAATATCCTCTAATCGTGACTGTATCTGAGTAGACACAAAGATTCCCCGAGGCTCTTCTTCCATAATAAATAAACAGATATGCAATAAAATGAAGAGTAAAATGTTTCTACTGAAAAGTTTATTACATGATGATCCCAGTGCCACAAACCAATAACACAAAATGCTAATTTTGAAAGTTAAAAGGAATTATAGAAAGCTGATTTTTCTTTATATTAAATAATGATATTAGAAAATCAAATGATCACCTTAATATATCAAATCATAGCCAAACGCAACCCTCTTCTTCATGTTCATAAGCAATTTACATTTTCGCGAACGATTTTACGCGACGCGTTTTGATTTTTCTTTTTTATCAACAAAAACTTCCCAAATTCAATCAAAATGGCTCCGTCAGATGTACTGTTGATGATTAATCAGAATAGACAGAATATCCCTAAACCAGATAAACTCAGCGAAACCCTGATGGCTCCAAGTGATGATGAAGACCTGGTTGAAGTCTTGAATGAGTCTTTGGTACAGCACGATGATACTGAATCCAGTGTTACAGATGACAATGTCAGTAGCAGCAGCGACGGCATGGAAGTTCTTACAATGAATGAATTCAATAAAGTATCTCCAAAGATATTCGTTCCAATCAATGATAAAGGTAAAGAAGATCAAGCAAAAATTGATGTGCTAAAAGAACAAGTAAAAAAGGAGAAAGAATCAAAGAAATTACAAAAAGAACAAGAAAAAAAGAAAAGAGCTGACCTTAAACTTCGAGCAAAGAAAGAATCTGAATTGAAAAGAGAATTATTAAAAAAAGAAAAAGAGGAGAAGGAAAGAAGAAGAATTGAAGAAAAAGAAGAAAAAGAAAGAAAGAGAATCGAGGAAAAGGAAGAGAAGGAAAGAAAAAGATTGGAAGAGAAGGCTGAAAAAGAAAAGAAAAAACTTGAGGAAAAAGCTGAGAAGGAAAAGAAGAGACTAGAAGAGAAATTAGAACGTGAAAAGAAGAAGATCGAAGAACAAATGAAAAAAGAAGAAGAAAAATTAAAACAAGAAGACATGAAAAAGAAAGAAGAAGAATTGAAATTGAAGCAAAAAAAGAAATTACAAATCTCAAATTTCTTTAAACCCAAACCTTGTAAATCAAATGAAGTTGAAATAATTGAAGACAATCTTAAAAAATCAGATTTTGAAAAGACTTTCCATGATTTTTATATAAAAAATGGCACAATTTTATATAATTTCAAAACAGAATATTCTAAAAATAAAGCTTCAATGGATGACTTTGAAAATTTAATTGGTTTAAATAATTCAAAACCTGAATTTATTTCTCAAGATTCAATAAATTGGCTAAAATTGAATGAAATAAAAAAACCGAAAATTGAAAAGTTATCAGCCAAACATGTTTATGAAAACAGTTTGGACAATTCAATTATGCCAATGATCTTCATCAAATTCTATGAAAATTTCAATTATTACAGTGGGACTTACACAAAAGTAGTTAATAAAGAAATATTTAAAAACCCATGCTTGGTAGAGACTCCAATATTTATTGATTTTGATGACGAAGGTGATGAGAATGAAGAAGGCGAAGGAGAAGATATAGAAGATTTAGATGATGATGAAGAAGATGCTGAAGAAGATGAAGATGAAGATATTGACGATTTCCTAGAAAGAGATTTATCACCAACTTCAAATACGAAAATAACTGGTCCATTGATACCTAAAATAAGTTGGAAATCATCAAATGAAGATAGTTACGTGATTCAGATATTAACAGAAAATATTAAATTTCCAATTGACCCAAAAAGAAATTATTGGGAGTCTGAATTATCGCCAAATAAAACAACTGTAACTACCAATGATAATTCAACTCCAGTTAAAAACAAAAAGCCTAAAACTTTAATCACCGATAAGAAAGACTTAGGTATCTTTGCTCAAACTGTTAATGATCAAGATTATACAATCCCAACAATGGTGGAAATTTTGAAGAAGCAGTTACCAAGTTATACAAAAGGTACAATTGAAAATACTTTAAAGAATTTTGCCAAAAGAGTCGGGCCAAAACCAACTGAAAAGAAATGGGAGGTCAATTACGAGTTGTTGAGTCAAAGTTGATAAATAATTAATGGTTTTATGATGATTTGTAGCACTTGGTCCACTATTTCCCAATTCGGTAAATTAATGAGACGCGTAAATTATTTTTTTTAACGTGAAAAATTAGTTCAAGTTTTTTATTTACTTTTTAATCAATTGATAATGTCGTCGCCTGCAAATAACAATAATAACAATGCCGATGACGACTCTCAGTCTCAACAAGGGGTTCCATCTTCTCCATTATTTTTTCCTCCAAGTTCAGACCCTCAGCAAGGTTCATCTCCAGCACTTCCACCAAATCCTCAAGCTGATATGTCTTCACCATTATTTTTTCCAAGTTCTCAGCAATCTGCCCCTAATTCAGATGCAAGGCAGTCAGAAAGAAGGTACGGTGCTGATGTTTCCTCACCTTTGCATTATTCATCATCAAACCCTGCCTCAGAAGCGAATAGAAGAACCCCAAGATCAGATTTAGGTTCAGACTTGAGATCTGACATCACTGCAAATAGAAGAAATAACAATCTAAGACATGTCAGAGGTGATATTCATTCAGATACAAACTCCCCAAACAGGGCAAGAAGGTTAGTGTTAAATAGAGAACCAAACGCAAATTTACCTTCTTCAAACTTAGGCATTTCATCTACTGGTGGTCTTGAAGATGATAGTGAGGAGGGTGTGAAAGTCATTTGGGGTACAAATGTTAGTATTCAAGAATGTTCACAAAATTTCAGAAACTTTTTAATGAGTTTCAAAATGAGACATAGAAAAGAATTAGATGGCGAATTACCGGATCCATTTGTTGATGAGGATTTCTATTACGTTAATGAATTAGAAGAAATGAGAAATTTAGGTACAACCAATTTAAATTTAGATACAAGAAATTTATTGGCATTTCCTGCTACAAAAAAACTATATTTTCAACTACAAGATTATCCACAAGAAGTTATCCCAATTATGGATCAGACTATTAAAGATGTTATGGTTACTTTAGTCATTGAAAGAGAAATTGATTTTGAAATCAGTGAAATAGAAGGTAGAATTTATAAAGTCAGACCCTACAATGTTGCAACTCAAAAAGATATGAGAGAATTGAACCCTGAAGATATTGATAGACTAGTTAGTATTAAAGGTATTGTAATTAGACTATCTGCTATTATTCCTGATATGAAAATTGCATTTTTTAAATGTAATGTTTGTGATCATACAACTACTGTTGAAATTGATAGAGGTGTTATTCAAGAGCCAACTGTTTGTCCAAGACCAACTTGTAATCAACCAAATTCAATGGTTATTATTCACAATAGATGCTCTTTTGCTGATAAACAAATAATTAAAGTTCAAGAAACTCCTGATAACGTTCCTGATGGCCAAACTCCTCATTCGGTCTCTTTATCCGCTTATGATGAATTAGTTGATAGTGTTAGACCTGGTGATAGAATTGAGGCTACTGGTATTTTTAGATCAACTCCAGTTAGAGTTAATGCGAGACAAAGATCTTTAAAAAAATTATATAAAACCTATTTAGATGTTGTTCATATTAAAAAAACAGATAAAAAGAGGATGAATATCGATACGAGTTTGAATGTTGAAAATGAAGTTTCAAGAAAACAAGATGTTGAAGAAGTTAGAAGAATCACCGATGACGATATTATGAAAATTAAAGCAACTGCAAATAGAGATGATCTTTATGAGTTATTATCAAGATCTTTAGCTCCAAGTATTTATGAACTAGATGACGTTAAAAAAGGTATATTGTTGCAATTATTTGGTGGTACTTCAAAAGTTTTTACAAAAGGTGGTAAATATAGAGGTGATATTAATGTTTTATTATGTGGAGATCCATCAACTTCAAAATCTCAATTATTACAATATGTTCATAAAATCGCACCAAGAGGTATCTATACATCTGGTAAAGGTTCTTCTGCCGTTGGTTTAACTGCTTATGTTACAAGAGATATTGATACAAAACAACTGGTTTTAGAATCAGGTGCTTTAGTCTTATCAGATGGTGGTATTTGTTGTATTGATGAGTTTGACAAAATGTCAGATGCGACAAGATCCGTTTTACATGAAGCTATGGAACAGCAGACAATTTCCATAGCAAAGGCTGGTATTATTACTACGTTGAATGCAAGAACTTCAATTTTAGCCTCAGCTAACCCAATTAATTCAAGATATGACCCAGAGTTACCAGTTACTAAAAACATTGATTTACCCCCTCCGTTACTTTCAAGATTTGATTTAGTTTATTTAATTTTAGATAAAATTGATGATAAAACTGATAGATATTTAGCAAAGCATTTAACAAGTATGTATTTAGAAGACACACCAGAAAACGCATCAGTAACTGAAGTTTTACCGGTTGACTTTTTGACTTTATATATAAGTTATGCAAAACAAAATTGTCAACCGAAGCTGTTAGATGAGGCAAAAGATGAATTAGTTAAATCATATGTTGAAATGAGAAAATTAGGTGATGATGCTAGAGGTTCAGAGCGTAGAATTACAGCAACAACAAGGCAGTTAGAAAGTATGATTAGATTAGCAGAAGCTCATGCTAAAATGAGATTATCTGATTTTGTTGAATTGAGCGATGTTCAAGAAGCTGTCAGATTGATTAAATCAGCAATTAAAGATTATGCAACAGATCCAATTACAGGCAAAATTGATTTAGATTTGGTTCAAACAGGTCAATCATCAGCAGAAAGAAAATTAAGAGAAGATTTGGTCAAAAATGTTCTAACGTTTATTGAAGAAAATGTTGATGCAAGTATACCATATAACACATTAATTAGAAATTTCAATGAGCAATCACAAATCAGAGTTGATAATTTGGAAATGACTGATGTTTTGAATATTTTAGTCAACGAGAACCGTATTGTTATAAATGGTGAAGGTGCAAGAAGAGTGATTCGTCGTGCTACAACAACTTCATAGATGTAATGAAAAAAAATAGAACTTGATAAATGTATTTTAATTATGTAGTTGGTTGTCTGCACCAGCAATTTGAGTTCTCACTCTCTACTTGAATTATTGCCTTAATATCATTATTTTCAAATATCTTTTGAACTCTTTTTTTGATGATGGTTGAATTTTCACCTTCTAAGTATTGAATATGAATAAACCCAACCATATCAAAATTTTGCTCTTCACCTTCACAAATGCCATCTTTATGAGAATGATCATGTTCATGGTGTAATGCTGTTTCTTTTTCTGTGTGTGAATGTTCATGCGAATGTTCTTTTTCATGAGAGTGGTCATGTTTGATTTCGACGGAATGAGAATGACCATGGATCGAGGCATCTGAATTAACAATGCCTGGGGAATTCCAAAATCTTGGGGTTGTATAGCCAATAATCCCAGGTGTGGTCGCAATTTGAGATAAAATATCACGAATTTTTTCATCTTTTGATTCATCTAAATTTAATAATAAATTAGCAGCTGAAGATTTAATCAAAGGAATAGCACTTATAAAGATCATTGCAGCAATGAATAAGGAAGCCATTGGATCGAATAAATTTGATTTAAAGAATGAAGTTAATAAAGTCGAAACGACGACACCAGCAGAACCTAATGTGTCTGCTAAGATATGTAAAAAGATACCTTGCATATTTTCATTTGAGCCTTCAGAGCAATGAGCACCATGTGAATGGGAATGGCCATGAGAATGGCCACCGTGCTCACCACCATGATTAAAAGCAAATATACCAACGATATTAACTAAAAACCCTAAAATTGAGACAACTAATAATTCGCCAGTTCTTTCCAAATTAACAGGATTAATTAAACGTTCGATAGCCTCAATAATGATTCCAGCAACAATACCGATCAATAAAACTCCATTAGCAAAACCGGCTAAGGTTTCAATTTTGGTTAAACCAAATGGGAAAGACTCACTTGGAGGCCTTTTTGCTAAAATACCAGCAACTAAACCTAAAGCTAAAGAAGTACAATCTAAGGCCATATGTAAAGAGTCTGATAATAAACCTAATGATTTTGATCTAAAGGAATAAACGAATTGAACAAACATAAAAGAAGTGTTTAATAATAGGAATGAAAAAATTGCTCTTGTATCCTCATGAGAGTATAATTGTTGAAATATATTAATTTCATCAACTGGATGAATTTCTTTATTATTAAATAAATCCTCATCAACTTCAATGAAAAATGTTGAAGTTATTAAAGAAAATTCACAAAATGTCAAAAAATAATGTTGAGTATAATTTGAGTTCAAAGATAAAATTTCTAATAAAATTGAAATAATACTCATAAATGTGATAGAACCCTTTTTAAATTCATTATGCTGTAAGTCTAATTTTGAAATGTTTAAAACGAAAACACAACCAATTGTAACAAAAATCATACTTAAATGCAATTTTTGATATTCAATAATTAAGAAAATTCCTGATAAAATACTTGTTACTGAGGCACAAATGATATTATTACCGACCGTTAACATGTGAACATTTCTTATAGTATCATTGATTAGATATAAAGTCAAATATGCACCTAAAATGAAATAAAAGTTTAATTTTGATAATTCAAATGAAAATAAATATAATTTATCTTTAACATATAAAGCAAACACGTCAAATGAAAAAGATACTAATAAGAATGGTAAATTGACGTTCATAATTAATACCAATGATAACATGACTGTTCTTACTGAGCCTAAAATCCAAGCTGCAGAGTATAACCCAAAATATGCTAATAATACTTTATTTGATTTCCAAAACGAAGATTCTTTCTTTCGTATCACTTTATTCGCTGTCATTAACGTATATACCAAAGATGACACGCTTCCCAAGAAAATTGGGATCACCAGCACAGTTAAGAATAAAACATGATATAATGGTAGGTCAATGTTATTCTGCTTATCAAAGATGAAATTGGAAGCTAAGAACGACGTTGGGTAGGCCAGCAGCAGAGGAATCGTCTGAATATCTAGATATTTATCCAGATCAACTGAATTCGGCACAACCTTTAAGCTCATTGTGAAGTTTGTTTGATACCGTGTTGGTTTTTCGGTTTTTATTTACCTCAAGAAATCTACTACGTCATTAGCAAAATAAATATGAATTAAGCTCTCCAGTATTGAGCCAAACTGTGTAAACGATCAATCACCATTGGAAGTAAAGCACTGACACTGTCGTTAATCAAATTCTGGAAATGGATGATTGCTTCTTCCTCGCTCATATCTAAACAGAACTTCTCTTTAACCTTCATAACGGCATTATCTGGGTCTAAAGCAATATCAGGAATGCTTGAATCCCTCATTAATTCAAACAAGTTAAGAATTAAATTAGAGTTCTTTCTTAGGATGGAGTAAGCAACAAAGCAGTAATTTCTAAATTTATTATAGTTAACAGAATCAGCACCACCAAAACCATCAATTATCTGTGGTGGTAGTTTCATTAGGGGTGGAAATAGTTTTGGATCCTGTCCTAATATATAACCAAAATCTGCATGTAAGAAATGCCCATCTGTACAGATCAACAAATTATCTAAATGACGATCACCAACAGCTAAAATATAAGTAATCACACAATAACCTGCGCATGATCTGACAAAATTATCCATCACCCAAGATTTCACACCTAATTCTTCATTTGGATCTGGATGATGATGTTTTAGATATGGTAAAATTCCATGATAATCAGCTAAAACACTATCTAAAGTACTGTTTGGAACGAATTGAATAGCACCTTCAGTCGGTCCAGTTGCTAAAATTTTATATGGAGATAATTTCAAGTCAACATTTTCATTCATTAGTAGTTGATTCATTAATAAAATAATTTGTATGACCAACTGATCTTGTCTTAAATCATCACCAACTTTAAACATTAATGGGTGAATTTCTCCGTTTGTTGTTTTAAATGAAATTTTTAGAGGTGATAAAGAACTCTTAAAAACAGAGCTTTCATTTGGTACACAACCACAGATTTCAATTGATGGATCTAATGGTAACTTAATTGGCGAAAATGATTTAAATTTAGTTTCAAGGATATTTCTTAAGAATTCAATCTTTTTTGGAGTTGAATCTCTCAAATTTTTAACTTTGATACATAATTGTACTAAATTATTAACAAATTCAATTTCCTTTTGTAATGAATTATCTTGATTATTTTTTAAATAATAAGTTAAAATCTTTTCATGAATAGAACCTGGCTTATCTTTTGCTGCAACATTTAAATACCAATATAAAAAACTACCCAATCTTGCATTCAGCAAACCTCTTTCAATTAAAAAAGATGCTAATGGGGTTAAATTACTATTTTCATTGTTTTCGTCATTTGATATTGATGGTTCACTCAATTCAACTATTGAAAAATCAACTGTTGAATTCTTAGTTTCATAATCCAAAGCTTGAACCAATTCTAATAAGTATAACTCAATTTCGTCATCGTGTGCTTTTTTTAACCTTTCAACTGCATAGTTTCTAACTGTAAAGTTTGTGAAAAATGGTCCTAATAATTCTAAAGCATCTTCAATATCGATTTCAACCCATTTTTTTAATAGTTTCAAGCATTCTTTATTTTCACTTTCATCATTAAAATTAATACTTTTCAGCAATTTATTTAAACCTTTTTTATTATTAATTAAAAAATAACGAAATTTCCAAACTAAATTCTTTTCATATTGTGATAATTCTTGAACTGAAGAATAATTTAAAATTTTATTCAATTCATCTCTTATTTTGGCAGTTGGTTTAATATCTCTATCAAATGGTCCACCTTTATGACTTCTTTCTAATTTTCTATACTTATGTTCAATTGGATCTGAAATGTATTGATCAGGATCATAAATTCTTAAAGTTGAATAGTCGCCTGTTTGAATTTTGGGTTGATTATTTGTATCTGTATTTGAGATGTGATTATGTGATGTATACGTTGGTATTAAAGGTTTTGGATATTTAAAATCATTAAAAACAACGGGTATATCATATTGTTGAAAATCAATAAATAAAACAAAGCCTTTATTTAAATTTTGCTGCTTCTTATTAAACTGATCTATTTTTTTAAAAGTTAATGAGTCTAACCAATCAACTGAGTTAATGTCACCATTTTCGTGCTTTTTAATCAATTTTTCTAATTCATTCATTTCTGATAAACTTTTTGAATTATCTGGATCATTTGGTAATCTGATTTTTAATTTTTGTCTACCTCTTTTCAATGTACAATCTTCCTGATTAAAAATATCTAATTCAGTTTCTCCAAATATAGTCTCAATTGATTTATCATATTCCCATAATATTATCTTTAATTTTGAGTTTAATGGTAGCTGATTAACATTAATTGGTAAGGACAACCATTCATTCCATTTTCTAGAGTTCCGAAATGATATGTATGAAGTGGTTATGGGTATTGTCAATTGCTCATTCTCATGCATAACAACAACAGAGATGAATAGATCTGAGTACTGATGGTAATTTGATAGTTTTTTTAAAGTTTTGGGATCTGTGATCTTGGTAGATTCTTTCAGCAACTGAACGGAGCCTTCCAAAGACGCAATCTTCACCTTGAACTGCACATTGAGGTCTGCAGACACATAAAATGTGACGCTTCTTGATCCCATAAAGTGTTGATTGAAGTGATAAAAAATTTTGGTGTTTGGATTTTTTTTCTGCCTCACCTTCAACTACTAAAAGATGGAAGAGTTCAGAGAATTGGATAAAGAGTTTCCTACTTACAAAGATGATTTCTGTATTCCTACATTTGGATCTATGGGAATTCCTGGTGATGCTGAGAAACAAGTGATTTATCTTTGTGGGAACAGTTTGGGTTTAATGCCAAAGCAAACAAAGAAATATATCAATGATGAATTGGATGCCTGGTCAGAAAGGGGAGTTGAGTCACATTTCAGACATCCTGGTATTGGAAAGACTTCATGGGTTGATATTGATTTGCCATTGTTACCTTTATTAGCTCCAATCGTTGGTGCATTAGAATCTGAAGTTGCTGTTATGGGGTCATTAACAGCAAACCTGAATGCTTTATTAACTGCATTTTATCAACCAGTTGGCAAAAAAACCAAGATTTTATTTGAAAAAAATGCATTTCCATCAGATTATTATTCATTTTATAATCAAATTAAATTGAAGCAAAAATACAATTCAAATATCGAAAAAATTGAGGATCATTTAATTCAGTTACAACCAAAAGATGGTGAAACCTATTTACGGACCCAAGATATTCTAGACGCAATTGAACAAAATAAAGATGAATTATGTATTGTTTTGTTACCAGGTATTCAATATTATACTGGTCAATATTTTGATATTGAAAAGATTACCAAGTTTACCAAAGAAAGAGACATTATTTGTGGTTGGGATTTAGCTCATGCTGCTGGTAATGTTGAATTGAAATTACACGATTGGAATGTTGATTTCGCTTCTTGGTGTTCATATAAATATTTGAATTCAGGTCCAGGTGCAATCGCAGGAATTTTTATTCACGAAGCTCATAATGATTCTTCAAATGATTTTTTACCAAGATTAGCAGGTTGGTGGGGAAATAATTCAGCTAAAAGGTTTCAAATGTTGGAAAAATTTGAACCAATTGAAGGTGCTTTAGGCTTTAGACAATCAAATCCTAGTGTTATCGATTGTGTTTCACTGAAATCTTCTCTAGACTTGATCAACTCAAAAGGTGGTATCAAGGCATTAAGAGAAAAATCAATCAAATTAACTTTATATTTATACAGCTTACTGACTTCTTCAAAATACTTCACAAATGAATTAAGTTCAGACGAAAATAAATTTACAATTTTGACTCCAAAAGATGAAAATGAAAGAGGTTCTCAATTATCTTTATTATTTTTTCCTCGTTCAAGTGATCTAGGCGAAGGTATAATGGATATTATTAATAATTATTTAAACCAACATGGTGTTATATGTGATGAAAGAAGACCTGATGTCATCAGATTAGCTCCAGTTCCTTTATACAACTCCTTTGAAGATGTTTATAACAGCTTTAGAATTTTAGAAGATGCTTTTAAAAGCTTGGAATAAATTTCATTAGTCAATAAATTTCTCATGTAGGTATGGGTTCATTATAAACTGAATTATTCTTTGCTAAAACGAGAGTTATTGAGGATTTGTAGAAGGAAACACTTTTGCAATTAATGACAAAAACGAATTGATATTTAAAATTTGTGGGATTAATTAAATAAGTAAATATTTTTGAAGAAATGAAAAAAAGAATTATTGCTGAATATGCTTTTATCAGCGATGTAGATATCAGATCAAAACTAGCATTTTTTCACAGATTTGAAGGAAACTCATATTTTTAATATTCTGGAGTGTTAACTAGACGAAATAACAAATCATTTTTTTGATTTATCTACATTATTATAATATGTTGTGGTAAGCCTTACTATAATTTTATAACCAAATTGTAAAATATAGCTAAACTGATACTTTCTAAAATGGAAATTATAAAACCATGAAATTCTGGAAAAGAATGATTTTCTTATATCAATCAACTAGTAAATACTTAGAATTCATAGTAGCAATTCTTTTGTTTTTTCGTTTTTGTGGTTGAGAAGTAAAAATGTGAGAAGAAGAATTAATATAAAAAAGGTTAGAAAATTCAAATCAATTCAATCAATCAATGGAAACAATTTCTAATTAT
Organism: Millerago galiae; assembly: GCA_030568845.1. Classification (NCBI taxonomy): domain Eukaryota; kingdom Fungi; phylum Ascomycota; class Saccharomycetes; order Phaffomycetales; family Phaffomycetaceae; genus Millerago; species Millerago galiae. The sequence goes on along the minus strand of JAJMIZ010000012.1, from coordinate 211,805 downwards.
TCACTACCATCATCACCATTAACATCATCGTACCTTTCAACGAGAACTAAAAATTCTTCAATTATTGAAAAATTAGAAGATGGTAGTTATAAAGATACAATTTTAACTTCAAATGATGGATTAACTAATTCATCACCAATTTTGAAGACTCCACTGTTTTGGAACCCAGAGTTACTTTCTATAAACTCTAGTAGAATTAATTCAGCCTTTAAAGAATACAGACTAACTGGAGATGCAACCATAATTCAAAAATTAGAGAAGAAAAGTTTTGAAAATAAAGATAAGGTTGAAAAGTTATTGAAATCTGCGATCAAAGACTATAATAAATACTGTTCAAAGAAGCAAGATGATTCTAAATTGAATGGTGAATATATCTACATGAAACTACAAATCAAGGAAATCGAAATAATTAAATATGAATTAATTATCAAGATTTTTAATTATTACCATAGCGAACTTTTGAAGAAATATGAGCAATTCAAAGATCCATATAACACAAATGGGGAGATTAAAAAGTATCAAGAAGAATTAAATGAATCTTTCAATGCATTTTATGATATTTTGATAAAGATCGAGTTTCTTGAAAGAGAAGAGAATAAAATGATTTATCTTTTACAAAATAAGAAATATTTAAAGATTAGCAGCGATGGGTATATGAGGTATTACTGGGATAGATTGACTAATAGAATTTAAAAGCTATAATATATATTACAAGTCATTATGTCGTAAGATTTCTCTTTTCTCTGTTCACCAAAACTGTTGGCCTTGGTGCTGCTGTAATGGCCTTTGTCCAGCAGGCATCTGGCCATTCATCTGCTTAATTCTTTGAGTCAACACTGCAACACCTTCAGGGAATAATTTTTGTAAAGCGATATAGTATTCATTGAATTCAAAAAACTCCGGAGGGGGATTCAAAATAGAAGGGAATATCAGTCTTTTTTGTTGAGAACCTTGTGCAGCTGTACTCAATTCTCCGATGCATGATAGATTTGAATGTAATCTTTTTAATAAATGTTGTAATAATTCGTTTAATTTTGCAATTGATGGAGACTGTTGTTGCTGCTGCTGCTGTTCTTTCAATTGCTGTTGAATTAGAATTGCTTTTTGAATAAGCAACGTGTTAATATTCAGCAGAAGAGAAACTCTCTGTTTGTCCAATTGAAGTTGATCTTGATTCATTTAAATGTAACGAAAAAGTTGAATTTTTTGATAAACAAATAAAAAAGAGAAATCCACCCAAACACCAAATGAAAAAGATTAAAGAAAAGTTCGAAAAATCTTGGATTCAAAGTGAAGATTAAATGAATTCAGAAGCTGAAAAGTTTAAATTGGAAGGAAATTCCCATTTAAAGAATCATGAATTTGATGAAGCGATTCATTCATATGAAAAAGCTATCGCAATAGATCCATTAAATGCGATTTATTATTCAAATAAAGCACAGGTTGAACTAAAAATCGAACAATATGGATCTGCAATTATTGATTGTACTAAAGCTATTGAAGTTAATCCAGAGTTTTTAAAGAGTTATTATAGAAGAGCATTAGCAAACTATCAATTATTCAAATTCAAAGAGTCCAAAGAAGATTTGAAATTAATTTTAAACAAAAAAGAAGATACAGCATCAAGAAATTTATTGAAATCAGTTGTTAAAATTGAACGCAAAATTGCATTTGAAAAAGCTATTAGAGTTGAGCATGAAGATGATGATTTATTCAAAATTGAAAAATATTTATCAAGTTATTTACATGACGATCATTCAGATGATTATAAAGGACCAAATTTAGAATTTAAAGTAGTTGAGAATGATTTAGAAATATCCAATATTAATGATGAATTAATTTGGAAATTCGTCGAATGGTTTAAAAAAGGTGAAAAATTAAATAAAAAAACTTTAATTGTATTATTGTTAAAAGTCTTCAAAATTTTAGAAGATGAACCGGTTTATAAAGAAATTAATCAATCCAAAGATGAAATTTTCACTATTGTTGGTGATGTTCATGGGCAATTTTATGATTTAATCAATTTCTTTGAAAAAAATGGTTTAGTTTCAAATGATCACTCGTATTTGTTTAATGGTGATTTTGTTGATAGAGGTAGTTGGTCATGTGAAGTTATTATTTTATTATATTTATTAAAAGTTTTATATCCAAATAAAATCTTCTTAAATAGAGGTAATCATGAAACAAAGGATATGAATAAACTATATGGTTTTGAAGATGAATGTAAATATAAATATGGTGAAAATATTTTTAAAATGTTTCAAAAGTCTTTTAAGGAACTCTCATTAATAACTTTATTGAATAATGAATATTTGATCATGCATGGTGGTTTACTGTCCAATGAGGAGCTTAAATTAATTGATATAAAAAGAGATTTAAAAAAATATGATAATCCAAAAGAAGGTATGGAAATGGAATTGTTATGGACTGATCCACAAGAAGAATTGGGTTATGGTATGAGTAAAAGAGGTATCGGTGTACAGTTCGGTCCAGATATTACTAAAAAGTTTATTCAAGCAAATGGAATTAAGAAGGTCATCAGGTCCCATGAAGTGAGAATGGAAGGTTATAGTTTGGAGCACGATGGAAATTTGATTACTATTTTTTCAGCTCCAAATTACTGTGATTCTACGGGTAATAAAGGAGCTTTGATTAACGTGACTTATTCTGATGGATTCCGAATGGATTTCAAACAGTTTGATGCGGTTCCCCATCCACCAATAAAGCCAATGGCATATACGAATAATGGATTTATGTGACCCTTTTCGTAATCTGACTCTTTTGTGGTTCTGTTGTGACAAATTTTAGTTTCCCGAATGTGTCAAAATTTATTTTCTCCATTTCTGTGAGGAGAAACATTTAAAGTATAAATAGATGAAGTTTTGTATATCAAATTTAATTATTAATCGAGTATGAGTGTATTCAAAGGTGTTAACGAAATTGATCCAGATTATTTGGATGAAGCAATTGATAAAAATATTCCAACTGAAAGAGTTTACGGTGATTTTACTCCAGATCCAGATAATTTAAAACTTCATGACGTGAATTCATTAGCAACTGCTTGGCTATCTGAATTTAACAAGACTTTATCTCAAGTTAAAACTAGTCCACAAGAATTGGATAAGTTTTTATTACCGCATTCAATTTGGAAAGACCATTTATCTTTACAATTGGATTTAAGAGACTTCATCGGTCCAGATAAAATAAAATCTCAAGTCTCAAGCTCAATTGATAAGATTGGATTCTTTGAGATTGATAAAGACGCTGACTATAGAGCTCCAACAGGTATTGCTTTACAAACTGTACATGATGCTGAATCAAACAATGGTGTCCCAATTGAATGGATTAATCTATATTTGAAATATAAATCCAGTTATGGTGAAGGTCGTGGTTTTATTAGATTGGTCTCTGTTAAAGATGAATATGCCCCAATTGGTTTAAAAGCTTTAACCATTTTTACTTTATTAGATGAATTTGATTCAATTCCTGAACAAATTGGTAGAAACAGACCAGTTGGTGCAAATCATGGTGAAAACGTTGCTAGAAAAACTTGGGTTGAAAAAAGATTTGAAGAACAAGATTATAATGAAAACCACCAACCAACTGTAGTTGTAGTTGGGGGTGGTCAAGCTGGTTTGATTTTAGCTTCAAGAATGAAATCTTTTGGTTATAACGTTTTAGTTGTTGATTCAAATTTAAGAGTTGGGGATAATTGGAGAAGACGTTATAAATTTCTATCTTTACATGATCCTTACTATTATCATCAATTGCCTTATATTCATTCTGATATTTCACCAATTTTTTCTTCAAAAGATCAGTTTGCAAATTTCTTAGAATGTTATTCAAAGATTTTAGAACTAAATATCTGGCTAAATTCAACAGTTACTGATGCTTCATTTAATGATGAGTTAAAAAATTGGGAAGTTTCAATTACAAATAATTCAACCAATGAAATTAAAAAATTATATCCAAAGCATTTAGTTTTTGCAACTGGTCATTCTGGTGAACCAAATGTACCAAAATTTGAAGGTGAATCAAACTTTAAAGGTGAAATTGTTCACTCCTCCAAACATACTTCCGGTGCAAATTATGTTGGTAAGAATGCTTTAGTTATTGGAGCTTGTAATTCAGCTCATGATATTTGTCAAGATTTTTATGAACAAGGTATTAATAGCGTTACAATGTTACAAAGATCTTCAACTTGCGTTATTTCTTCTGACAAGGCTGTTCCAATTAACGTTAAAGGTGTTTTCGATATTGATGGTCCAAAAATTGATACAGCAGATTTGTTATCACATTCAACCCCATTATATTTAACAAATTTGGTTATGCAACAACAATACAGAGAAAGCTCTAAGCTAGACTCTAAAATGTTGGAAGGTTTAGCTAAGCAAGGATTTAAGACCAATTCAGGTATGGGCGGTACTGGTTTATTTGGTTTATACTATCGTCGTGGTTCGGGTTATTATATCGATGTTGGTTGTTCCAAATTGATCATAGATGGTAAGATTAAAGTCAAACATTCAACAGTTAAAAAGATCAATGAAAAATCAGTTGAATTAGAAGATGGTTCAATTATCGATAATTTAGACGTTATTGTTAAAGCCACAGGTTATTCAAATATGAAAGACACAGCCAAACAAGTGTTCGGTGATAAAGTTGCAAGCAAATTGAAACCAGTTTGGAACTTAGATGACGAAGGTGAAATTAAGGCTATTTGGAGACCATCTGGTCACGAAAACTTTTGGTTTATGGGTGGTAATTTAGCTTTATGCAGATATTTTTCTAAGAGATTAGCTTTACAGATTATTGCAAAAACAGAAGGAATCAACTAACCCTTATTTATATATATTTATGATTTTATTTACTGTTTATTTTTCGTAGAGATTAGCATACTACTTTATCTTAATAAATATCATGTACATTTTAGTCAAACCAGTTGAGAGCAAATTCATAATCATTAATCCATTTTACCAAAAACCCCATCATCATCTTCATTACTTTCATCATCTTTATCAACAATTCCATTAATTGAATTGTCTTTACTTGGTGTATCTAAAAATGAATCATTTGCTTCAGGTGATAATAATTTTTGATTTTTTAATGGATGATTACTTGGTGGATACTGAGAAATTGAACCAGTTCTTAATTTGATGTTGATTTTTTCTTCCTCGTCTTCATCTTCATCATCTTCATCATCTTCGTCTTCTTCTAAAATTGGTTGTGGTGAAGCATTGTCTTGATATGTAGATTTAAATTTAATTTCATCTTCGTTATTTTTGAATACTAAACCATGCTCTTTTTTCAATTGCTGTTGTTCTTCTTCGGTCATTGAAACTAAAATACTTGCTGCTTCTAATAATTGAACTTGCTGATGTTTTGAAATTAAAAGCTTTTTTGTAACGTTCCATTCAGGTGTATGTTCCCAAAGATGTTTTGCTAAAGATGAAATATGTTTATAACCTTTACCGCAAGCTTCACATTTCAATTCTTCTTTTAATCTACCAGTTTCACCTTCACTAATTCTTCTAACAACAAATTCTCTACTTAATAATGGAACTGATGAACTTAATGGGACAATATTAGATTTTTGTGAACTCGTGTGACCGTTAATATCTTGACGATGTTGAGGGATGTGAACGTTCGAAGGTGGTGAAAATGGCGTGTTTGAGTAACTGCTTGTATGGTCTTTAACCTTATTTGGTATCGTGTATGGTGCAGTTGCAGAAATTGAAGCTCTTCTTGAAAGATGGTTATTAGGATTGTGAGTGTATGTGGTCATATTTAAAACTTTTGAAAAATATTGGAATATTAATAAAATAACTATCCAAATAGGATCAATTAATGATTGAAGTATTTATTTATTTAACAAAAAAAAATTGTGGGTCTTTTAAAATTTTTGAGATGATCTAATTAAATAAATTTGTGAAATTTCTTAATATGAACAATTTTGAAATTTTTTTGAAAAAATATCGATTAATTTCTTGATTTTAATAAACTTGAAAAACTTTTGAAAACTTTTTAATTAAATTTAAGTTCACTTTTTAACAATTTTAAAAACTTTTTTTTTTTATATACAAAAATTTTTTTTTTTTTTCTAATTTTTTTTTTGTTTTCTTTTTGAAAAAAGAAAATCTGAAAAAAAAGGAAAAAGAAAATTCACGTGACAATTAATAATAGCTTATATAATCTATAATTTAGATTATATAAGATATTATGTAACCAGTTTCATTTGTTTGACTTCAAGTGCAATGGGTTGAACAGTGTTGTGCCAGGTATAGTGGTCTTCTAGGTATTATATATGCAGATAATTGAATCTACGCATGAAGAGGGTTCAAAACAATAGCAATCTTTTTTGAATAATTTTTCGATCATTTGCTTCTGTGGTTCAGATGTTTAAGATCTCTTGACAAGTCAATCCCATAATTGGATACTAGTATTATGCCTTTTGAAAATGGTATAGTAAGACAGTTACTAAAACTCTTTTTAGTTTCTTCTCTAAAGAATTCTGCTTTATCTTCAAAATGCTTTATAATTTAGTTTTAAAAAAACATCTGGTTTAGAAATTTCAATCAGTTGGGACCATTTATCAATTAGGTCGTTTCAAAACACTAAATTTTCTAGTTCACTTTAAAGCGTTTCTTTTATGTTTGAAAATTTAAAATTTTTTAAAATAAAATAATTCTCGTATTTTCTTCTTCTCTTGCTACAATTTCTTCATCGATCATTATTTATTAATTGTTACTTTCTATAAATATTCTTCCTCAGTACCAACCTCTTCATCGTATGAATAATCAGGAAAACCAAACTTACCTCTTATATCCCTGATATCCACATCCTTTGATTTTCCAAACATTTTATCTAGTTGAGTTAAGTCTCTTTTAATTGTCATTGGTGTAACGTTTGTTGAGCAATCTTCTAAATTTATTATATAAACTTTATTATCAAAATATCTAAAAATATCTCCTGTTAAAATACAATTTGGAGAAAATGACACTCCAGCTTCATGTAATTTATTTAAAGACTTTTTAGCTAATTCATAATGTGATTCATCTTTTAAATTAATTGATTTCAATTTAAAAAAATTATAATTGATTGGTTTATAAATAACAAAGTAACCGTCAGTTTTGAAATGTAAATTTTTTGAATTATACGGTTTATCCTCCAAATAACCAAAATCTAAAACTTTTGTTAAAATATCACCTTGTAAACTTTCAGCTTTTTTATAAGCTTCTACATTACTTAGCCATCTTTTATAATTTTCACCTGCTATTTTAATACTTTTAACATTTGCAATTTTTGAATGTTTCAAATGTCTTGATATCATTGAAAAATTTTCATCAGAATAATATTCATCATAAACTGATAATAAAACCTCATTTTTATCTTTAGCTGATAATTTATTTTTTTTTAAAATTTCATTTAAATAGTTTTCATCTTGATATAATAGATTTAAATTTACTGACAAAGTTTGACATGACCAATTATAACCAATTGCAATAAAACTAATCAAAGATTTGTCTAAATCAACGTTTAATTTATTAAATTCTAATCCAGTTTCAGTTCTAAATATGAATGAACTTTTCTTGAATTTCTTCCTAACTCTTTGATCAACAATATAATCATTCTTATTATTAAATTCTAACCATTCTTTAATAACTTTATTATTTAGCACTTCCATATTTTTGAAATTGTCTAAGAAATCTTTTGGTTTAATATTGAAAAACCCACCAATTATGTTTCTAATTGTTAAATTTGGATCATTTTCAAAATTTGAAAAGCCAAAATGTTTAACTTTAACTTTTGAAATTAATCTTTTAATATCAACAATTTCTGAATCTAAGATATCTTCAATCTCAAATAAACCACACCAATAATAATCAGAGATGATGAATCTATTTGTTTTAGAGTTCAAGCATATAGAAACACATTTTGTAAAGATTTTTAAGAAGTTGTCCATTTTTGTTAAATTTGACCCATTTATCTTCAAATCTTTGTTTAACGAATTCTTTTTCTTCGTATTAAAATATAATTCATAACCTTCCATAACTCCTAAAGATAAATTAACCAATTCGACATGAACTAGTAATTTATTTAATAATTTTGTATCGACGTCATTAATACCAAATGCAAAACTTGATTCACCGAGCGACCCTATTGATTTTAAATTTGTAAAGCCTGTGAAATTATAATAAGGTTCATAATTTTCTTCATCTATATCTTCATCTTGATTAAAATATTTGAACAAAAGCTTTGAATTTTTTAAAATTATTCTACCAAATATATCTACTACTAAAAATGATAATATTTTATCTTTAAAAGTATCTAATAGGCCTTCATTATCTATTGTGAAATAGGCACTGTAATCAACAGGATCTTGGAAGGACTGGAAAGCTGTTGCATAGTCAAGTAAAGTTTTTCTCAATTGAGGATTTTTAAATTTCTTGTGCAGCATTCTGATAAAAGGCAGTACAAATTTATTATAAAATTCATCATTAGAATATTCATAGCTTTCTTCAACATCTGGTTTTAAAAAAGGATACTCTTCATAAATTAATTTAGGCAGGCCTGGGAGATAATAATGATCAAATGAATTCGTTATTGAGTTATTTTTGAAGTTTTTTAAGCCAATATTATTACTAATTGTAGTCTCTCTTTCTAGCATTGTATCTGAATATTTGAATATTTTTGCGTTAAAAGATTTCAACTCTGTATCAGCTAAAGCAAATGGATCAGCTTCATGGTACTTTATATACGGTAAATGCGTGCCTAAAACGTCAAAAAATTCACGCACTGCTAATCCAGCATAATCAGCTTTCTCATTAACCGATGTTTCTATCGAAGTCCTCGTGTGATTCCCTTTCAGATCATATTCAAAGAGCTGCCTATACTCTTCATAGTCATCTGGATCGAGTGTAATCGTCACAGTTCTCATTGGCACCATCAGAAGCAAATAATCAATAAATTTATAAGTAGTGAAAAAAAAATTATACAGATGGAAAATTACATAAAATTGATGTAAGCAATATAAACTTTTATTGTGTCAAGATTAATTTATAAGAGAATTGGATTATTCGTTTAGATAGAGCTTATAGTAGAGTCCTATTTATTGTAGTAGTAGCATTTGTCGAAAAACTCAAATTCCAATTCACAAAACTCAGCAAAAACTGCCTCAACAGACTCATCAGCAACTCTATCGACTTCCAATTTCAAAAATTCAGTCCAGTTTGAAAATAATTCTCCACTGTGTAAATCAATCCACTCTTTATATTTCCATGGTAAGTCTGCTGGAATTGTTTTAGCCTTGATCGCATCGTTTGCCCATTGTAAATAAACTGCTTCCATTAGATAGGTAGCAGTAATAATTTGTTTATAAGTAATCTCTTGAGCAGTTAATAAATGTTTTAATGAGTTGATATATCTATCGACTTGCTCGAACTGTAATGAATTAAAGTATTCTAATTGTTGTTTATCAAACTGTTTTGATAATTGATCAATGCAGATATTGAAGTAATCATTTTCATTATTAGCAAAAAAACCAATTTGCTTAGCCAATTTGATTTGAGATTTATCATCATCACACATGGATGCAGCTTTACATGTCAACCTGATACCAACTTGGAAAAATTTTAAATCTTGAATTAAATAAACTAATAATTTATCATCTGATAGGGTACCGTTACAGAGCTCCGTAGTGAATACATGATTTGTAGCTTTCTCAAAGAGATCTTGGTATTTACTTTTAAGCTGATCAGAAAATGACATTTTTATATAATTAAAGAAAAAGAAAGAAGAGGAATTGATTATTTTATATAATTTGAGTTATGCATTAAGGTGATTTTATGGTAATTGAGGAAATGCAATTACAGTTAAATATCATCTAATCGTACAAAATTGGTACTAAAATATTGGTACAGATCTCAAAACCACAGTAAAGACATCTACACATTCTAATATCTTCAATTGAATGAATTAAATGATAATTTGATTCATCCTCCCATCACGCGACTTCCACGTGACTTTCTGGCTTCTTCAAAATAAATTTTTCTTCTGATCTTCTGATAAAAACATTTAAACAGAGACAAAAATGGTTGTTGATACAACTTACTACGACATTCTAGAGGTTACCAGCGATGCCACATCTTTGGAAATCAAGAAAGCATACAGAAAGAAATCTATCAAAGCACATCCGGATAAGAATAGAGACGATCCATTGGCAACAGAAAAATTTCAGCAGATTTCAGAAGCCTACCAAGTTTTAAGTGATGATGGCTTGAGAGCTAAATATGACAAATTTGGTAAAGATTCAGCTGTGCCTAATGAAGGGTTTGAAGATGCAGGCGAATATTTTGCTCTTATATTTGGTGGTGAGGCTTTTGTTTCTTATATAGGTGAACTAAGTTTATTAAAAGATTTAACTAAAAGTGCTGAATTAAGTGCTGAGCAGGAGGAAGAAGAAAAAAAGAAGAAGGAAGAAGAAGAAAAGAATAAACCTGCAGCTACTACTAAACCTACCAATACAACAACTACCAGCACCACTAATTTCACAGAGGACCCTGATATTAAAAGCAGTAAAGAAAAACTCAAGCTACTACACCTTGATGAAAACAGTAAGGCAGAAGAACAGAAGGAAAAGACGAAACTTGAAGAGCATGAAGAAGAAGTCAAGAAAAAGAAAGACGAAACAGTAGAGAAGTTATCTAAAACTTTAATTGAAAGATTATCTGTATTAACAGAATCACCATATGATGACTTATGCAAAGATTCATTTAGGAAGAAGTTTGAAATCGAGGCTAACTCATTAAAGATGGAATCATTTGGATTAGATATTATTCATACAATTGGTAAAGTTTATGTTTCGAAGGCACAGATTTATTTAGATTCACAATCATTTTTTGGGATACCAGGTTTTTTTTCATCAGTTCAAGCAAAAGGTGGGATTGTAATGGACACATTTAGAACAGTTTCATCGGCATTAGATGCACAATCGACGATGCAAGAGTTGGAGAAGTTGAAAGAATTAAGCCAACTAGATGGTAATTTAATTGATAGTAAAACTGGTGAAATCATACCAAAACCAACAGCGGAGGAGATTGCAGAATTAGAGAAGTTATTAATGGGTAAAGTTTTAAACGCAGCATGGCACGGATCCAAATATGAAATCCAATCAACGTTAAGAGATGTTTGTGATAGAGTTATACACGATAAATCAGAATCTAAGTCCACAAGAATCAAAAGGGCAGAGAGCTTATTGTTATTAGGGCAAGTTTTTTTAAATACAACAAGATCCAAATCTGAGCAAGAAGAAGCACAGATTTTCGAAGAATTAGTCGCAGATGCAACCTCAAAAAAGAATAAGAAATAAATGTTTAATTATTTATAAATTTGCTCTACGTAATTTTTGTGAAGCACCAGCTGGTTTACCGTCTTTAATATCTTGAGCAACTAAAGTATCTGCTTCAATCCTTTTTGGGATGTACTCGATTAATCTATCAACATCGATCGAATCAGGAATTCTAACGATCCCATTCTCATCACCAACGATTAGATCTTGCGGATTGATAGTTTCAAAAGTATCATCATTGATTTGAATTTCAATTGGCACATTGACACCAACGACCTTAACAACTGGACCTGGAGCAGTGACACCTAAAGAATAGGCAAACACTGGATACTCCAAACTTTTGTGTTCCTCGATATCTCTGATTCTACCAAATACAACAGTACCATTTGCACCTAAATAGTTGGCTCTTGTACTCATTAAACCACCGTATAAAGCATTATTGATTTTAACAAAAGGAGCATCTGGCTTTTGTAGTTCCTTAGTTAAAGCAACAACGACAATTGACCCTTGTGGGACTGAATCAATGTAACCACCTTTAACAGCAGGTCTAGGATCATCTAAAGGAGCATATAACACAGTGTATGCATGACCTGCAATGGTTGGTTTTAAACCTTTTGAGAATCTCTTCAAATTTGGGAAAAATCCGCCATTTTTAATACCAAATTTAACTAAGCCATCAGCAACGTCACAAGGAGTAACAGTTTGTAAGAATTGAACAATTTTTGACATTACTTGAATATAAAGTGTAAAAGGTTCAAATCCGGACAAATTCTTTTTTATTATTTATGTCCCATAGAAGCGTTCAGAGGTTAAGTGAAAAAGAATTAGATGCTGGGATTGGTGTTGATGCCTCCTGGCACGCAGAGTATAAAGACACTGCTTATATATGTATGTGCTTTCAGTCTTTCTGCATGCGTTCTACTGACAAAATACAGATTTTGGCTCGATTCCATTTCAGTTAACTGAAGGTGATGTGCTGATTATCTTCTCTCAGTATGGGATCCCTGTACATTTGAAGCTTGTGAGGGACAAGGACACAGGTAAGAGCAAGGGCTTTGGCTGGTTGAAGTACGAGGACCAGAAGTCTACGATACTGGCTGTTGATAACCTTAATGGTGCTAAGATACTAGGAAGAAACATCAGAGTCGATCATGCTTATTACGAAGAGAAAGAAAGAGACGAAGAGTACGAGAAGATGCTCGAAGAAGAGCTTCTAAATGATATTGCTGAAGAAGAAGAAAATGGAGAGAAAGAACAAGTTAATGAAGTCGACGATGATTTCACTGATCCATTATTGTTAATGAATAGAAATAAATAAATAAGTAATTCAATATATACATAAGTCTAATCATCAATCTCCTCTAGCGGAACCTCGACAGAAAGGGCCTCTTTGATTTCCTTTCTCAAAACATCTCCCAGCGTCTCATCTGTCCGTAATGAAATCCATTTACCTCCAATTGGATCAAATCTGTAGTTGTTAGTACTGTTAAAGCCACATTAAATTTATTAACTTACCTATCTGGTCCTGAAATTGGACTGCTCAACCAAATTTGCTTGTTTGGAGGTTGCTTGTTAATCACGTAAGATCCATTTGGTGGTAGCTCTAAATTCAAAACACCATGCTACATACTGTTAATACTCATCATTCAAGCAATTTGGATAACTTACTGAATATTCTGCATCAACTTGTGGATAATCTTGTCCTAATTCAACTAAATGATCTGTCAATAATTCTAAATAATCATCTGAGATCTTATGGTAATCGTTTGTGGATAATTCATCAATGTCTTCGATTGTATGTTTAACATTGTAGTATCTAACTCGATTGATATTAACCCTGGAAGTCCCGTTCCAAAAAATTCTTGGTTTTGCAATCATTCTAGAAACACTGCCACCATTGAATAACAATCTTCTACCCAAATACATCATTTAGTCCAAATCCTTGTTAATTCGATTAAATTTATTGGTACGGACAAATTGGAATTTTTCAAAAAAAAATTTAACTCATCAATAAAAACCAACTAAAAATGGATCTATTCTCATATCTAATAGTTTTTCTAATCATCTTCTTATTTATTGTGTTGCTTCCACTAATCTCAGGTATCGGCTCATATAAGTTTGTTCGTTCAAGTCCTAAAAATGAACGTCCTGAACCAATTCAAATAAGTCAAGATCAAGGTTATATACCAATTGAAGAAAAATTGAGAAAAGAACAGGAATCAAATAAAAAAGAATCGAAATTCACAAAATTGAAAAACTTGAAAGTCACTAAAGAATCAGTTCCTTTGAAATTTACAACTTCCTCAAATTTAAAATTAAACAGTAATACCTTAAGAAATAGAAAAACTCGTGATCTAGATTCTTTAAACAATGAAAGTGATCCAAATGCTTATGATTATGATCTAGATGAATTAATTAATGAAGCTGACAATGATGAAAATTCAGAAAATGAATACATCCAACCAAAGAATCAAAATGATTTAGAAAACTTAGCATAGAGGAACACTACTTTAATATTGTAATATACAACTTTTTTTTATTTAAAAATACACTATATTTTAACGATAACCATGACTGTAACCTTGGCTATAGTTTTGACTGTACCCTTGATTATATCCTTGATTATAATTATTATAATTTTGATTATATCCATTATTATTTCTATAATTTTGACTTGATGGACGTTCTTTTGGTTTATTTAATCCATTTTGCATAATGGTCTTGAAACCATTACACAGTAGCAACATATCTGGATAAACGTGGTTTTGCATCTCATAACCATTTGGTACAACTTTGATATTCCAAGTAAATAATTCAGATTCTGCACTGGTTTTAAATAGCAGTAAAAACCAACCAGGTCTTTTATGGTTGAGTGCAAAAATATACCCACCTTTCTTTGGATTGGCTTTGATATAGTTTTCTAACCATTCTTGAACTGAAGCTTTTGATCCGGAATGGAATTTATCATGAGACATCATAGCATTGACATTCTTGACAACTTCAATAATATATAGTTGAATGATTTCATCATAATCAGAATAAAATTGTTTACCTAATTGTAATCTTTTAATACCCGTTGACGGATCAATTTTTTCTAAAATATCTAAATGTTGGTATAAATTGTTATCAACTTTCCATGTAATCGCTGTATGATCATCACCTTTTGAAGAAGGTCTAATAACCAAATCCCCTCTTAATTTCGGTGCCAAATAATTTTGTGCTTGGATTGCATTAAATGGTTGAAATAATGGATGATTGATAACTTTTGTCTTTTGCTTTTGTTCATCTTCTTTTCTCGATTCAGAATTCAAATCTTCAGCTTCTTTTGCAAAATCCCATTTACCTTCAATTTTATAATCTTCTCTAGCTTCTTGATTCGCTGAAATATCATTTTTATTCAAACTAATCTCAACTGCAAATGTGTTATAATCAATATTAACAATCTTAGCTTGGACTGTTTGACCAGGATTGAACTCTTCATTGTCAGGTTTTCTACCTGAACATGCTATTAATGATGAAGTCATAACATAAACAGTATATCTATCAACCCTTTTGACTAATACTGGAATGATTTGATCAACTTTGAATGTTTCTTCAGTTTCTCCAGTTAAAGTTTCAAAAATTTCGGATCCTTTTAAAATCGTAAATCTTCTTCTGATTTCACCAAATGGTTCTTGTAATTCTTCTAAAATCATTTGTAATGTTGCTCTTTTTCTACTGTTAAAGTTTTCTTCTAATTGTCTGGCATAATCTTCTAAAATTAAGGTGTTCAATAATGATGCTCCATTGTCAATCAATTTATCTATAATTGTTTCACCAATTGGAGCGTCTTTCAATTCAGCAATTTGTTCTTCATCTAAATCTAAAGCATCAGCTGCCATTTTTTCAGCTAAGTTGTAATCTTCTGGATGAATTCTTGTATCATCTAATAATGTAACAGCTTCAACTTCGTCATTTGTAATTGCTCTGTTTCTATTTTGTGGGATTCTTAGAAAGCTTGCACAATTCAAAAAGACTGTTGAACCAATCGTTATATTTTGGTTTGTGATTAAAGCTTGACGACTGAATAATGGATATTGCTGAACGGCTCTTAATAAACCAAACGCTTTACGTTCACCTAAGCCAGCAACATACGGCAAAACAGCAGCTAAATAATTACTTGTAACACACTTGTTGATATCAACTCCAACCATATTAACAATATCAACAAAGACTGTTTCAATTGCATTTTTTAATTTATCTTCAGATAACAAGTTTTGATACTGATGAATTGACAAACTTGTTATATCATTACCTAATGTGACGTATTCCAACAGAGGAGATTGAACATAACGAGCTAAAGCAATAACATATTTAACTAAAGTTGATTTATCAGGGAATTCCTCAGTAGCTTTTGTTGAATATTGATATCTTGAAGCAACTTCATCATTGACAAAAATAACTTCTAACGGTTGGCCAGAAATCGTTAAACGTTGTTGTTCAATAATTTCAATAATTTTTAAATATAATTTGTGAGTTCTTGAATTGAATCCGTTAATTGCAATAACATCAGGATCACACTCTTTAATTTGATTAGCAAAAGCGATTTCAAACGCAGTCTCACCTTCCGGTAAACGATCAGTTGGAATTAAAGGATTTTGATCAAATTTATAAGTGTCAACTAATTTACCATCTTCATTTAAAAATGCACCAATAATTGCATCCATTCCAAAATGACCTTCACCTGGTGAAATTGCAAAGACTCTTGGGATTGCTCCAAAATGATTATTACTTTCTCTTTTTGGTTGATAGGGAGCTTGATCTAACTTTTTCAAGAATGAAGCTCTAATTTTATAGAATAATAAACGTTCACAATCTCTTTTGATATCTTCTTTAATATTAATGTTTAATAATGGTAAGATTTTATTTAAACTGATATCTAAAGTTTCACGACGCAAAGCATTCCATTCTAACGCAATATCTGATTGACCATCAGATTCAATTGCGTTGTATAAAGTACTGACGAATTTCTCCATTTCCATGATTTTAATCTTTAATTCAATTAGATTTAAAGATTCGGCTTCGAGCATTCTTAAGAATAAATCTGGTTGCTCTTGTAATTCAGCAATTGTTCTTAATTTTGCATATTTGAAATCAGCATAAGGAGAATTTTTATCAATTTTTAAGCGACCTTGTGTTGTTAATTCAACATCGAAGTAACCATATGGGGCAAATATATCTCTAAAATATTTTCTAAATTTAACATTTGTGAATAAAGACTCGGCATAATAGTGTTTAACAGCTTCTAAGCATTGATTTGGACTTGCATATAAAGAGGATGGATCATCACAGATTTCTTGAGCTAAAGTTATAGGTGAACTATTTGGATCAACGGTTGTATACAAACTACTTTGAGCAGTCATATTTTCAATGAATTCATCAGGTGTGATACCAAAAGATTTAATAATTTCATACAGTTTATTATTTTTAATCTTATCATAGTTGTTATTTTTATAAGTTTTTTTTAAACCTAAATCCTTTAATTCTAAAGAATATTTGAAATTAATAAATTCAGAAACATCTTGGAAATCTGTAATTGTTCTTGCATCATCAAATCTTTCAGTTAAAATTGGATCATCAACGTTTAATTTTGATATTATATTTGTAATTTGTTGTCTTTTGTCTAGTAAAGAATGGAAATCGACATCCAATTGTAAAATCCTCCATAAATCATCTTCAACTAATAGATTTGTAACTTGAGTTGTGGCGTTATCACCTTCACCAATGATTGTAGTTTTTAATAAATAATCACGACGTTGAGAATAAATGAATGGGATTTCTAAATTTTGTTTTGCGACAAAATTCAAAACATTACCCACAGCTTCAGCAAACGCATCGTGATCAAATTCAGCATCTAAAGTTGATTTCTTTTCTTCGGTTAAAGCAAATGTAATCCACTGTTTTTCAAATTCAAAATCAGATTCTGATAAATCATAATTTTTAATATTTCTCCGTATTTCTTGAAATCTTTCTGGAATATCAGTATCTCTAATGACTTTATCGAAGTCAGTTAACATTCTAGCCTTCAATTCTTCAGGTTCATAAATGTCATGTAATTGAGGTCTTGAATCATCATCCCTAAATTCATTCTCTTCATCTTCACCTTCTAAAGCCCAAGCATAGTCCTCACCATCACCGAAGATATCATATAATTCGTCAACCTTTTCAGAATCAATACCAGATAATTCAGTTGGTTTCAATCTTTCTTCTTTACGTCTTTGTCTTGCTTGTGCTCTTTCTTCTTCATCTAATTCAGAATCTTCATCATCTTCAATAAAGTCATCTAATTCATCAATAACGTTTCTTTTTTGGTTACTTTCTGTATCCTTATTAACTTCATCTTCATCATCTGAAAAGAAATCGTTTAAACTCTTTGACGCTGATTTCTCTTCTTCATTTGTTGCTCTTTTCAATCTTTTAAATTTCGATTTATCAGTTTTAGCACCTGAATTTTCCATCAAAAGATCCAGATCATCTTCATCTAATAAACCTTCATCTTCTTTAGGCTCTAGATGACGACGCTTATGTTTCTTTTTACGCCTCTTTTCGCCTTCTTCATCTTCATCGTCAACTATAAAACCTTCTCTTATTTTCTGAATCTCTTCTTCATCGTCATCTTCCTCCTCTTCTGAAGAATCAAATGGCTCTTCTTGATTCACCAAGTCTTGACCTTCACCTTCATTGTCTGAAGAGTTCTTCAACTCCTCATCAGAAATCGCTGACATGCTTAATTGAAGTTTCTAAAGTTTTCGTTGTTTTTAAAATTTCCTTTTTGTCGAAAAAAATAAATAAAAAGTTTACATCCAGACATCTCAGAAATTAATTGAACATTTATTTGTAGCTTCTGTTTAGCTTATCATTAAAGTGTTTATTCTTTTCGTTTACTGTAGACCGTTAGTATTTTAATTTTGTGTAAATTTCATGTACTTACTGTAATTACCTGTTTCAGAATAATCGTTTCTTCTTCTAGATTTTCTTTTATCAGATTCGTTCATTGAGTTTAGCAAGAGATCAATGGATTCTTTGCTTGGTTTATGGCTGTAGTCTATATCATCTGTTTTTTTGTAATATTTATTAATTTTTATCTCTGAAATTCCCTTTTTGTATGTTTGTTCTGCTAATTGTGAATAGTTAATAAATCCTGCATTCTTTTTATTAGACTTCCTCAAATCTTGCTTCTGTTCCCACTTCTCGTGATCTTCCATACTGTAATCCCATCCTTTCTTTCTATCGTAATCTTCTCCTTTCTCTATAGCATCCAGTCTTTCCAACTCTTCAGTTGCCTTCTCTTGCTTGATCTCCAGAGATCGAAGTTTACCACTGATTTTTTTCTCCTTGTGCTCTTTGAACAACTCCTCCCTGTTTTGCTTAGAACTTTCAGCCTTCCTCTTCTGCAGCTGTTTCAGCTTGAGCAGACGTGCCTCCATTGAATGTAATTTTAAAGAGTTGATATTTTTTCCTTGCTGCCCAAACCGATGAGGAAAAAATTTATACGAAAAAAAATTTATTTTCATTCTTCATTAAACCTTCGAAATGTCTTTATCCGAGCTTTACTCGTTAGTGACGATGCCTAGAGTGTCTGGAGTGACACAGAGAGTCGTAACTACTGATGATTTCAATTCTGAGGAGTTGAATGTTGGTATTTCTGGTGCTTCAATTTCTAGTTACATCCTAAAACCAAGTCCAAAATTAATTTGGTCTCATTCCATTCCACCATCTTTTATAATTACAAGTTTAGAGATCTTTGGTGATGAAATCTTTGTCGGTATTTATAACAAAGTGACAAAAGAATATTTAGTTCAGATCATTCAAAAATTGAAGAATGATTCAAAGTTAGTTTTGGAAATCAAACTTGATAGTAGAATTTTAAAAATTAAAAAGAATTTAAACAACTTGATTTTAATCACAGAAGAAGATATAATCTGTTACGATTTGAATTTTAAAGTCAATTGGAAATTAAACTCCCTATACAAAATAAATTATTCAAAATTTATTGAAAATAATTTGATTTTAGTAATTGAATTGAATCTAGCTAAAAAGATCTTAAATTTTAGGTTAGTCGATTTCAATGGTAATGAAATATCATCTAAATTGATTGAATCAAATGATGATTTGAAAAACTTGAATTTTAATTATAATGATGGCAATCTATATCAATATTTCAATAATAAGTTAAAACTCTATAAAATTCCAAATTTCCAAGACTTGAAAACTTTGGATTTAACAGATTTATCTATTGAAGCTGGAGATAACGTGTCATTGATTTCCCCAATTAGAGATCGTTTGATTTTGACAGTTAATTCTTCATTATATTTAATCAATTCAAATTTTGAAATAATAGTTTCTGATATCAAAGCAAATTCAAATTTAGAGTTAATTACTTTAGAAAATGTTATATCTATTAATAATCAATACCAGGGTATACTTTTAACAAATAGTGAAATTTCTGGTTTTACTTTCAATTTAGATTCAAATAATTTAAAAGATTCTTTAGGCAAAAGATTTACCAAAGAATCAAAAACTTCATTCAAAGAAATTCCATCCATTTTTGATATAAATGATAATGAAATTGATATTTCTCCATTATTAAAATCAAAAGATTTAAACATTGATTTATTGAAATTTTTCAATTCAACAAAAGGTTATTACACAGAAAGTGATAGATTAATTTCAAGCGAATTATTCAACGAGTTAGTTAATCATTTGTTGGCCTTTGAGAAAAAACCAGAAACTGCATTCATTTATGTCTTAACTCATCCATTATTTCCAACAGTTAAAGATTTATTACAGAATCTAAAAAACCAACCAAGGCTATTAAGACAAGCCATTGTAACTGCAAATATTTCAATCGAAGAATTGTTAAATGAATTAAACGTGACAGAAAATGATGAAATTTTCAAAGATATAATTGTTAGATTATTGGAATTTCCAAGAGAAAAAATAATTTTCAAAGATTTAAACAATTTTAAAATCGTAGAAAGAATAATAAATTTGAATTTTGGTTTTGAGTTGATTTCCTTACTGATTGATTCCACTGGGTTTTTCACTTGGGATGAAGAATTAATCAATAAATTATTAACTATTTTATCTGGTAAAATTGATTCAATCAACAGCTCTTCAAAATTATTATCAGTTATGGACCAGATCCATGAAGCTCCAAACAAGTCTGAAGACAGAATCCCAACTTATTCAATTGAGAAATTAAGTATATAGACTAAATAATAAAAGATTACAAGAACTCCGAGACTTTCAATTGTATGAACTCCCTTATAATATCTCCATCAGTATCCAATTTAAGCCGTTATAAGCCGAGAGATTATTAACTAAGATACCAATGACAAAAAAATATCGACCAAATCTCATATATTCGCAGTGATGATCTTTATTTTCCATCAAATTCCTTGCTATGTGTCAAACCCCAGGTTATCGGCCCACCTTGGACACCCACGGGAAAATTCGTTTCTTTTTTTCAACTATTTAAGGAAACTCCATCGCTCACACGATCTTTCAAACTAATTAAAATGACACAAGCTGAAGAGATTAACTATGATTTAGAAAGAGGGTTGTTACAACATCTCTTACAAAACAAAGAAACTTTACAAAATAAACCAGATCTAATTATTAAAGAAATGCATTCGTTTGGTATTGAACACAAATTAGAGTGTTTGAATTCTTTTAAAGTTCAACAGATAGTTAAACAAATCCAAGAGATTAAGCCTGAGATAGTTGTGCAGTTTGGCACACATGGAGGTTATTCAAGTCTTTTGATTGCTAACGAGCTGAAAAAAATAAATGGAAGCACATCAACGGTTAAAGTTTTCACTTTTGAAGTGGATCCAGTTTTCCAAAATATAAGCTCACAAATCATTAAACTTTCCGGATTACAAGATTTTATCTTTCCAGTTTTTGGTAAATCGGGCTCATCTATTCAAACGTTAGTTGAAAATCATTTGGTTGAAAGAATTGATTTTTTATTACTAGACCACTGGAAGGATTGCTATTTACCTGATTTGAGAGTGGTAGAAACTTTAAGTTTAATTACAAAAGGCTCCGTCATCTTTGCAGATAACGCTATAAGTGGTGCACCAGATTACTTAGAATACGTTAAATCTCCACCTTCCTTCAAAAGAACTTATAACTCCAAAATTCGTAACGTTAACGGTTCTTTATATTTAGGCAAATGGGGCTTGATTTATGATTCTGAAACTATTTTAAATAAAGAAACTAAAAACCAAGGTATTGAATTGACTACATGCATTGGTGTTTTGGACGGTTAGCATAATAAGAACATTCATATAATAATTTAATATAACCTAATATAAGCTTAATATAATAGATTCCGTAGTTTTTAAGAGACAATCTTAAAGCCATATTCATGAAATCTATCTTCCACAAAATACTCATAATCAAATATTAATAATTCAAAATTGTCATTTTCTTTATCAAATTTATTAACTTTCACAGAGTTCAAGTTTGAAACAACAATATCTGCGCCAAATGATATGACTTGATCAACTGTGAAAGTTGATGCAATACCAATAACGTAACTTCCTGCTGATTTACCAGCTTGAATTCCTGCTGGTGCGTCTTCAAATACAACCGTTTTACTATATCCTTCATATCCCAATCCCTTTCTACATAATAAATAAGGCTCAGGATCTGGCTTACCATTTTTGACTGATTCTGAAGTGATGAATACTTTTGGCTTAGTCAAACCTAAAATTTCAAACCATTTTGTTGCCATATAATTTGTGCCTGATGTACCAATTGCAATTCTTTCTCTATCTTCAAGGCTTGATAAATTGATAATGTCTGTGACTAGTTTGACACTACCTGGGATCTCTTTGATATTTTCCCCGTACTTATCAGGTATTTCTTTCTCTAATTCATAAATCTTATCACGATTAGCATAATTTGGTGCATATTTTAAAACTGAATCATAAATTCTACAACCATGTGAATTGTTAATTAGCTCATCAGAGTTAATTTCTGGTTTGTCTTTAACAAAATCTTTCCAAAATTTAATGATTGCTTCTGTTGAATCAACAATTGTACCGTCCACATCAAAAATTGCTGCTTGGATTGTCAATTGTAATGGTTTCTTAGAAATGGCTGACTAGATTAGTAGCTAACCGAAGTGAATAACTAACTTACTCATTAGTTGTTTGGTCTATAATCTATAAAATGTAAAAAGGAATAATTATCAGGGTTGAATCTTGCACATGGTGATGCACATCAAAAATTTACGAGTTGAATACTAAACAGAAAAGAAAACAGAAAATTCCAAAAATAAGAAATTTAGACATTTAAAATGTATTTAAGAGAAATCCAATGCAGAATTAGCTTCACAAGTTTTAATTATTCTTCATTTTATTCTTTTCACTTTAAAGGTTTATTTATGACACAAAATATTTGTATTCCATTCGATTCTGGCAGGTAGCAAAAAATCCTAAATTTTAAGGAAGTTAAAATTCGCGGTTTTTTTTCAACGAATAAACAACTTAAATAAACTTCGATTAATTAATTGATTTATCTCCAATGGCCCAGAACAATTCAATCTTGAATGTCTACGGTGGTGGTATGTAAATTCTATTTTTAATTTGTACATGACACTAACTTTTCAATAGATGAAGTGGCTGCTATTGTCCTTGATCCAGGTTCTCAGTCAACCAGAATTGGTTATGCTGGTGAAGAACAGCCTAGAATTATAACACCTTCATATGTCAGATTGGATTCAATTTCCTCAGATTCAATGGACTTGGATGTTGAAGAAGACTCAAAAAGACCAAAAATTAAAAGAAGAACCAACATAAGATTTGATGAGAGTGCTATAAATTACCCAAAGTCTGGAACTGAATTAAAATCAATTGTCAAAGATGGTATGATCGAAGATTGGGATTCTGCAATCGAACAATGGGATTATTTATTTGAAAGATTGAATGTGAATTTTGATGAACAACCGTTATTATTGACTGAACCAGTTTGGAATACGGTACAGAACAGAACAAAATCTTTAGAAGTTGCTTTAGAACAATTTCAATTCCCTGGTTTTTATTTAGCATCAAACCCAACATGTGTTGCTTTTGCTCAAGGCAGACCTTCAGCATTAGTAGTTGATGTTGGTCATGATATAGTAAGTGTCACTCCTGTTGTTGATGGTATGTGTTTAACAAAGACTGCATTAAAAACTCATTATGCGGGTGCTTTTACTTCAAATCAATTGAAGCTAAGATTAAATGCAATTAATGAGGATATTATACCTAGATATAAAGTTAAGTCAAAGGTTTTCACAAAAGTTAATGAAAAACCAAACTGGATTCCAAATAATTTCGAAAATATTACACAATCATATGATGATTATCAATTAGAAAGAACTCTACATGAAATAAAGGAATCAATAATAAAAGTTCCAAGCGATCCATTATCAGCAGATAATTTGGACACTGAATTTACTGAACGTTCATTTGAACTACCAAACGGTCATGCCTTTGAATTTTCAAAAGAAAGATTTGAAGTTGGGGATTCTTTATTTGATCCTGAAAATTATAAAATTGAATCATTCATTCCAGAATCTGGTGAGCCTGAAATTGAATCTAAGAATGATTACGTTCCATTGAAAAGAGCCAAAAAGGCAACTGAAGACGATGATGAAGAAATAATTCCTTCAACTTCAAATAAAAGAACTAAGAGAGAAACAGTTGAATATAGGGGTCTTGGGTCGTTGGCTTCTCATGCTCTATCTTTAGTGGATGTTGATATTAGAGCACAATTAGCTCATAATATCATTGTTACTGGTTCTGGTTCATTAGTTCCTGGTTTAACTGAAAGATTATATTTAGAATTGACCAAATTACATCCAGGTTTAAAAATTAGACTACATGCCTCTGGTAACTCAGTTGAAAGAAAGTATCAAAGTTGGATTGGGGGTTCAGTTTTATCAAGTTTAGGTACTTTCCATCAATTATGGGTCAGCAAAAAAGAATTAGAAGAAGTTGGTGTTGATAAATTATTAAGTCAAAGATTTAGATGAAAAAAAAAAAGACTAGATAATTTTTGTAATTTTTGTATATTATAATGAATTAAAAACAATCATTTTTTATTATCTGTTATCGCTTTCACTGTTTGCATATCTAGCGTTCTATTTCCAAGTAATTCAGAAACGCAATCAACCATTGCATTTTGGCGATCGACCAAAAAGCCTTGTTTATTCAAAAAATCTAATTTTGATCCTACAAGTTCAGCAGGATCTTCAATTTCAAATAATTTACTTAAGCCTTCAACAGCTGCTGATAAGTCCGCTTGAACATTTTCAAAAATAGTAAAGTATGAGGTCGTGTCACAATAATAACCAATTGCATATGTCCATTTTAAAACTCTTCTTGCAGCAAGTAATGTTGCAGCACTTTCTGCAATGAATTGAGCTTCAATCCAAGAAATTCCTGAAGCTTCTTGTACTGATCTAACTGTTTCTTCAACTGTTAAGCATCTCATTGTATCTTGTTTGGTTGAGACTTCGTGGACATTAAATAAATTATAGAAATGCATATATCTTTGTAATGACCTTTTGGCACTCTCCTTTTTCAAAGCATCTTTTGATTTTTTGGTGATTTTTTCCTTTTCATCTCTATCAAATCTATTACACTGATAAAAACTTCGAGCATGAGCTTTCCAATCTCCCATACAAATCCAGCAAAATTCATATGAACATTTTTTACAAGTCATATGATTACAGCCACCGTTCTTTTCAATTGATGAAAGACATTTGGGACATTGCTGAGTATTTGTTAAGATCCAGTTAACTGTTTCTGAGTCATCTCTACCTTTTGCAATCCATGCGTCTGTTAATAAACAAGGGGCAGGTGAATGATTTTCAAAAGAGCAATTCACACAGAACTGATGACCATGGGAACATGTTGCAACTGGTATTTCATATCTTTTAACTATATTGGGTATTTCTGTGACATTTAAAATTTCTATGATTGTATCACAATCTGGTGAGGGACACCATCTGTAATTAGATTTCCTTTCGACAAATTCTTTGATTGAACTTTCTAGAACTTCCTCACTTTTACCTTTACCACTGATATTATCAATATCTTCAGAGTTTAAAGATAAGTCACAACCTGGGCATTTAATAATCTTACCTTCTGATAATTTCTCATTAACATAACGTCTATAACAGTTGATGCAAAATTCATGACCGCACCTTAACTGATAAGATTCAGTTTGTGTTTCACAACAAATCATACAATCAAAACCTTCGTGATCATATTTCTTAAAATTGACATCTGAATTTGAATCTATCAGTATTCCAACTTTTTCAAGGATTTTGGATGGGTTTAAAGTATATTCATCTATCAACCGTTCGGAATTCCATTTGTAGTAATGTAGTAATGTTATTGTCTGTGTTGTATTTAATTGCAATAAGTCTTTTAGTTCACTTGATTGTGCACTCATTTGTTTTAAAAGATCAGCTGTTGTATATGCTTTAAATTCTAATGGACTTGTGTATTTTGGTTTCCTATCATTTGAAAACTCGTTATCGTCAATAGAAGAATCGCTCAATTCATACTCATCATCATAA
The DNA here is from genome assembly GCA_030568845.1 of Millerago galiae. NCBI lineage: Eukaryota > Fungi > Ascomycota > Saccharomycetes > Phaffomycetales > Phaffomycetaceae > Millerago > Millerago galiae. The sequence continues at coordinate 185,838 of JAJMIZ010000012.1, read as the reverse complement.
TCAAAGTCTGACATATCCACATCTTCTTCAATCATAACTAAATTTGTGGTAAATTTATAAATGAATAAATCAGTAAATAAATAAATAAATTACTTATAAATGAGCAGGACAAGAAATACTATATGATTCTCAGTTTCTTATACTTGCTGTAAAGTGAAACGTTAAGCTACTTATTTTTCTGTCACAAAGGACGGGTTTGAGAATATATTCTAGATTTCCTAATTCGGGAATCGTAAATATGACTACACTGAATGATTTCAAAAAGTTAAAATTACAAGTTTTCTAATCTATCTAAAGCAGCTTTTACTTTCATACTAACTCTGGTACTTAATTCGTAGTCATCTGCATATGACTGTGCCCTTTTTAACCATTCAATGGATTCATCTAAACCTTCTATACCTTTATCTTTCCAAATAAATAAGGATTTTTCATATAAAGAAGATGTATATAACCATGGATCGTGAGTTAATTTAATAAATCTATAGGGTTCTTTCTTGTTCTCTGGTTGGTCAATGACAATTTTTTGAATAATTTCTTTATCAAGTAGTGAATGTCCCTTTTCAAGATCACCTAATCTTCTGTAGATTAAACTATGTAATAAACTTCTTGACATTTTTTGGTATTTATCTTCTTTGATTTTAGCGCATGATGAAATGCTGTAATCCAATAATTTCTGAGATAACTCAAGATCAGCTTCTGGCATTCTGTTATAACCGTTCCAGAAATAAATAACTTCATGAACTGGGGATGTTCCAATTACATCGATAATATCTAGGTTATTTTCTTTTGCAATTTCTTGTAATTGACCAACTTTTCTAATGACAAATTTATCAAATGGTAATTGTTTGGTTCTTTTACCTTCAGAATGAGCTTTTGGAGCCTTGGAAATCAAATCCTTTGCCCTTTCTCTGAAATAGCCTTCTCTTGCCAATTGATCTTTATCTGTGATGATATTCATTTTACACATACGGTATAATTCCAAATAGCAAGCACCGGCAAAGTAAGTATACAAAGCAGGAGACCAAGCGTTGATTTTAAGAAGCTTTAAAATATCTTCAGCTGCTTGTTCATATTGATGTAAAAAGACTAAAACCATAACTTTATCAAAAATCAATAAGGCTTCAACTTGTTTCATTTGAACTTTGCGATCCATCGAATTCATTAAATGTAAAGCATCTTGTAGATTACCTCTTGAAGTTAGCATTCTTGCTTCTTGTAATAGCCAAAGTGCAGAGTGTGGGAAAATAGCTCTTGCATATAATAAAGCATCTTCTAGTTTCTTACCTGGATGCAGCAAGGTTGGTTCACCTATTCCCTGGAATGCATTTGATTCATTGCGCATTAATTTAGCACTCTTGGTTCTTTGTAATGACAAACTTTGAGACTTTGAGGTAGCTGAGGCATTTGTTTTAATATGTTTCAACTCGCCAATTTCAGGAATATCAAAATCAGCATCAGTGAATTGAAAAGGACCATCATAGAAAACTAATAAAGCCAATAAACCAATACAACCATGAATATTTCTACTTTCAACAGATTTCCAGATCTTTTTTAACCCATCTTCTCTTGAACCTTTAAAACCAACGATTGCTAAAACTTTACCAATTGCAGGAGGGATTAAAGAAAGAACTAACTGCAAAATACCAAAACATAAATTGGTACCAGAAATAATAAATTCATCAACGGTGGACTGATTTGCATCTAAGAATTTATTGGTCTTTTCTTCATCTTCTATTGTGATTTCAGTTTTCTCTTTTAATGGAGCACCAAGACGAGTTCTTAATCTTTCTAGTAGCGGTCTATTACCAATATGACTACCATTCAGTCTCAAATTTCTCATTTTTTCCACCTGGTCAGCTAAACCAATAACTGCGGCATCTTGAGCTTGAGTAGCTGATAATGGGAATGGTAAATCTGCAAAGTTTGTTCGTTGGTCAATAGTTGCACTGCTTTCATTTAAGTTGACAGTTGATAAGCCTTTCTTTTTGATTTCAGTCTCGTGAGCTTTAATAATTCCTAAAATTTCATCTAAAGTTTGATACGCTTTACGTAACTTATATAAAGCTTTAGCACTTTCAATCATTGATTCTGATAAAAGCATAATTAGAGCATGTAATAAGTTGGATTCAGCATATGTAATTGCATATTCTGTACCAGGTGGGAAAATAGAACTTGCATTTAATTTCATCCTTTGGTGTTTACCACGGTCACGATACGATAAAGTTTCTGCTTCGCCTAAAACTTCACCAGCTTCTCTCATAACTTCAGGCTCAAAACCTAATGTTGACTCTAAGAATTTAATAACACCGTTAGCCAAAGTTTTAATAGTTGAATCAGGATCATCGTTAATCAAATGAAGACCTTCCTCAGTGCGGTCATCTAATAGGTAATCCATTGCTTGAAGAGCCAATTCAAAATCTTGGGCTTGTTTCAAGATCATTTTGGTAGATTCCTCATGAGTAGGAGTAGCCTCAGATCTTCTCAATCCCAATGCGCGCAACATATTGTGAATTGAGATAAAAAGCAACAGAAATTAAAGTTTCGAAGATTTCATGGTACCAATTTTGGCTATCAAAAAAAAAAAGCTTTCGCGAATATCTCCTTTAAAAGGCTCTGTCTAAATTTAGCAGCTTAATCCTTGTAGACCTGGAAGGACACCACGGTGGAATAATCGGCAATCCCTAACTTAAAGGGGTTATACCAGTCATGCTTAAACTTATTCTTAATTAATAGAATCGTATTTGAGACCCTTTTAACAATAGGAGACGCAAGATTGTCTGGGAAACAAGTATCTTACACGTCGATATTTAAATGCTATGTATCATTACTTCTTTCTTTTTGGTCTAATAATCACATTGACACCAATATTACTTACACTATTCCAAACAGTTTCATCAACGAACTTTGGTAGCTTTCTACCATACAAACATTGGTCAACAAACCACATTCCAACAATAAATGATCTTTTATCCAATGTACCATCTTTTCTTGAATCAACAAGATCCCATATTTGTCTTAATTGATCTTGCGGTAATTTTGATCTACTCCACAATTCTCTAACCACAAGGTTTAGCATCAATTGATCTTCAAACTCTTTCAAGTAGACATCATTATGTGTAGACATTCTTGATGCTTTTAATGCAGCTTTGTATCCATTATCTTCTTCAGTTTTTTGAATTGTGTCTGGATCCACTATACTCATATACAGCCCTTTATTTGTAACCCAAACACCTTCATATCTCTTTCTTTCACTTTCTGTGATATATTGTGTATCTTGATGATGCTTCCATGGTTTCTCTTCATTGAATTTATCAGTTTTTTTTTCTTTTCTTAATGTTGATCTTAACTGAACTGGCTTCTCGACTAATGATGTCTCTTTTTTATTCAAGTTTGTAACAGTACCTGTTGTTTTTAAGCCTTTTTTAATTAAGCTTTTGAACCCATTTCTTTTGTGTGGAACTTGATAACTTTTATTTCTTGTTAGTTCATAATAATTTAATCTTGGTTTCTGTTCAGTTTCTTCATCAATCACTGATGTAAATGTATCCGGATCACTGAACTCACCAGGGGGTGGCTTTCTTTTGGGAGAAGTTGATCTTTGTTTAAATGCATAATCAAATAAATCAGGTTGCGAATAGGTATAATTTGCACCTGGTGTAATGGGTGGTGGTTTCCTACCTGGAGGAACAATCCTTATTCTTGTCGGTAATGATGGAGGTGGTTCCAAAGTAAATGTATCAGAGTGTATGCTATTTTGTCTGGTAGATAATTCAGAGTCAATACAATCTTCTACCTCTGGTGATGTAACCACATCATCAAGACACCTTTCGTTATAAAAATCATCAACTGGAAATGGAACATCTGAGTTTAAGTCACTGACAATTGACTCTTTAGATCTGCTCATTTGATAATCGTGCTCTTTTAATCCATCCAGTAAAGATTCTGATGATTCGTTTGATGATGATACAAATGAACCAGTTGACTCATTAACAATCTTTAAACTTTGATCAAGATTTCTTGATCTCTCTCTCGATGAAACACGTAATAAATCCAATGAGTGAGATGATGAAATTGCACTAGAACCACTCGATGAATAGAAGTTAGTATTTTGATTAAAGTTTGGTGGTTGTAACTCCTGTGATAATAAACTGTTTTTGCTCGCTGAAGCAGCAGAAACAGTTTGTGTTGATAATACATTCAATGATGGTGATTGATTCAATGATCTTGGAGGTGGATCCATACGTTCAGTGATTGTTAAATTTGGGAAATGATTATTTATCGAATCATAAGATTGTGAAGCTCTTAAATTAGACTCTGAATCTAAACTGGAAAAACTCATTGACAATGGTCTTGATTGAGATATTTTCCTGATATGAGACTTTGTCGTGTTCATTGGTTTTGTTAAAGAGATTGACGATGGTTCATACGATTTTGATATGGTATGATGAGGTGCTAATTCAGGCGAAGACAGATTCATTGAAACTGGTCTTGACCTTGTACCTTTTCTGAGCTGAGTTCTCGATGCATTGATAGGTCTTGGTGGAGGCATGGGTAACTTTGGGGTTGGTGGTTTCGAGTCAATTGCAGAACCTCTACTTAAAGCAGCTGCAGCTTTAGCTGCTATCAAAGAAGAGTTCATAGTCGCATTTTTTGAGTCAGTCAATTTAGTAGTAGGAAGCCCTGTTGGATTCTTTGATTGCAGTATTTGTATGGGTTGCTGTTGTTTCCTTTTGAGAAGTCCCATTATACCTTTGTTATGGGACCCTTTGTCTTTTCAACTTGAATAAATGAAACTGTATTTTTTTTTCAAAATAGCTAGACTTGAAATTTCTAAATTAAGAATCTATTTAACTAGAGTGTTTAACCTTGGCTATAGAGTATATATAATTCTTATAGGAAATAATTGCTTAATTTAGGTTCTCTAATTTAAGATTTATTAATTCAGCCGATGTTTGGGTTTTGTGTCCCATAACGCCTTTCTTCGTATAGCAATAAAAGATGAATTCTACAGGGTTTAAATCTAATGCTTGTAATGAAATTTCTATTTCAATGGCATAACGTTGCTGCTGAATTGGCCTTTGTAATTTCCTGGAGCCCAATATTGGCAAATTGTATAATCACCATAATACTCGTCACAATATTTTGTGCCGCAGCCGATGTAAGTTGAATTCTTCCATACTAATTGAGTAAAGTGGCCTGTATTTTCACCAAATATTGGATTACGGTAGTCATATAAGTCAATTTCATCATACCATGCTTCAATTGCAGCTGTTGTATTATATCCCAATGCCAGATTTTCACCGTAATTACTATTTCCGGAGTGTATTAAAGTACCATTACAATTGTAAGCATCAGCATAATTTTGAGCAGACTGGGCAATAATATCAGACCAAAGCAAGTCAGGAGTATTTTGATGCAATCTTCTCTTGGTGTTATGCGAGACTAGAGCTTCTGATGGAAAGGCTTCTAAAGTGGTGTATGTGAATATGGTTGAAGTAATTGTGGTCGTAGACTCATCTTGAATTGTTTCATTGTAACTTAAACTAATAGTGATTTGGTTAACTGTATCGGTTGACCATTGTGTCGATAAAGTTGTGTAAGTTCTTGTCGTTACTTCATAATCAATGATTGTGTTGGTTACGTACTTTATGTCACAACGAACCTTTCCAAGAAATGTTAACAAACCTAGAAAAAGTAGTCTGGAACTCAGCATTTAAAGTGCAAGGTTCTTGAAATATATGCCACATTAGGACAGCATTCAATCTTTTATATGATTGACAACATACTGAGCGATTTGATTAATCATAAGTCATTGTAACGATTTAGATCCAATGATGTTTACTTATTGTTTCAGTAGGAATTATGATAAAACGGATGTTGACCAAAATATTCTAGTTTCCAGCGATTTGTTTATAATTTACCTAATTCAAAAACGAAGTTCACATTCTCTGACACACCTGAAACGACAGGGAAATAGAAATATTTACGCATAATTGCTACTTATGGATACCGTTTGATTTAAGTTTCAAATATTACACGTTTCAAGAATAACATTACGTCAAATAGTAAACATTCACATTCGCGTTACTCTAGAAATTTAACAGGTGCTTATGCCTAAAACTAAAATAGTAATTATACTGACGGACACATATAATAATTCCCTTTACATAAATCTAAAATAACGAAGGATACAGCTCATTCCCAAATAGTACATATACATTACATATTTGGATAACTGCCTAAATACGTTACTTTAGATACTCAAAAACAAGTGTTTATTTTGTATCATCATAAGTCTTACAAGCATTAAACAAAAAAAAGTATTCATAAAGAAAATATGTAACTGGCATAAAAACCGAAACCAGCAAGAAGAGGAATATGCACTGTTAACTATCAAAAGAATGTGGGAAAAGTTTTTAACGACGAAATGAATGGAAAAATATTTTTGAACGTTGCCAATGGTTACTTATTCAACATTTTCAGAATATTCACCACCAACATTACCAGCTGGGTTATAAGAACAGATGGTATATTGACCCCAGATGTTATCACAAGTTTTGTAACCACATCCTAATTGAGTAGTTGATTTCCAAACAACTTGAGTATAATGAGAACCAACTGGGTTAGATGAATCATATTCATCTTTTTCAGAGTACCAAGCATCAACAGCGCCAACGGTGGTGTATCCTAAAGCTAAGTTTTCACCGTATGGACCACCTGAATGGGTTAAAGTACCTGAACAGTCATAATCATCAGCATAAGCTTGAGCATAAGCAGCTAATTCTTCAGACCAAGTTAAAGCATCAGCACCTGATTCAGCACGTAAAGTGTTATGTTCCGCTAAAATAGCAGATGAAAAGTCGTCAGTAGCACCACTTGATTCAGCAGTAGTTGAAGTTGTGGTATCTTCAGTTGTAGTGGTAGCATCTTCAGTGGTAGCTGCTTCGGTGGTTGAAGTAGTAGTTGGTGTTGAAGTTGAAGTTGAGGTTGAAGTTGAAGTAGTGCTTGGAGTGGCTTCAATAGTAACTGGGGTTGTAGAAGTAGTAGTTGGTGTAGCTGAAGTTGAGGTTGAGGTTGAGGTTGAGGTTGAAGAAGTGGTTGGAGTTAACAAAGTAGTTGGAGTTGTAGATAAAGTAGAAGTAGAAGCAGTTAAGACAGGGTGCTCAGTAGTATAAGTTGTAATATAAGTTTCAGTGGTTGAAGCTTTAACTTGAACTAATTTTGAAACTATAACTTCAACAACGTTACCAACTTTTGGAATAGCACTTGAAGTTGGTTCACTAGCAGTAACGACGACCACTTCTGTTTGAGTAATAACAGCTGGGACTGGGGCAGCTAAGACTTGAGAAATTAAAACCAAGACTGGTAAAGTAAATAATAATTGCATCTTAAAGGAAAGGAATTAATATAACCTATTATTGAAAAAATTTGCTTATGGAACGGGTATCTTGAAATTATAGAACGCGTCTTATAGATCAAAATGTGGGAATTGTATCAGGATCTTCTAAAGGAATGAAAGATAAAGATAAGGATAGTATATGGGTCAGTTTTTGAAATGATCCAAGGTTATATGAGCAATCTGTTAAAAGGAAGGTATTGTTAGTAGAGAGATATTGAGTTTCGAGGAATAATATTTCTTTTATACATCCAGCATTTTTTTTAAATTCGAAAGGGGGAGTTCATGTATGCACCATGCTACCGGTTCGGGTCACACTGCATAAGGAAATCAACAGCCCCCTAGCAAGATATGTCTTACGGGTGCGTCAACATACATTAGAAAATGCGCCTCAGATATCAATGTGTGAGCCCTGCTAACGATGAGAATTCACATAACTGTATGAAGAGAACTAACTACCTGCAAATTGTTTATTGAATACTTTAAGTTAAATATATATTAAAATAACATTGGACTTTTAATTGAGATAGTTACTTGGCTGTTTCATAATTAGAGTTACGGTTAGCATTCTGGTTCAAGAGTTTAAAAAACCGATATAATCGAGACGAATTTGTACTAAAGCATTCTAAAAAATTGTCAAATGACACCTGGAAGTTTTACATCGTGCATTTAAAAAATTACTCTACAAGGAAAAAGAGCTAGATTTGTTTAAATCACTTTTGTAATTAATTTTAAATGTCATGGTTACAGAATAAAAAGAAATGGTGGAAATGTGCTTGATCCGGACACGCAGAGATTTATTCTATCAGGAAATGAGCCAGCAATTTATTTCAATTGAACACTGATAATAGAATTATTGTACAGTTGAAAATGCTGGCTATTTATCAATATATAATCCGTCACATTCCCAACGGTAAGAGTAAGAGACTGACTGTTTTTTTATCTGGTGTGGTATTTTTGCGTAATTTGTAAAGCCGTTAATACCTATAGGAAAAATAATAATTTAACCCAATAAACCCAGAACAGGAATACTTATTTTTTAATTTATATTCAAGTTTCTGCAAGTTTTTTTTTGAAAGAACAAATCATAGAATGGGAAATGGTCTCAATTTTTTTTTTTTTCTTAGATAATTGAGGTGTACATTTATTTTTAATTAATATGTGTTCAATTTATTAATTAAGAAATGTTAATTTTATACCTTTACAGTCATTGTAATTGCAATAATTGGATCTATCGGATTTCATAAATCGGCGGATATTATCCAATATTGTTTAAATCTGAATGTTTCAAAACTTTAAATCTTACAAACTTGTGAATCTCGAATCAGATCAAGATTTGTTTCATGTTGGATCTTGAAAAACTTAATTACCCGCAAAGTCGGGATTCTGCAACTAATTTCGGAATAACTCGAGTGACACAAAAATATGCAAGATTAATGAAATTTTCATCTTTGTGATTTTTTCTTTCACATTCCATGTTGATCTCGTTGTTTTTATGGTTATTTCTGGTCAGCGCTGAAGACCTGCTCTCTACAGTTGCTTGCTCCACCATTAACAATTCTGAATTAGTTATCGATTTAAGTTCTTGTGTACGATTTATACCAATAATTATGTATTTCTACCGTTTTCTAACATGTTTAGTCAGTAAATTTTCAGACATGTTATATGAGCGGTTACAATGATCTGTTTCTATGTGAAGGCTGCTCTTTAGTATCTCAAGAAATTGAATCATTTGATGCTGATATTGATAGTGATTGTGCTTGTACTTGTTGTTGGTATCAATATATTCAAAATTATTGCTTTAAACAATTATGCTCTGATCTAAATGAATTCGAGAAGCTACAAAATTACACTAATGAAGTTTGTCATACCGCTCCTATTAGAGCTAGTATTAAACCTTATCAAAGTTTGGAGGAAGGTATTGAATTATTTTTAGCTAATAACAAAACTCTCTACCGATCCTTACTAAGTGAAGAGAGAAAATATCTTTATGATGTTCTTGGCTCAATATTTGATTTTGATACTTTACCAAAATATGAGGATATTTATAAAAGACAAGAAATAAAAGAATTACATGATCCTGAAAATGATTCGTATCAGGATTTAGATTACGAGGAAGAAATCTATTCCGATTCGACTGAAGAACAAAGAATGGATGATGACATTGAGGATGAAGCTACTGAAGAAATTAATTATGATAATTCAATTGAAGATGAGTATCTCGAAAAGAGAACACTAGATAAGATTAAATTGAAGCTTGCATTTAGCGAAGGCATTGCTTCTTTGAGAGATATCAAAGATGAAATTACATTTGATTTACTTCAAGATCTATTTGAATCTTTTGTTGATAATCCAAATGACTTTTTTATGATTGTAAAATCGTTTTTAGGTGAAAAAAGATATAAATTATTTGCTGGTGCTTATCAGGAGTCTGTTGAACGATTGAAGATTCAACAGCTCGCCCAGCAATCAAACATTTATTGTTTAGAACAAGATTCAAAATTTTTAGCTCAAAAATTTTCAGATATTGAAGACCATGAAAGCAGTTTAGAAATTGCAGGTTGTTTCATGAACACAGTTATTGAGTCTATAAGAGGAGGTCATTGTCCAACAACTGAACATTGCTCTTGTAAATGTGCTGTTACAAAAGGATTGGTTCAATGTATTGAAAGTTATGGGAAAGGTTTGACTGAGTTGATTGAAACTGGCAAATCAGAAGCTGTTGAATTTTGTGGCTTGTACTCAAATGAAAATTATCAGCTAAACTCAAATCCTCAAACAGAAGAACAAATTGAAAAAGATTTGAATTTTTTATCAAGTTTAAAACCAATTGCAAACTCTTTAAAATTTGAAAACGAACTTGCTGAGATTAAAGCTGATTTTATTTGGGAAACTGTAACAAGAGAAAATATCCCTGTTGATTCTGATATTTCAGCTGCTATTGTTATTGATAAATGTGAATTAGATCAAGGTGAAATGCGAGATTATTTGCAGTTCAATCTTGATAGCTGTGATATTAGGGGCTTATACGAATGCAAAAATCACTATAAAGGTACAAAGTGCAGAGAATTTCAGAAGGAGCAAAATGTTTGCAATAATGCTTGCTGTCTTCAAATTCAAATGACAGAATGTTCAAAATCTCACTGTGCTAGTAAAAAGCCTGTTAAAGAATTTATGAAAATTGCAAATTTAGTTTGCACAAAATATGCTGATTCTCACTTAACTAACGGCGTTCCTCCATACGAAGACTATGAGCTAGGTTATGGGCTCACGTCTACAGCCACAAGTTACGTTTCAAGTGAAACTTCAACTATTTCAAAAGATTGTGGTGAGTATGAAAATAGGCCAGCACCAACCAGAACAGATAATGTTCCAGATTTGAAAAAGCGTGAAACAAATGCTCCAACTTTTGATGACAATTTAGACATTGAAGCACTATTTAAACTTGGAAATAATGAAGATGATAAGATCGCAAGACTTCATAATAAAGTTTGTATTATTGAAGAGTTTAAGCCGCCTTACGATACAACAGGTTGTAACAAAAAGGAAGTAAAAGATTGTATTAAAGAAGGTATTCAAACTTTGAAAAATGATCCAGAGCATTTCTGTCCTTATTGTGTTAATGATAATGTTTATGATGAATGCCGTTGTGCTTGCTGCTTTGGTAAATATTTCAGCAAAGTTTGCTATGATCCAAATTGTAAAGTTTTAAAAGAAAAATTAAGGTATAAAAGATACGTTAAAGAAGTTTGCAAAACAAAGCCAATTGATAAATACAAGAGAAACTTAAATGATTTATTTATTGAGAATTACAATGATGCTGATTCTGGCGTAGAAAGATTTAAGTCTAAATCAACAAATGAAAAATATGAGAATTCAATAATTAATTCGAACATTTTCAATTCAATTAATCATGCGGATGAACTGATTACAATTAAAGAGGAACCAATTAATTTACATCGAGATTTATTGAAAAACATGCAAATTTCATCACTAAGAACAAATAAAGTATATCCTCGTTCAATTGAAAGTGATGCAAGATATTTAGAAGAGATTGATAACATTTCAGATAGGAACAAGATTTCACAAGATAGCAATGAATTGTTATCCAAACGCTCAGATATTTCTAAAAAGAAGCATAATAGGTACTTAAAGGCCAAATTATTTGCAAAACATGGCACCGTTAATAATCAAGGTAAAGTTAGATTACCTTCAACTTTTTCACCATCTGATAGAAAATTAAAACCATCTTCTTCAAACCATGCTGATATTTCTGGCGGTAGAACAAAGGTTACACATAGAAGAAGAAAACCAACTGCAAGACATCCAGTTGATAAAAGAAGAAAGAAATCAAAAAATATTAAAGGGCCAAGGAGGCACCGAGTAGGTGAAAGTACTTTACAGTCAAAGCTAGTTCATTCTGTTAATCAGCAATATAGAGGTCCAGAATATTATCATGTTAAACAGTCGGTTAGACCATCAGATATTAAATCTGAAAGAAATGTTCCAAAATTATCAACACCTTTAAAAATTTACAAAAGAGATGTTCTTTATAAAGCTGATCAAGTACCAACAAATTATTTTGAATCTGATGGTTTAGATTTTGATCTATTTGACGATATAAATGATGAAATATTTACCACATTTTCAGATTCAACCTTCTTAAAGTCATCAAGCTCTTCATCAAGTAAGAAATATTTAACAATTCACCGAACACTTACTAGAAAGAAAAGTTCAACTTTACAATTGCCAGATCTTCATACTACTGATTATTCAACTAGTGCACCAAAAACAACTTGTTCCATTATCCCAAGCTTTGAACCCCCAACTCAAACCTTCACAGCTACCGCTACCATCACTACTACTGAAACTACGATTTCCCTTGAAACTTCAACAGTGAAGGAAAGTGCAATTTATACTGAAACTTTAATTGTGACAAGCTCAGAAGAAATCACTATTAGGGAGCCTACCACTTCTACCACCACAGAAAAACTGACTTCAACTACAGTTTCTACTGAGAGAATTATCAGTACAGAGTCACTAACAGTTACTGTCACTGAAAATGTTTCGTTGAATGTCACGCACACTATAGTTGAGTCACATATAACTACTTTACCTATTACTTTTACCTCAACTGAAAAGTCTGTTTCTACTTTACCACATACATTCACCACAGTTGAATTTCAAAATTTTACAACAATTTTAACTGAAACAGTAACCCAAAAATCAACTATAGAACTTCCTGGTACTGCAAGCATTTATACTGAGGAGCTTTTAGTCACTGTGACATCAACACATACTAGGTTTAGACCAACAACTGAGGTTTATACCGAATATGAAGAAACGTACACTGAGCCAACAACTCTATATGATGGTACCTTAACTACGTATGTTCCAAAGACAACTTTATATAGGTATAAAGATAGTACAACTGAAACTGAAACTGATGTGAAAACAGATACAACAACAAAGATTAGAACAAAATTTATACCCTTCACAACAGTTACAGAATATGAAGAATCTGACCAAACTGTTACTAAAATTGTTACATCATGGGAGACAGAAGTTTTAACGTGGTACGAAAGCTATTCAACAGCAACTCTAACAACTTATTCTGGGACCTTAACAACTACTCAATTCAAGTGGACCAAGTATAAATTCAAAAAAATTGGTACTACTACTGAAACTACAACTGAGACTGAGTATATTAAAACCTTCAGAACTAAATGGTATCCTGAATATACAGTTACAGAGTTTGAAGAAGTTTTTACCAAATATAAGACAAAATGGTACCCATATACAACAACTGATCATTCTACATCTACCACAACTACTACTACTACGACCACACAGTTACCTTTAACAAGCGTACTTGCTGCAACCGTACGCCCAACCCCACCTGGAATCAATCAATTATTAAGTGCATTGCCAAATTTAATAGGTCGTGATTATAAAGATGTTGACGAAACATATATTGAAGTTGTAGAGGAAGTTTATGAACTTGATGAAAATGGCGATATCATTAGTGTTGAAGTTCAAAGAATTGATGAAGAAGATGCTAAAGATGACGATGCTGAAAAGATTGAGTCAAACCTGGAAGAAGCAAATCCAAAAGAAAAAATTTCATCAAATGATTCTTACTCTAATAAAGCAAAAAACAGTTCATTTAAACAAACAGATCGTTTAAAGAACCGATTTTTTGAATCATCAAGTAACAGACCTGAGGCTTTTGGTACAATTACGTTATTTTCCTTAGGTGCAACAATAATTCTTATTGCTGTTAGCTTATTCATGTCTGCCCCTTCTCATTATGCTACTTAAATTCGTATACCCAAAGTTTTAATCAACTAAAAATTTGTGCATTTTTTGTAGATCGAGGAAAAAAAAAATATGTCAAACTTTTATTTGTAAACAATTGAACGAAAAGAATGGACGTGTTTCCATTAACAAAGGAATTATACCAGGGATGTACCAATTTCATTTATAGAGAGAGAAGAATCCAATTTGCTGGTAAAGACTCGATATTTGAGAGTTACTCAACTAATTATTTGTTTGCTAGCGATGATAGTGATATTTTAGAAATTATGATATTTAAAAACACTATTATTAAATTATTCAACGAATGTCGTCCAATATTAAAAGAATATTTATCAAAGAAAGAGATTGTTGATTTTGGAGATCCCAATCAATTAGTTAAATATTATTATACAACAGTTGGTTTATTAATTTGCACACATGAAAATCGCTCAGTTATAAATTTACATTACGATATTATAAATAAAATATTAAGTAATAAGGATCCATTTTTTGGGGATCTCTTACTAGACTCAAGGAAATTCATAATTAAAGAATTATTCTTTTTACAATCCTTATTAAATTCAAATAGTAATAAACTGAACAAATCGTCATCATTATGGACATTATTTAAAAGGTTATACATTTTTGTAATTGATAATAATATCAAGTCATTACCAGAGTCCTTTTTCTTGCAAACTGCTATCAAAGCAGCAGAACTACACTTTTCAAATTACTACGCTTGGAATTTCATTAGGTTTTTATTCAATATATCTAAACTAACAGGTGATTATTCGAAATACATTGATATTTTAAAACAAGTACAAAACTTTGCATATTGTCATCATTCAGACTCATCGGCATGGACTGGATTCACTGATTGTTTTAATGATTCACAAGCAAGTTTGAATGAGATATGTTTTGAATTTAATCGGTACAGTAAAGAATTCAAAATTGATTCAAATTTAAAGAATAATTTAGTAATGGATATTAACTGTAAAGATCAATTAAAAACATTATCAAATTGGTTATGGGAAAAGAAAACTGTTTCAGAAGTTCCATATTACGCATTTAGGAGATTAATTGTATACAACGTTAAAGTTTTAGATAATAAGGAACTGGTTTCAGAATTAATGAGCACAGCTAAAATCAACTATGAATTTTTCAGAGAATTGAAATTAAAGCCAAAAAGCATAGTAATTGAAAATAATACAAATTATTTAATAACCAATTTTGATGTTGAATCAGATTATGCGCTTGGTGAATTGCTAAAAATTTATTTTAATTGGAAGCATTTGATTGATTGGTATGAAATGTTCATTTTAGGTAAATATATTACAATTCCGAAATTAGAATAATATATTAAAATAAAAATACTGTATCTATTCAAACAAAAAAACGATTGAAATGCTAAATTATATGAGGACGAACAACGTAATTTTGTGAAAAGGCAAGTAAAAGACAAATGAAAGTACAGATAACAACATAAAAAACACTAGTCTTTACTGATATGTAACTTTTTAAAAGCTGGGATATCAAATTCTGGGGTAAATTCTTGACCAGGAACAATTGGCACAGATTCTAAAATCAATCTAGTTTTTGTTTCAGGATCAATATTATTTGGAATATGTTTGTATAGGACATATTCTAATTCAGATAGTTCAGGATCTTTATTAATTTTGAACAATCTTGGATGGAATTCAACACCATCTTCGACTCTTTTTTGTCTTAAAACTCTTTGTTCGTCTTCAATTTTGAATTTTTCGTTAGTTGCAATATCATGTTTTCTTTCACCTAAAGCATCGGTAACATATTTCCATAAATTTCTTGATTCATAATCACCTTGAACATCTAGAGGTCTAACTTTTGGTGGTAATGGCTTCGTTTTATTAACATCTAAAAATACTTCCTTTGAAGAGTTCGATTTTGATAAATCTTTTATATATATTATATCATTCCATTTACCAGATATTTGATATAAATCCTTGCCGTTTTTATCTTTAACAATACCTTCAATGGCATCATAAGTACCAGAAATAAAACCTTTTGTTTTAAATTCAATATCAATTGAATAGCCTGTATTCACACATTTGATGATCATATGGTCACCTAATTCAATTCTCATTTTACCAAATAATATACCTCTTGCATACATGTTTGGTTGAGTTAAAGTATATTTTTCAGGTTTTTTACTTGAATCTAAAATATCTAAAAATTGTAAAATGGTTGCACCATCCATTATAGCAGCAGTTGAGTTACCCAAGAATCTTGAAATTGGGATAACTGCACCATCGACTCTTATGTTAGATTCAGGAATCATATAAAAGTAAGAAGATTTCGGAGGATGATGTGAAGTTTGTTCAGAAATATAATAAGCTTGTTGACCATTTGGTAAATCCCAATAACTTGTAAAGAACTCACCTAGAACGGGATTTAAAGGTTTTTTAACCGCTTTTGGAGCAATATGCCAACCGGCCAAGTACCATTTAACGACTTTTAAAAACCTCTCAATCTCTGTTTTTGAAGAATGAGCATCTAATAATAAATCAGGCTGTTGTAGCTGATTTGTAATCCTCTCTAGCATAGATTTTCTCTCCAATATGAAAGTTGGTAAAGTGATTCTTGATAAATCACAACCGGGTCTTAATTGTGAAATGATACCCATTAAAATTGATTGACCTTGATCATCAACCTCATCAATGTCTTCAGTCTCAACAGGTCCGCTAGGAGTGGAGCTGTTTAATGAAGGGACTGAGACAGTACTTGCATCAGCAATTTTTTGTTTTAATTTTGATAATGACATAGGGATGTACTGTAACGGATATACCTAAACAATCAAAAATAGAGTGATTTAGATGGGGAAAAGAAGGATTTGTATAATTGTGAGATGATAACAACAATTGGGAAACTTAACTATGTAGAAGCTTCAACTATCCTTCGAATCAATTAAATTAAATCAAAATAAATTTATTTTATCAATAAAAATATTGTTGTTGTTTCAGTTTATTACCAAGCAATTTTACTTGCGTAAGAAATTATGTAATGAATATATTTAACTTTAAACTTTATTTAGATTACTCGAGAAGCAGTGGATTTGATGTGCTGAGAGTATTAGAAATGGGAATAAACCGTGTATGTTATACAAATATATACTGTAATTTGTAATTGTCTATTCGTTCATGCCATAATTGAGGGTGAGCCCATTGACTCATAAATTGTAACTGTTGAAAAAGTATTATATAAGTCACCCGAGTGGTGGTGGTATAATAATAAAGAGACTAGTGACTGCACTAGAATTATCAAAGGTATTATCAAGTTAAAAGAACTTGAGACCATTGGGAAATTGATAATAAGGTCTGATAATTGAATTGAAGTAAAAATTAATAAATAAATAGGTATTATTGAAACTATTGAAAGTATAGTTAATATTGAGTATTGATGCCTTGCAGGCAAATATAAATTGGTTTTAAATATTGAAATAATATAAATTAATTGAGATGACAAAAAAAATAAAGAAGTCAAAATAATTAAGGAAACCACCCAAGGATTTATGAAATCAATTTGATTGTTATCACCTAAGGCACCATTTGCACCGAGTAATAAAGCTAGTATAGGAGATTTAGAGTTAACTTCCTCCTTCGAACTAGATCTTCTTGAAGATTTCTTGAAACTTACTGAATCGTCAATCTGTAATAAAGAAACTGGCTTTGAGTCTTTTGCGTTATCTCTTGATAATGAATTTATCAATAGCAGGTCGCTCTCAGTTAAATTATTTATTTCATCACCTTGATCATAATTTGAATCAACTTCATCTATTGAAGATTTGAAAATTTGAATGATTTGAAAAAACCCAATCAAACACAAAAAAATTAACTTATGATAATTTGTGTAGTTCAAAATACCAATACCTATAACTGACAACCCTGTTAATATAAAATATAATCTATAGAATTGAATAAGGGGAAACCCATCAAGGAAATAATTTCTAGATAATTTCGTCATGTAGAAACTCTGTATCAATATCACACTCGTGATGGACACATTCAGCAGGACATTCACGACCAGTGTCAACATGATGTTAATAAAGAAAACAAGAAAACTTTTTGATAATCAACAAATTTTTCGCTTCGATAAGATTTGCTGAAAACGGAAACTTGTTTGATAAAAGAAAAATTATGTCAGCTACTGTGATAAGCAATTTGCAGACGTTTTGTGACTTTGAAATATACTCCGGGGTGATTCAATAGTTTATAAGTTACTACATCTGTTTAGCAGTAACTTCTGAGATTTTCCTTTGAGCAAATAGAGGAACGTATTTTTGAAACTTTTCATTGTGTGAATTTTGGATATCAGTAACATTTTCGTCTGTATCAGAACCATTGACGGAATCTTTGAAACTTACAAGTTTAGTTTTTATATTTTTCTTCAATCTTTAACTCTTGTTTCAGTTCTTTTCTTTAACACATAAACTCAATCTTGTTGAAAACATTTTGAGAACTTCTTACAAAATAGTGTTTATCATGAGCTTGATCAAACATTAAAATACTTAATTTTGGTACATTTGTAACACTTTTACTAAAGGTTGAGAGTTCAGCTAAAAATCAATCATCTTCTTTTTTTTTTTTGATCTCTTCAGAGAACTAAAGTAATTGAAAAAGCATCGGTTTGCTTATTCAAAATAATTGCCAATCCAACATTGAGAATTAATGCTTCTAATTATATTACAGCATTACAAGACAATTTTGCAAGAAAATCTTGAGCATAATTATAAATCATACATTAATGTTCAACACTTAGAGAGAATATGTTCTGTTTCATTCAATAGATGTTAACACATCAATTTCTTTTCTCTTCTAATTACCTCCTGCAGTAGTATGAACACCACAAAAGCTATATCAATCTTTCAAATTATAATTGTTGTGAATTCACTACCCTATATAGACTCAAAGATATTGAGTAGGTTAATACATCGAAGGGACGACCGTAAAAACGATTACATAGTCATTATCTAATCTAACATTGGTTTTGTAGCCCCCTCCATTTCGGACTTGCCGGTTTAAATAATTCGCGAAATTGGTGTTTTTGGATGTTTTCTAATTTTGAACTATTTTGCCTTCACAAAAACAACAATCAAATCAATAAAAAAATGGCCATGGACGAGACTCTAATTGCGACCATCAACAAGTTACAAGATGCATTGGCCCCATTAGGTGGTGGATCTGCATCGCCAGTTGATTTGCCACAAATCACCGTTGTTGGTTCCCAATCTTCTGGTAAATCCTCAGTTTTAGAAAACATTGTTGGTAGAGACTTTTTACCAAGAGGTACTGGTATCGTTACCAGAAGACCAT
This sequence comes from Millerago galiae, assembly GCA_030568845.1. Taxonomy (NCBI): domain Eukaryota; kingdom Fungi; phylum Ascomycota; class Saccharomycetes; order Phaffomycetales; family Phaffomycetaceae; genus Millerago; species Millerago galiae. The sequence goes on along the minus strand of JAJMIZ010000012.1, from coordinate 166,797 downwards.
TGATCTTGCAATTAGTGAACAGAAGAGCTACTGAACACAAGGGAGGTGAAGAATTATTAAATTTGAATTCTGATTCTAATCAAACTGAAGATAATCTTGATGAATGGGGTGAATTTTTACATTTACCTGGTAAGAAATTTTACAATTTTGATGAAATTAGAAAAGAAATCGTTAATGAAACTGAAGCTAAGACTGGTAAAAATGCTGGTATTTCTCCAGTGCCAATCAATTTAAGAATTTATTCTCCTCATGTTTTAACTTTGACTTTAGTTGATTTGCCAGGTTTAACAAAAGTCCCAGTCGGTGATCAACCAAAAGATATTGAAAAACAAATCAAAGATATGATTTTAAAATTTATTTCAAAACCAAATGCAATTGTCTTATCTGTCAATGCAGCAAATACAGATTTAGCTAATAGTGATGGTTTAAAATTGGCTAGAGAAGTTGATCCTGAAGGTTCAAGAACCATTGGTGTCTTAACTAAAGTCGATCTAATGGATCAAGGTACTGATGTCATTGATATTTTAGCCGGTAGAGTTATTCCTTTAAGATACGGTTACGTTCCAGTTATAAATAGAGGTCAAAAAGATATTGAAGAAAATAAAACTATTAGAAATGCTTTAAATGATGAACGTAAATTCTTTGAAAATCACCCATCTTACAGATCAAAAGCTCATTACTGTGGTACTCCTTATTTAGCTAAAAAACTAAATTCAATTTTATTACATCATATTAAACAAACTTTACCAGAAATTAAATTGAGAATCGAGACTGCGTTGAAAAAATATCAAACTGAATTATATAGTTTGGGTCCTGAAACTTTAGACTCTCCAAATTCAATTGTTTTAAGTTTAATTACAGATTTTTGTAATGATTATAATGGGGTTTTAGATGGTGAAGCAAAAGAATTATCTTCTTTAGAATTAAGCGGTGGTGCTAGAATTTCTTTTGTCTTTCATGAAATTTTCAAAAATGGTATTAATGCTCTAGATCCATTTGATCAAATTAAAGATGCTGACATTAGAACAATTATGTACAACAGTTCAGGTGCTTCTCCCTCTTTATTCGTTGGTACTCAAGCATTTGAAGTTTTAGTTAAACAACAAATTAGAAGATTTGAAGACCCTTCATTGCGTTGCATCAATTTAATCTTTGATGAATTAGTTAGAATCTTAACTCAAGTTTTACAAAGCCCAAAATATTCAAGATATCCTGCTTTAAAAGAAGCTTTATCAAACTGTTTTATTGAATTCTTAAGAGGTGCCTTGATACCAACCAATGAGTTCGTTACTGATATCATTAGAGCAGAAGAAACTTATATTAATACTGCACATCCTGATTTATTAAAAGGTTCTCAAGCAATTGCAATCGTTCAAGAAAGATTACATCCAAAACAAGTTCAAGTTGATCCAAAAACTGGTAAACCTTTACCACAAGCTTCTTCTCCAGCTCCGTCAGTTGCTGATGATAAGGAACAAGGTGGTTTCTTTGGTGGTTTCTTTGCATCAAAAAATAAAAAAAGATTAGCTGCAATGGAAGCTCCACCCCCAGTTTTAAAAGCAACCGGTGCTATGACTGATCGTGAAACCCAAGAAACCGAAGTTATCAAATTATTAATTCAAAGTTATTATTCAATTGTTAAGAGAACAGTTGCTGATTTAATTCCAAAAGCTGTTATGCTAAAATTAATCATTAAATCAAGAAATGACATTCAAAAAATCTTATTAGAAAAGCTATATGGGTCAAATGATTTATCTGATTTAGTCAAAGAAAATGAATTAACAAAACAAAGAAGACAAGAGTGCTTGAAAATGGTTGATGTTTTAAAACATGCTAATGAAATTGTTTCTTCTGTTTAAATATAAAATAGAATAATTATTTAGATGTATAGGTTTTTTTGATTTTTAAATATATTTTTTATTATTCATCGTAGTTCTACACTACAAACGCTAATATTAATTATTATTATATTACAATAAAAACACTATGAACATTTTTTTTTCTCTAAAATCAAAGGATTAATACAAATATCTGAAATTTGGATGTAAATCACCCTTTTCAACGATAGTTTTTTCATCTTGTGAGTAAAATGCTTCTTTGTAAGCAGTTGTTTGTTTTGATTTATTTAATCTTTGATAATGCCATAGCATAACTAACATGAAGAAAATTGCAAAAACGCAAGCAGCTAAAGAAACACTTAACCCAGTGACATATCTTGGAGAATCTTTAGACAAAAAGATGAAAGTAGAAATAATACCACCAATGTTACCAAACCCAATTTGAATTGCAGAACCTGTGGATTTTCTTAAATGACCACCAAGATTCATGTTTGTCCAACAGACTAAGGAAGGCATTGATGAATATAAACCCATGGCAGTTAGGAAACAACCAGCATATCTACCTTGAGGATTATTTGGCAAACCTAAGATCAAAGCTAAACCAACAATAGCAGTTAATGCAGAAGTAACTGCAAAGGCTGATCTGATTCTGAATTTATCAGAAAAGAATGCGGCAATATTACAGTAACCAAAAGCAACTAACCATGGGTAAACGGCATGTTGATTTGCAGAAACTGCAGTGTAGCCCATTTGTTTAATGATAGTTGGGGCAAAGTAAGCGTAACCATAAGATGGAATAATTAATCCAAAGTAAGCTAATGAGATGAAGGCCATGATTGGGTCTTTCAAAGATTTAAGTGAATCTTTAATTGAGAATTTTGAATCAAAAGCAGAATGAATTGAGTAAATTTCTAATTTCTTTTTCAAGAAGGTTCTTTCGTTGTCATTTAAGAATCTAGCAGTTTCTGGGAAATCTGGGATGGTCCAGAATAAAATGAAAATACCAACACCAACAGTTGCAGCACCTTCAATGATGAAAATCCATTGCCATGAAGCAATACCGTGAACGCCATCTAAATCATTGATTCTGTAGGCAATAGCAGAACCGGCAGCACCCGCTAAAGTAGTGGAACTGAAAAAGAAACTGTATCTTCTTTGGGATTCTGGAGCAGTATAATAGGTACCTAGAATGTAAAAAATACCTGGAAAAGTACCACATTCAAATAAACCTAATAAAAATCTACAAGCAACTAAACCACCAAAGTTTGTAACAAAACCCAAACCAATGGATGTGGCACCGAATAAAACAATACAACCAGTTAACCAAACATGAGGTTTAAACATCTTTAAAAAATAATTTGAAAAAATTTCTAAGACGATATATGGGACAAAAAAGACAGTTAAGGCAATATTAAATTGATTACCAACTAAACCTAAATCTGCTTCAATGTTATAAACTTTGGCATTAGAAATATTAACTCTGTCTAAAAATGATAAAAAGTATAAGATTAATAATGATGGAACAACCCAACAATCAATTTTGAACATTAATTTTTTCTGATTAATACCCATTTCATCTGCTAAGCGTTGAACTTTTTCAAGTTTAGATTCTAAAGGTTCAAAATCATGTTCATGATTGTGTGACATCTCACTGATATGCTTTTCTAGTTCATTATTGAATGAATCTTCTTCTTTACCTTCTGACATTTTTCAATGAAACTAAGGTTTACTATTAGAAGTGTTCAACTCTTTATAAACACCTTTAAAAGAAGAGTCATAAATTTTCTCTCCAGAAAACAGTCACTCGGTAATTCTAGAAATTCACCAGTGCAACACCTGAAATCACAGAAATTGTGTCAATGTTGAAATTTAGTCTAACTTGGCAGTTGCGGTTACTCAAGAATTTTTGAGGAATGTATCGAGGGGCTGAAATGTGTCAAGAACTGCATCAAATACCTTTCAAATAACACTTTCATTTCCTCATTTCTATTAATTTTGATTAATAAGAATCTGATTTCGGTTGAAAAGTTTTCCACTCTTGTTCTCGTACACCTTGAATAACCGGCATCTTTTTGCGTTTCCCTGCGCTGTAAAAGCTTTTGCCGGTAGGGCTATACAAAGAGTTTACATAAGGCTGATGTGTATGCAGCCTAGCTATTCCTCTGTTCGATAATAAATGTGCTCTCTCATGACAGTGAATAACATCGATCGTATTTGATATCTTGTTCTCCTTTTTCTGTGCATTACTGTAACTGCATTCTGCATAACTAGATGCTGTATATTGAACGTTGCTACATCCTTTTATTTCTTCAGTTCTTTTACTTTCTCGTTCAAATCATTCAGTTTCTTATCCAGCTTATCTAGCGAGTCCTCCCATTTCTCAAAGTCTATCTTCATTGAGTGTATACTATGATCCAATTCTTCTATTATATTAACAGAATTATTTGCCTTTAGATGTAATTCACTCAATGATTCAAGCCTTTTAAGGATTAATGGTAGTTCTTCCTGATAATCCTTCAAGTTCTCAAAGTTTCTATAAATTGAGCATATCTGTGATTCTTCTGTAACTTCTGTATTGACATGTCTTGATATTAAAGCCTTTTCTAATTTAATATTGATTTCATCAATTATTTTATTAATCTTGTGTAGTTCATCAGAATCATTGGATAGTAGTTTGAATTTTCTAAACAATTCATTTATGGTTGATTGAATAGATGAATCTGGCTTGAAATTAACTCCAATTATCTTTTCAATATGAGTTATTCTACTTTCAATATCTTTAAATTCTTCAAAGTTTTCAATAATTGGAACGTCTTTATCATTCACAGATTCCTTTTCTATATCGATGGAATTAATGTTTAAATCTTTGGTCTTTTTGTTAATATTTTTATATAATTCCTTTAATTTTAAAATTTCATCAGTGGGTTCACCATTAGTATCAATTTCTTCCTCCAGCTCCTGCAATTCTAATTCCAATCTTTTTAATTTATTCAGTGTGGTTTCTCTAACTGTATAAGTTTCGTAACTAGCTAATTTATCTATCCTGCCTGAAAAGTCGGTAATATGTGAATCAATCATATTATGTTCAAACTTGGTTCGACTTTTAGTAATATCAAAATCCTCTTCTTCAATAGAATCTCTCCTTTCTTGGCCACCTTTTGAAACCTAATATGTTAGCAAAATGAATAATTGAGTCAAAATCTGACACTTACCTCTATTTCATCTTCTATGTCTGATGTTTCGAACACTTCCTTGGAATCATGATCCTACTCGAAAGAACGTTAATACAAGGTCATTTATATATCTCTGACACTTACAATTCCTTCATACCCTTCAAATTTCACCATTTAATAATTTAATTTATAACTAAATTTATCGTGAATTCTTTTGTTTACTATCGGTGTTTGGATGTGATTGTTGATCAGGTCAAGCACTTGCTGAGATTCTAGATGAAAACAGTAGGAAACTTCTCCAAATTGACACGACTTAATCTTATCATACCGATGCAACCCTACAAACCCTATATCCTCTTTTGCTGACCTATTTTGATTAAAATTGGTAATTAGCTAGTTGATCTTTATTTCTATTTCGAACTGAGTTCTGGCAACATAATCAAGTAAATCACATAAATGCTCAAATTCATCATATTAAACAGAATTGATCATATTCAATTCATACTAATCTTCAAGTTTTAGAATATCATATATTTCAATCTCTAAGTTTTCTTCTTCCAAAGGCATTTTAATTTTATAAACTGATTCGAATTCTCCTTTAGTAATAACAAAAACTTCTGTATGTTGAAAACCATTGGTGTATGTTATTTCAAAATAAGCTGGTATTAAATGGTAAAAGCTTGTTGATCTAGCTTTATTATTATACGGTCTTTTCTTGTTATCCTATTTTTTGAATTTGAGTATTCTTTTTTTGTATTTGGTCACCTTCTGAAAACTTAGCAGCTTCTTTTCCTTCAAGGGTTTTTTCTAGTTAATCTTTAAATTCTTGAATTCGTCTTTTGGCAGATGCATACTATTATGACCTCAACAAAATCTCTCAATATTTCGTATTGCGATTTACTTTTTTTTGAATATACAATCATTATTAGTCATTATTAGTATCTTATTGTATTATATGGTATTGTATGGTATTGTAGAGGGTATATATGAATAACAGTTCACATCTTCTTTTTCTTTTCGCATGGTGTACTACTGTGTATTGTGTACTGTGTTTTTGGATTACATAACAATTTATAAAGTTTTTAAATTTACTTGAACGTTTAAAACTCCATCAGAAAATGAGCTCTTCTGCCATTTTGGCAAGGAACATGGTACAGAATCTCTCCAAGATTCAGGCAAAATACAATCCGTTCGCCTCCATAAGGACAGAGGAATCAATTTCTTCTCAATTAAACTCGATGGAGGATTCAATAGAGGATTCAAGAATTGTTAAATTGGCTCTAAAGGATAATATTGCAACTACTGAAGAACCAACAACTTGCTCGTCGAAAATTTTAGAGAGTTACTTATCACCATATGAAGCTACTGTTGTTAGTCTGCTCAAAAAGCAATATCTTTTAATTGTTGGTAAAACAAACTTGGATGAATTTGGTATGGGATCAGGCACAACTAATTCAATTTTTGGTCCAACTTATAATCCATTGTTTGTAGATGAAAAGAGGATTTGTGGGGGTTCCTCTGGTGGCTCTGCAGCTGCTGTTGCATCAGGTGCTGTTGATATCGCTTTAGGTACTGATACAGGTGGTTCTGTTAGACAACCAGCTGCCTTAACTGGTATATATGGTTTCAAACCAACTTTTGGAAGAATTTCACGTTGGGGTGTCATTGCCTATGCTCAAAGTTTAGATACAGTTGGTATTTTGGCAAAAGATCTTTCTTTGTTAAATAAATATTTTCATGAAATCAATAAATTTGATGAAAAAGATCCTAGTTCCTTAAATAATGAGATTAGATCCAGAATTGATGCATATCACTTGGAAAACGATTCAAAAAAGTTGAGAATTGGTATCCCAATTGAGCTTTTAATCGAGAATATGTCAGAAAAGGTAACAAATTCTTTAGAAGACGCTTTAAATAAATTATCAGCACATTATGAACTAATACCTGTTTCAATCCCAACTTCAAAACTAGCGGTTCCAATCTATTATACATTAGCTCCATCAGAAGCTTCTTCAAATTTGGCACGTTATGATGGTATACGGTATGGTTTCAGATCTGATGACGATAAAAATAATTATTCAAAAACAAGAACTTTAGGTTTCGGTAAAGTTGTTAAAGAAAGAATTATTTTAGGTTCATTTAATTTAAATTCTGATTCTTATAAAAATCATTTCTTAAAAGCAGAACGATTAAGATCTCAACTAAGATCTGAATTTAATAATGTCTTTAAATTCCCAAACGTTGTTTATAAAAGTAATGGTAATGAAAATGGTGTTGATATTTTAATTTCTCCAACAACAATGAATACTGCACCAACAATAGAAGAATATGAAAACCAGAAAGTAACAGAATGTTTCATTGATGATGCTTTAGTTATTCCAGCTTCCTTGGCTGGCTTGCCCTCAATCTCAGTTCCTTGGTTTACTAAAAATGATAAAATCCCGGTAGGCTTAAATATTGTTGGTCAGTTTGGTGATGATAAAACAGTTTTAGAAGCTGCTAAAATTTTAGAAGATTTAAATAAATCGGAGATCTTGTAAATAGTCTACAGATATGAATTAAAAAAAATATTAACTTTTATCTGTAATTATTTCTATAGATTTTACTTCTCTAATAGTCGATTTCAGAAATCGTTTCATTAAGTCTTTGCAATGTCTCTGATCTATTCCAATCACTGTGACCTTCCCAAACTATTTCCATTAGCATTGCATTTATTTGTTCGAGAATTTCAACCGTTAAACCTTCGGTTTTTTCAACTAATAAATTATTTGCTGTTTTAATACCAATTTTATCAATTTCAAAATCTGGTAATGGTACTTCTGGGAATATTTCTGCTTCTTCTTTTTCAGATTCTTCCAATTCAGATTCTGCATTGGTAACTGCTTCTGGCACTTTAACATCTTCTACTTCTTTAACTATCTCTTCTTCGGTAGCTGGTTCTGTCACTTGTGTGATTGGTTTTGAAACAGATGGTAATTCATTTTCAATTGGTTCAGAAGCAATAACACCATCCAAAGTTTCAACTTCAACTGAACCAGTGAGACTATCACCATTTAGATCGTCATTTTCTAAAACAGCCTCACTGCCTGGAACAATATCACCATTTTCTAATAAAGCATTTGTTTCGGTTAATAGTAGCGGTTTATTTGGAGTTGAACCATTTTCTAATAATCTTGCCTGTTCTAAGTCTTGAATTTCTTTTAATTTGCATAATTCTTCATGTTGATTTTTAATTCTTAGCAATTCTCTTCTACGTAAACCTTTACATTGTTCAACGAATTCAGGAACCGAAATTTCCTCGATACCAACTTGAGCATTTGCCAACATTTCAGAAGCTTTGATTAACCTCTCACGATCATCAGAGGTAACTGCATCAGCATAAATCATTTCAATATCTTTTAAAAATTGTTTTGGTTCTGAATAAAATCCATTCCATAATCGCTCTTCAATTGTATCTAAATCCATATTAAAATATTGACGGCCAGTTGCAATTTCAACAATTTTATCACCTTCTTTTGTATATAAAGGTAGTGGTGCACCTGGAGGTAAAGGCTCAAATAAATGAGCTAATAACATTGGCTCAATTATTGGTTTTTTGAATTTTCTATACCGAGCTTTGAAAAGATCCATTAAACCAGACAGTTTAATTTTAATTGTATTTTTTAATCTCATGTCTTGTTTTTCAAATGCCTTTAAATCTTCTTCTTTTTCTTCTTTATTTTTAATCGATTTAACTTTTTTCAATTTTGGTAATTTTCTTTTTCTTCTTGTGTCTAAATATTCATTTGGTTTCATTTCTAATGCATTCCATAAAGGCTTAAAAAACTTTGATCTTTCTTCAGCAGTGGATAAACCTAAATCAACAAAGTTTGATTTTGAGATACCAAATAATTCTTTCAATCCAGTTTCTAACTGATTTTCTGGAAATTCAGAAATACCTAATAATAAAATTCTTTCATTTGATGAAACTGATCTTAGTAAGGCTGATAAAGTTGATTTTGCAGATTCAGGTAAAGTATGATACCAAATATCAATATTAGGAATATAAATAATTGATGGTTGGTGCCTTCTTGCTTCAATAAAACTTTGGATAATTGCGGTTTCAGAAGTTCTTGTTGAATCACCAAATAATGAACCTAAGTCTAAAGACTGTACGTTAAAACCTTCTAAATGATTCAAAACAGCAGACCCAAGATATTGCTGGCCATTACCTGGATGGCCACTAATTAACAATCTTGGTCTATGAATTCTTGATGACTCAATCAATTTAATAAATTCTTGTTTTGCAAAACCACCATCATTATCATTTTCTGTTGGATCCTCAAACTGGGCTTCTTCTAAAGTGGATAATTTTTTAACTCTTGGAACCAACTTATTTAATCTATTTGTAATTTTATCTAAAGGCCTTTGTAACAAAGAGATTAAATGGTCAGGAATAGGAGCAGAACCACTGGAAGTTGATCTTGTTGAGGATGGAATAATTTTATCGACAGCTTTCATGAAATCTCTCGCAGAAACAGTAATCGAGCTTGGATCAACTTGTAGCTTATCGTTTGAAGCATAAATTTGAGGATATTTTCTTTGAATACTATTTAAAGCAGCTTCAGTACATAGAGCTCTTAGATCAGCACCACCATACCCTTTAGTTAAATGTGCAATTTTCGAAATAAATGTTTGTTGTAATGGAGGTTCCCATTTTTTTGTATGAATTGTTAAAATTTCTTCTCTTGCTCTGATATCAGGCAATGGGAAATAAAATTCTCTATCAAATCTCCCTGGACGTCTTAAAGCAGGGTCAACTGCATCGGGTCTATTAGTTGCCCCAATAACAATAACTTGACCTCTATTATCCATACCATCCATCAAAGCTAACAAAGTTGAAACAATGCTTGCATGAATTTGTTCTTGTTTTGAAGAACGAACTGGGGCTAAACCGTCAATTTCATCAAAGAAGATAATGCTTGGCTGTTGTTTTCTTGCTTCTTCGAATAATAAACGTAATTGTCTTTCCGCTTCACCAACCCATTTTGATAAACAATCAGCACCTTTTCTCATAAAAAATGTAATTTTTCTGCCTTCTGTTGAGCAACTTGCAGCCAAAGCTCTAGCCATTAAAGTTTTACCTGTACCAGGGGGTCCGTGGAATAAAACACCTCTTGGAGGAGTAATTTTAAATCTTTGATAAAGCTCAGGATATAATAAAGGCAAAGCAACCATTTCTTTTAATTGATTAATATAATTATCCAAACCACCAACTGAATTGAAATCAATATTCATATCGACACCTAAAGGATCAGAATCAGCAATTTGCTTTTTTTTGGTATTGATTGGAGTAATTGCAGCTGTTGAATTCTTTTTAGTTGAAGTTGCACCAATTGGTAAGATTTCATCATCAGAGGAATCAGAATCGGCACCACCAGCTAATAAACTGTTGTTATTCAACGAATTTGGATAATTAGTGCCAAATACAGAAGTTACATCCCCACCACCAAAAGGCCCACCTGTTGGGAATAATCTCCAAATTGGTCTTGAAACAGCAGCTGTTCTTTTTCTTGGTGTTGATGGAGGCAAATTAGTATCACCTAAACCTTCTAGATTCTCAGATAATGGAGGAGGTATTGTATAATTGATTTCCTTTTTACGTTCACGTAAAGATCTCGGTTGTAAATCAAACTCATCCATAGAATTTTGATATCTTCTTGAGCGAGGTTTAGGAGAATCAGAATCTTGTAGATCGGCTAATTCTTCTAACAACGTAGCATCAGCTTTGGGAGATTCAATGTCACTTTTAATATAACTTTCACTATCTCCATCCTCTTCGTCACCATCATCATCATCATCATCTGATCTAATTTTACGAAGATTTCTTCTTCTTTGGTTTCTATTTCTATTTCTGTTTCTATTTCTATGACTTTTTCTTCTTTTTGAAATTCCATAATCAGAATCGTCGCCAAATTCATTATCATCTTTTGAAATAAAGTTTCTCATTGCTCTTCTTTCTTCATTTCCAGAATTAGATTCTTCACTGTAATTCTCACTTTCACTTTCGCCTTCACCTTCATTAAAAGAATCGTCTTCATTTTCATCATATTGCTTTGATTTTCTAGACCGTCTGGATCTATTAGTAAGTGCAAAATCAGATTCTTCTTCATCATCACTGATTGTCTTTTTAACTTTTTTCTTTTCATCTTTAGCTTGATCTATGTCAGATATATCATCATAAGTATTTTCAATATCAGCATAATTCAATCTTGGTCTCTTCCTTCTGGTTAAACTGAAATCATCATCAGAGGATGATGGCGTATTGTTTGCACTAGATTTGCGACGCCCCATCCTAGAGTTATACCGAAGAGTGACGATGTATCTTGGAGTTATCTTGAATGCTATATGAATATACTATGGTTGTTATTGTTGTTATGAGGGGAGAGAGGCAATTGCACAAAGAAGAGAACGCACAGTACCCAACTAATTAACGCTTTCTTTTCCTAATAGGATTTGCAAACCAGTCAAAAAGCTTGCTGAAGACACACAATTGACAAAAGTGCTAAAACTAAAGTTTTACTTATTTTATAGTTGTTAATTATAAAGAAAAATTAAATTCCGAGAAAAAGCGCGATTATTTGTGGTCTCTACCGTATTATCTAGACTTCCCAATGCGGTAATCGTGTGCATTTTACTTAACTCATTAAGATATTAACTGCCCATTCCACGCTGAGAGTTCTCAAGTCTGTATAAGTTTGACCAACACCAACGAACAAGATCGGAATGTTTGTTGCGTAGACCATGTTGACCATTGTACCGATCAAATCACCAACAGTGTCACATTTACTTATAATGAAGAAATCCAAAGTTCTACCTGCACCAAAAGCATTATTAAAATTCTTAGCTTGAGCAACTGAATCAGTACCAACTAAAGCTTCGCCAACCATGATGATTTTATTTGGGTTTGCAGCTTTAGCAAAGGAAGATAATGGAGCCATCAATTTAGCATCATTATGTCTTCTACCTGCAGTATCCATTAAAATGATATCAAACTCATTTTTTTTAGCATATTCAATAGCATTTTTAGCTATTTTTGCAACTAGGTCAGAACCCCCATACCCACCTTCGAATAGTTCAATTTGATCTTTATTCTGGCGTGAATTTTTTAAATTATTAACGTGAACTCTTAACTGTTCAACCGCACCTGATCTGAAGGTGTCACAAGCAACAATTAAGACTTTAAAATTATTCTGTAATAACCAGAATGCCAATTTTGATAAGTTTGTAGATTTACCAACCCCATTAACACCAACAACTGATATCACATAAGGTTTTTGGTTCTTTTTAATGTCTTCTAATAAATTAACTGATGTTCCCGGTGTTAAAATTTTTGTTAGAGATTTTGCTAATGCTTCTTTTGCAGTTGTTGTTATACTTGTCCAGTTTTTAGTTTTTGAGCCCACTAGTTCCTTTTCAACGTTTGATGTTAAATGCTTTGCAACTTCTGGTGCGACATTTTTTTTAATTAATTGATTTTGTAATTCATTTAAAGTAGATTGAATATCTTCTGATGTTATTGTTTTACCACCTGTGAACTTCTTTAAAAATCCAAAGGGCTCCTTGACTTCTTGTTTTGTCTTGGAATTGTTTAATAATTCATTTATTTCTTCGTTTAGATCTTTAACTAAAAAGTTACCAGTCTTTGAATCTTTTGATCCAAATCCATCCGCATCAATTTGAATATTTTGACTTTTTAAATTGTCAGCAGTATCTCCTGATGAGAAATCTAACGTTGATCCTTCAACTTCCTCTTCAACTGCACCATCAGCACCCCATTTACGGTTTTTTTTACCTGATGCTTGAACTTGTTTCTTGATTTCAGGCTCTTTTTTTGCTTCTATAACATCTTCGACTTGATTCTCAAACTCATTTAATTTAAGTTCAAAATATTTCTTAAATTTTCCCTCTTCTTGCTGTAATCCTTCTAAAAAGAAATATTCGTTGTTGATGTTCTCTAATATACCCTCACCTAATAGTTCTTTGAATAAAGTAGCTGAGATCCTAACCAAATTTTCACTATACTTCAATGGTGTAGCAGAGGAATAAATAGCAACTACCACAAAACTTGGATTATTCTCTCTTTTAAACTTCAAAGTGTACCCATTTGTGGTATAAGTCTCAACATCAACATCACCGTCACCAAGCCCTTGAGAGTTATCAGAAATGAAAACCTCACTAATTAAAGCGTTCACTATGGACTCTGAGATTTTTCGTGGGGCATATTTGAACAGAACTGTCCCAGTTAATGTGAAAATCAAGAATTGGTCGATCATTAAACGTTTTATAAAATGAACAAACTGAATTTTTCGTTCAAAAACCGATTATGTAAAGTCATCGAAATTCAGTTAGAAGTTGGATTTATTAGCCCAATTGGATCGCTTTATAGTAGATTTGATGGTTTTAAAGTATCAAAAGTGATAATTTTATATTGACATCAATGATTAAAGACTTATCTAATTTTCTTGCCGTTTCTTACCTTTAACCGTAACAGGTATCAAGAGGCTGAAAAAAATAAAGTTTGATCTCATCACTAAAAATACCACAATGAGGAAAATTTACAAAAGGAGAAGGAAATCGAAGGAATCTTTGAGTCTGAGGGTCGACATTATACAGGTATGGCTGCATATCTCTTTTTACTGGTTTCTTTACTAACAAATCCAAGGCTAAGGACCTGGTTGTTGCAGATGCGGGTTCTTGTATTATGGTAGCAGGTATTGCTTTTAATGGAAGACACACTAAGAAGACCCATAAGGTCAAGAGAACTGCTAATCCGGTTTGGAATTCTTCTCATAAGTTAAGATTGACTGGATCTGCAATTGGTTGTCCAAATATTCATATAGCGGTTTTCGATAAACACGGAAAATACTCAATTTATTTAGGTGAAGTTAGATTATCAATAGTGGATATATTTAATGAAACTGGGAAATTGACTTTCAAAGTCCCCCCAAAATGGTATAAACTACATTCTTCTTCTTCAGAATGTGCTTATGTTACTGGTTCAATTAAACTTGGCTTTGAATTACTTTCGAAAAAACAAGTTATTGATGCTTATCAAAACTGGCAAAAAACTATCATTCAATCTGAAGCTCATCTTCAATTAAATGAACAAGATTATTACTCTGATACTGGCACTGATGTTGAATCCTTAATGGTTGAAGATGAGAATAAACTCAATCTATCAAAGTTGTCAATAGGAAATAGAGGATTATTAGAGGAAGATTCTCCAAGTGCTTCAGACACAACTAATAACAATTCACATTTTTCAATACATATGCCTTCAATAGATTCAATTTCAGGTGTTTTATTTTTAGAAATTCTATCAGCTTCTGAATTACCACCAAAAAAAGGTAGAATTCGCAAAGAATTTGATATGGATCCATATGTTGTCATTTCCTGTGGTAAAAAAACATTCAGAACATCTTGGAGAAAACATACCTTATCTCCAGTTTTTAATGAGCATTTAGCTTTTGAAATTTTATCAAAAGAAATTAACTTTGATTTGGTTTTTAATATATTTGATAAAGAACATATTTCATTCCATGATCATATTGCTCACGGTTCAATTCCGTTGACTGATTTAACTAAGCATGAAGAGTTCATTAATTATAATTTAAAATTAAATTTACATTCTTCATTTGATAATGGAATATTTTCTGATTATAAACCAATTTTAAAATTTAAAATAAAGTTTGTTAAATATCAAGATTTGAAAAAACATTTATACTCTTCAATATTATCGAAATATTCGAATAATGAAAAGCTAGATATTGTTCAATTGACATCATTTTTGGAAGATATCGATATTGATGAAGTAGAAATTGAAAACTTTTTCATTCTGAACAATAAAAGCATTGATGATACCTTAGATGTGACTGATGTTGTTCATATTTTACAAAACCATTTAGTTCGTCTTGAAAGGTGTCCTATTTGTGGTAAAAGAAAGCAAACTGATATGGCCATACATGTTGCTATTTGCTCTTTCAAAGGTAATAAATTAAAAAGTTATGCAACTGCAGGTTTCGCTTCTAAGAAATGGTATTCAAAGGTTTTAATCAAATTCGCCTATGGTAAATATGCAATTGGTAAAAATAATGCAAATATTTTAGTTCAAGACAGAGTAACGGGTTTTATAATTGAAGAAAAAATGTCTTTGTATATTAGATTGGGTATTAGATTATTGTACAAAGGTAAAGGTGCTGATACAAGAAGAATAAAAAATGCACTAAAATCTTTATCAGTTAAACAAGGTTTCAAGTTTGATTTGCCTAGTTCAGTTAAAGATATCGAATCTTTCATAAAATTCTATAAATTGGATTTATCAGAGTGTGAAAGTTTGGAATTCAAAACTTTTAATGAATTTTTTTACAGAAAATTGAAACCAAATTCAAGAGTACCTGAATCAACTGATGATAAAATCATTGTTTCAGCAGCTGACTCGAGATGCACTGCTTTTCAAAATGTATCTACTGCCAAAAAGTTTTGGATCAAAAGTCGTTCTTTCACGATTGAAAAATTATTAGGCGATGCTTATTCAAATGAATTTGAAAACTGTTCTTTAACGATATTTAGATTGGCTCCACAAGATTATCATAGATTTCATTCCCCTGTTAAAGGTATTATAGGAGAGCCAACTTATATTCAAGGTGAGTATTATACTGTTAATCCGATGGCTATTAGGTCTGATTTAGATGTCTTTGGTGAAAACGTCAGAGTTATAATTCCAATTGAAACTGAGGAATTTGGTAAAGTTATGGTCATTGCAGTTGGTGCAATGATGGTTGGCTCGACTGTACTAACAGTTAATGCAGGTGATGAAGTTTTGAGAACAACTGAATTAGGGTACTTCAAATTTGGTGGCTCAACCATTATAACATTATTTCAAAATGGTAAAATGCAATTCGATTCTGATTTATTAGCAAATTCTTCTGAATGCATTGAAACATTAGTTCGTGTTGGCATGTCTGTTGGTCATAGTAATGATATTCCAGAATGTGCAAGAACAAGAATCGATTTTAATGAAGAACCTGAAGAAGTTAGACTAAGAATTATAAGAACAATCACAGGTGGTGATAACGAACGTCCTTGGGAGTTTTATAATTTAGATGTTGATGATGGAGAAATTCAAGAATTAGAAGAGGAAGTAGAAGGTTATTACGATAGTGACACCGATAGTGAAAGTGATGATAGTAATTATAATGATAGTGATTATGAGAAGTAAAGCTAATATTTTATAGAATAATTTAAAGTAGTTTTCGAGAAGTCTTTCAAATATTATGAATCTAATATACTGAAAGAAGTTGTATACGGGTGCTAATCTTGCCTTCATTCTAGTTGATGTAATTATACGCGGATTTGTTGACGATTGCACTACTTTTTAACAATACGCGAAGTTTTATTACACGAAAAATAAACAAAATTTTCTGAGCTTATAATATTTATCCAAATGCCTAGTATTTCTCCTCAGATGAAGGACTATTTGATAAAATATGAGTAAGTGTTGTCTTCAACTCAATTTACTCCCTTTTCTAACTCTTTCCAGTCACGCTTCACCTATAACAGAAGAAGAAAGATCGCAGTCAACTATACCGAAAGAATATAAATCACAAGATCATTTCAATTTAGAGTTCAGTAATCGCCCTTATGGGGATCAATTTGCATCAATATATTACAACAGATTAACATCATTAAAACCAAGAATCATCCACAGTGCCAATAAGAAATGGAAAGATGAGAAAATTAATGGAAAGCAAGTAGTTAAAAAGGATAAAGTTTTAGACATTAAATCTGATGAGCCATGTTGGGTTGTTGGTACAGTTTATTGTGAAATGAAATATAAACCAAATGTTCTTGATGATGTTGCTCGTGGTGGTGAACCAAAAAGTTGTAATGTTGATTCATATGCAGATCTTGATTTAGATCAATTTCTATTGGAAGATGAATCAGGTAGGGTTCAATTGGAAGGTGAACTATTAAAGGATGTCATGCTAGTTACAGGTGTTGTAGTTGGTCTTCTTGGAATGGAATCAAAACCTGGTATTTTTAAAGTTGTTGATATAGTGTATCCATTTATTTCAGCTCAAAAACTGGATAAAACCTCAAGCACCAAGATTGCTTTTGTTTCTGGTTTAGAATTCACTGGTAAAGATTCAATCAAATATGAACTATTAAACGATTATTTAACCGGTCAATTGGGTACGTCAACTGCCGACATTTCAAGATTAATAATTGCAGGTAATTCAACTTTGGTTACAGAAGAAGATACACAAACTGGTAAAAAAGATGATTATGGTGCAAAACATAAATCAAATTATAGTTTTAAAGCAGTTGAACAGTTGGATTATTTCTTAAGTGATTTATTATCAAGTATCCCAGTTGATATAATGCCAGGTGAATCAGATCCGGCAGAAACAAGTTTACCACAACAACCTTTACATAAAGCATTTTTCCAACACTCAAAGCCATATTTAAACACATCAAATTTCAGGACTTTGACTAACCCAAACTGGTTTCAAATTGATGAGCTAAGGTTATTAGGGACAAGTGGTGAAAATATTAATGATATTTATAAATATGTGGTTCCTGATCACATTAAAGAATCAAGAATTACAATGTTGGAGGCAACACTAGATTGGCAGAATATAATTCCAACTGCTCCAGATACTTTATGGTGTTATCCATTTCCTGATAAAGATCCATTTACTTTATTGGAAACTCCACATGTCTATTTTGTAGGTAATCAACCAAGCTATGAATCAAAATTAGTTGAACTTGATCGTGGTGTTAAAGTGAAACTATTCACTATTCCGAAATTCAGTGAAACTTCACAATTCGTTATATTAGATACAAAAACTTTAGAAACTGAAGTCATTACAATTAATGAATAATTTATGTACATGGATGTAAGTTTTCTATTTATACTTTTTCTTCTAATCTGAATTTAAGTTTTTTAATTGGATAATCACCAGCTCTATTAACACCTTCACCATAGGATAAATCTGCCCCAAATGAAGCATATTTAAAATCAATGTTTTTAACGTTTAGTCTCTCTAAGATTTTCAAAGATAGCTCAGGAATTATAGGTTGAATCAATATTGAAGAAATCCTTGCAGCTTCAGCAGCAGTTAAAATTATTAGATCTTGTTCAGCATCTGATCTTTTCCAAGGTTCTGAATTTTGAACGAATTGATTTGCATTGTTAATGACTTTCCAAAATTCTTGGATTACAGCAGCAGTATTGAACTCAATCATTTTTTTATCGATTGAATCTCTTAATGAGTTTATGCTTATTATCAATTCTTCATATTCTCTTTGTAAAGAATCATCACTAAATTTGAAATTTCTCAACGCTTCAAAATTATCAAGAGATCCTTTCAGATTAAATTTCTTACCACAGGATCTCATAGCTAAATTTGAATATTTATCAATCAATTGGTCTCTTGATCTGCTCAATTGTTCTTCACTAAAATTACTATCGCCATTTAAGACTGAATTTTCACATAAAAAAAATCTAACTGCATCAGAACCATAATAGTTCGTAATCAAAATCGGATCAACAACATTTCCTCTGCTTTTACTCATTTTAAAGCCTTCTGATAACCAATGGCCATGAACAACGACTTGTTCAGGTAATTTTTCACCGGCTGCAAGTAATAAAGTAGGCCAATATATACAATGAAATCTTGTGATATCTTTCCCAATTAAATGAGTAGCAGGCCATCTTGAATCAGTATTTGGGTAGTTTGCAGAAGTTAAATAATTTACTAAAGCGTCAATCCAAACATAAATTTTCTGAGATGGATCGTTTGGAACTTCAATACCCCAAGTTAATCTGGAAGAAGGTCTTGAAATGCTTAAATCATTTAATTGTCCTTCTTTGAGCTCGTTCAATACTTCAAGATGCTTTTGTTTTGGGATGATGAAATTTGGATTTGATTCTAAATAATTAATTAAATCATTTTGAAAATTTGATAATTTAAAAAAATAATTTTTTTCAGTAGTATAGGCAACTTCAGAGCCAGTTTCAACTGAATAATACTTATCGTTGATTTTTTCAATTTGATTCTCTGGATAAAAGGTTTCATCAGAAATTGAATACCAACCACTATGTTCACCTTGATAAATATATTTTTTTGCGACTAAAACGTTCCAAAAGTGCTGAACACTTGCAATATGGTCAGCATCTGTGGTTCTGATAAATCTATCGTATTTAATATCGGTTAGTTGAGCTAAATTTTTGAAAGTAAGTGCTAATTCATCAACAAATTTTTTTGGTTCAATTTTTTTCAATTCAGCAGCTGTTTGGATCTTAAGACCATGTTCATCAGTGCCTGTTGTGAAGTATGATTCGTTTCCTTTCAATATTTCCCATCTATTGCGGACATCACAAAGAAGCATGGAATACAAATGGCCCAAATGTGGAGCTAAATGATGTTAATATATTCGATCTGCGCAAGAATGATTAATTACTTACCAGCATTTGGATAAAAAATAGGAGTAGTTATGAAGAATGGTTTTGTGGAAGAATATCTCTTGAGCACTCGAGGCACAAGGGATTTTCCAGATTTTAGAAGCATTAGTTGATGTCAAAAGAAAGAAAACTTATATGTCAAAGTCATAGATGTTTTTCAAGTGGGGCCACCCGGTTTTATACAAAAGTACTTTAGCACTTGAATACTCGCATGAATTAGTATTATAGTCTACATTCTATAAATATTAAGTATTCCATTTTCTATAGATATGCTGTGATTAGTCTTGAACTTTTTATGATGTTTTTTCAACAAAGATGGCCATTAATACGAAAACACTGTAAAACATTGCTAAAGGATAAGCAATTAAAGGTCTCACGTTTGCTAATTTCAAAGTAGCAACGAAGAACCCAGAAGCTGAATAAGTACTCCAAAAGGTAAAGATTGCAGATAATGCATAACCTAAAGAGTTGTTTAAATCAAAAAATATACCTAGACCACTAATAGGCACTAAAGGTAATAAGCAATAGCCAATGACAGAAGCAGTTCTTGTGAAATCGAGGCTAACATCATCACTCATCAATTTGAAGAAATAATGTAATGAAACTGTACCAAATAAAGCAACACCATAAATATAACCAAAATGTACTTTACCAGCTAATAACAAAAAAGTACCGAATATCAAACAGAAGATCAAAGGTCCAGCAAGGTCAGAGTCGTTCATTATATCTTGTGTAATTGTGCCTCTTGGATTCAATACTGCAAGGGTCTTTTCTTTAATATGACTGAAATTTATACCAAGTTCTTGTAATAAGGGAGGTTCGTTTGAATAACCGGAAGTAGAAAATGCAGCTAGAATTCCAGTTGATAGATGTGCATCTCCCATCGTACCTGAAACGTCATATTGTGAGGCAAACGTGGAATCCATCACGCCTTGCACATTTGGTTGGAAATTGTTATTATTGAACCCACCATTGAAGTTATTGTCATATTGTGAAGGGAAGAACTGGCGATTGTTGCTCCCAGCGTTGTTGTTCACAGGCTGTTGGTTGTAGAAGGCCATTCTTCTATGTTCTCTCTGTTTATTAAAAGATCAAACAATTTTTTGCCCAAAAAAATCCGCGAATATTTTCTTATGTAACAAAAACGCGAATGTTCTCATCTATACACGCGTAGTTAAAAGTCAACTTATGGCAGAAGGAGAGGAAATCTACACTGATTTGGAACGTACCACATTGCAATTCATCATCTCAGTTGGTGCAATAAAGGAGGAGGTTTTAAACTTGTCGTTACACAACAAAATCAAAAAAGAGGAAACCCAACAGACTGAAGTGCCTCTAACTCGTGAACAAGAGATCATGGAAAATAGAAGTTTGGAAACTTCAATTGATTTGATCAATACTAAGCTACATAAGATAGGATACAGGATTGTCAAGATCAATAGTCAAGTCTCTAATGAACCTTATTTTGTTTATGTTAACACTATTTCTGATGACCCTGCAAAGATTAGTATGTCTCGTACTCCAAAAGAGATTAACGTTATTAAAAAAATGATCAACTATATAATATGTGATGCAGAAGATGAAAGCTTTTCAATTTCTGGTAAAGATGCTTTAACTTATTGTAATCATGAAGGTTTTACTACAATTTACGCAACTCAATTTTTACAAAATTTAGTTAACGAAGGTTGGTTTAATTACGTTCATTCAGGTAAATATTATTTAAGTATACGGTCCCTTGCTGAGTTGAAGCCAATGTTAATTAAAAAATACGGGATTAAAACTCTTGAACCAGATACAGATGGTTTATTAAATGCTTGTTCAGGTTGTCATAATTTAGTAACTATTGGGGTACGATGTAATAACGATGTTTGCAATGTTAGATTCCATAAATATTGTCAAGAATATTATGCAAGAGCCAATGGTTTTGGTTGCCCAAATCCAAACTGTAACTATGATTGGTCTTCCGCAACTCCTGGTTCTGTTGGTGTCTTCAAGAATTTGAACTTTGAATAAATTCAGCTTCAATCTCATCAACTATATCCCAAACAATATCATCTGCTATTCTTTGGTTATAAATTTCATATAAATCTAATAAATTATCTTCATCTTTTGGTTTAAATTTAAAATCAGGTCCTGCATTAATCTCTGCTATACCTCCTTTAAATACACTTACTGTTGGGTAGTATCCTAATGTTCCATTATTTTTCAAAATATCCTCAGCTTTTTTACTGTTTGTTTTCAATTCAGAATTTGGAGGATAAAAATCATATAGATTATCAAATGCAATTCCAATAAATTGCCCGTTTTTGTATATCTTTAAACTAGATCCTTCTAAGAATTCTGGCTTCCAGGGATTTAAATCTGGTATTGCTCTTTCTCCAAAAACTATAACTGGGTTTAATAAATGTTCCATTTTATTTGTTGAGACGTAATCAAATTTTTCCCAGAATAGCCTCTGTTTATATCTAATGGCAATTTGATCCCTAACTATATCTTTAAATTCACACTTTGGTAATTCTAAAATCATCCCAATAACATCACCAGTTCTAAATCCACCATCCATAAAATTTTTTAATCTCGATAAATGTAATGTTTGTCCTGTTTTATCTCTGATACCGTAACCATATCCATCAAATCCAACAGGTGCTTCAATTGATGCTTCTCTACGTCCAATCCCAATTCTGACATGGTTGTCTTCATTACTTCTAATGATATTAAATTCCCAATAAACTTTACCTTCTGAAACCGCAACATCAACTCTCGAGCTGACCCAACCTCTACCTGTAGAAGCTGATGAAAGATCTTCGCTTAATGCTATTTCTGTGGATCTGTCAAAAAGGCTTAGTGATGGTTTGAATGGTGGTAAATCAGTGGTACCAAATTTTAAAATTGGTAAATATGGATTAGGCGAGCATGGACTGTACTGGAACCCTTTTCTTGTATTTAGGGGTATATCTTCAATGATTTTGAATCCAGGAACTCTTGTTGATTCCGTCGATGACGGCTCGAATTTAACGAAATCTATTGGTTTATATGAAATATACGGTTGAAACTTATTAATAGTCAGCCTTAAAGGCTTCTGTCCAGGAATTGGTGTAGCTGCACCTGACTGAAATTGCTCTTGTAGTTTAACTTCATCTTCTATCGTCCTCTTTTGAGGAATAACTGGCTCTGCCATTCAACAAACAAGTAAACTTTTTTGTACCTTGGAAATTTGTACATATTTATTTGGTGTTTGGGTGAATCAATTAAATATTATGTAATTAAGTTTGGCTTAAGTCTGCTATAAAATGGATAATATATGAGTTCTTGAATTTAGAATAATTAGATATTGATAAGCAGAAGATTATATCTTTAATAATATATGAAAAAATTAAAATATTTTTTCATTTTGTTTAAATTATAAAAATTGAAATATTAATTTTGTTTATTTTATTTCAAAATTGCACAATATACCGTCGGAGTACAATTTTTTTTTAAATTTAATAAGTTTGATATTTTATTATAATCTTTAAAGGATTCTATTCTCTATGATATAATATTTTATTTGAAAATATAAAAATTAATATTTTTTTATTTAATATTAGGTTTCAAACTTAGCCTAAATTTCAGAAACTTACAGACAAAGAGTTTAAATAAATAAATTATTCTTTGAGACGTTGACCAATACGGAGTATAAATATATTAAGCTCATAAACTACAGTTTCTCTTGAGCATACCAAATATTACAGGGGGGGTATCCTGATAATTTTAAATAGTTTGTTAAGTTTGACGCAAAAAGTTCCACGAAAAAATTGACAGATGTGGTGAATTTAGGTTCAATATTGATCTAGACGAATGCACTACATATGTGGGCTCTAGCGGCAATACAACTTTATTCTTCGGAAAAAATCATTGCTATGTTGGTCCTCCATGATTGATTTGGAAAATTTGTAAGTTCTTTTTAGTATTCATCAACTGAAAATGATACGATCGCTTATCCATCAGTAACAGTTTCCCAAAGTTGTAGAGTCAAGAATCCAGGTAATATTCACTTGTATGCTGAGGAATGGGTTGGTGCTCAAAATGATATAGAATTTTTTGTTGTTGCTACTGTAATATTGTGATAGTGGATAAGCTGATTTCAACTTGTAAATTCGTAAATGTATCATTTAATTCTATCTACACATCTATTATTCTATAATTTACTAAATCTCAGGCCGTCATAAACGGATGAATCAACTAATTTAGTGATACAATCAGATATATTGAGCAATCCACCCAAATCATAATTCATGGAACTTGTAACGATGTTATAACTTGAGTTATTACTTTTAAATACTTGAGTTTGTGAAGGATGAGATAGTAGTAAAAGTTTATCACGAAGTGACCAATTGTTCAAACCAATCCACTCTGTTCTATATAATGCAAATGTTGGTAATCTATTATGAGAGTTTGTAGTTAAATTGAAAATTAAAGGTATGCGACCATGTGAATGCTGCTGTATGATTTCATGAAGAGGCTTCTTATCAGATCTTTGAACAAAAAAGCAGCTTCTTTCAGACTTCAGTATCGTTTTGAGAAATTTTTCTAACATCTTGGGATGGTACATTATCAAACCTGAAATATCTGGGGAGGGTCTGACACAAACTTTATCAGAAACAGGCATTTCCATGGAACGAGGATGATGAGCTCTATGGACAGAATCTAAGAACATCACAGAGGAACGACTCTGATGATATGAAGCAGTGCTGAGGAATTCTCGCTTCTTCAGCAACCGGATGTTAGTCACACACCATGGTAAAGGCCCTGTAGTCCAGCTTCGGCTCTGTTTCAAAAACAGATCCTCCACTATCAATATCTGTATTCTTGGACCGTATCTTGCAAGCAGTGAGACGGCTACAAGGCAGCAAACGAAGGGCTCACCGATCATCACTACAAGCATCTTGGTGGTAAAAAGTATAATGTAATTCGCGAACTTTTTTACCTCATGTGATGAAACTTTTGATTTGAGAGACTTTTTATTTATTGCAATTGTGAAGGATGTCAATTACAGGAGTCGCATTCAATGCTCTCGTCACCAAAGACAGTTCATTGTATTATGAAGCATTAGGCTTCTATAAAAGATTGGGCTTCAAGCTGTTGAGAAGTTACACCAGAGACCTTACAGCAACTAGTTCCGTTAAGGGAGTCTCTCATGATTCTTTAAAAGAAGCATGGTTGGAATCTCACAAGTTATCAGAGTTCAAGAATGGCATCAGAGTCCCAGCCCAAGAAAGTCAGAGTCTTCAGTCAGAAGGTGTGGTTGTGAAATTAAGATTAGCAAGTCCTGATTCAAATGCGTCAAGCCAACATAACCAGTTAGATGGTACAATTAGTTATTTTACTACAGATTTAGAAAAAATTTCGGAGATTCTTCAAGTTCCAATTGAAGACAGTTCAATTGAGGCAAAAGATCCATTAGGAAACTCTTTACGTTTTGTCGATTATCCAAACCCCCTAACTGATGTTACCGTTAATGAATCATTTTATGAACAAAAAGATGCAAGTAAAGTTGAGATAGAACCGTCAGTGGACTCTGCTAGAAAGAAGATTGCTGTCATGACTTCAGGTGGTGATTCTCAAGGTATGAATGCTGCTGTTAGAGCAGTTGTAAGATCTGGTATCTTTTATGGCTGTGACGTTTTTGCAGTTTACGAAGGTTATTCAGGTTTAGTTCAGGGTGGTAAATTTATTAAGAAATTACGTTGGGAAGACGTTAGAGGATGGCTAGCATTAGGTGGTACGTTGATCGGAACTGCAAGATGTAAAGAATTTAGAGAAAAATGGGGTCGTTTAGTCGCTGCCAAAAATATGATTTTGAATGGAATTGATGCCTTAATCGTTTGTGGTGGTGATGGTTCTTTAACCGGTGCTGATTTATTTAGAGCCGAATGGCCTTCTTTATTAGATGAATTAGTTGCAAATGGTGAATTGGCACAAGAGCAAATCAATCCCCATAAACATTTAACTATAGTTGGTTTAGTAGGATCGATTGATAATGATATGTCTGGTACCGATACCACAATTGGTGCTAATTCATCTCTAGAAAGAATAAGAGAAATGGTTGATTATATTGATGCTACTGCTGCTTCTCATTCCAGAGCTTTTGTTGTTGAAGTGATGGGTAGACATTGTGGATGGTTAGCTTTGAATGCCGGTATTGCAACTGGTGCTGATTACATTTTTATCCCTGAACGTGCTGCTAATAAGGATACTTGGAAAGATGAGTTAAAAAAAGTTTGTTTACGTCACAGATCTAAAGGTAGAAGAAACACAACAGTTATTGTTGCTGAAGGTGCTTTAGATAACGAGTTAAACTCAATTACTCCAAATGAAGTTAAAGATGTTCTAGTTGAATTGGGTTTAGACACAAGAGTCACAACTCTAGGTCATGTTCAAAGAGGTGGTGCTGCTGTTGCCTCCGATAGATTACTTGCCACTTTACAAGGTGTTGAAGCAGTTCAAGCAGTTTTAGAATTAACACCTGAAGATCCATCTCCATTAATTGGTATATTAGAGAATAAAATTATCAGAACTCCCTTAGTTGATGCAGTTAAGTTAACTAAAGAAGTCGCAACTGCTATTGAGTCAAAAGATTTTGATAAAGCTATTTCTTTAAGAAATACTGATTTTATTGAATCTTATCAAAATTATATCTCATTATCTCAACATGATGATGGTTCTCAAAAACTACCAGAAGATCAAAGATTGAATATCGCCATCGTTCACGTTGGTGCTTCTTCTGCCACTTTAAACTCCGCAACTCAAGCTGCTGTTTTGTATTTAAATTCAAGAGGCCACACTGTCTATGCTATCCAAAATGGGTTTAGTGGTTTAATCCGTCATGGTTCTGTTAAAGAGATATCTTATTTGGACGTTAGCGGTTGGTATCATTTAGGTGGTTCTGAAATTGGTACTAACCGTTCTTTACCTTCTTTAGATATTGGTACTGTTGCGTACTATTTCCAAAAATATAAATTTGATGGTTTGATTATTATTGGTGGGTTTGAAGGGTTCACTGCATTACATGAATTAAGTGAAGCAAGAAAAGAATTCCCAATTTTTAATATTCCAATGACGTTAATTCCATCAACTGTTTCAAATAATGTTCCAGGTACAGAATATTCTTTAGGTTCAGATACTTGTTTGAATACTCTAGTTGAATATTGTGACGCCGTTAAACAATCTGCATCTGCTTCAAGAAGAAGGGTATTCGTTGTTGAGGTTCAAGGTGGTCACTCAGGTTACGTTGCAAGTTATATTGGTTTGGTTACTGGTGCGGTCGGTGTTTATACACCAGAATCTAAGATTTCAATTAAAACAATTCAAGAAGATATTGAATTATTGAAAGCAAATTATAATCAAGATAAAGGTGAAAATAGATCAGGCAAGATGCTAATTCGTAATGAAGCGGCTTCAAAAATTTTTACAACTGAATTAATTTCTGATATTATTCAAGAAGCATCAAATGCCAGATTCGAAACAAGAACTGCAATTCCAGGTCATGTTCAACAAGGTGGTAAACCAACAGCTGTTGATAGAGTTAATTCTTCAAGATTTGCAATTAAATGTGCTAAATTCATTGAAGATTGGAATGAATCTTTATCTGATTTGAATTTAGAAGGTAGTGATAAACACTTGAGATTTAAATTCGTTGATGGTAAAAAAATTTCAACTGTTGGAGATAATTCTAAATCAGCTGCCGTAATTGGTGTTAAAGGCTCCGAATTATTATTTACACCAATTGAAGAATTGTGGGATCACGAAGCTAACATTGCTGAAAGAAAAGGTTTTACTATCCATTGGGAGCATTTTAATGAAATCGGTGATGTTCTAAGCGGTAGATTAATTTTGAGAAATAAAACTCGTGTTTGATAACTGAGTCATTAAAATTTTGTATATTGCCTGATTGTATAATGTTAATTAACCGAATATTTAGAGAAATTAGATACGTGTAGTGAATATCATTATTATTATAAAACTAGGTTTATCAAGAGGGTAACCCTCATCAACTGAAATATTTTTGATGTTTAGCCCATTACAAATAAACTAATATTGATAAATCGGCCCAAAATGTCAGTTCAGTACTCAGCTTCGTCCACTGGGTCGTTCATGAAGGCAATGCAGTCTGTGACCAGTGCATTGGATGTATTTGAAGTGAAAGAATTGGAACTGCCCAAGATTGAAGCTCTTGAAGATGATGATGTTGATCTTTCCATTTTAGATACATTTAAAGACATAAAATTTGAATATGATGAAGATGAGGACGATCAAAGCTCAGATGAAGATGATATTGTTGATTCTGGAGCGTATGAATTTCTTAAACAGAACTGTGAGCAAATAGCAAATGAAAGAAATGACATTAGCAGTGAAGAATTAGAACAGTCCATTACTTCAATATTAGTAGAAGCTACAAATGATGATAGCTTACAGTCTTTACTATTTGATATACTTGGTTTTGAACAATTTGACTTGATAGCTAGACTGATCAATGAAAAACAGCAGATCTTAGCTGAAATGAATAAGTCTTCAAGAAAGAAAGAGTTTTTATCTGCAAGAGATATTAGGAATCAAGTTAAATCAAATCAATTGAAAACTAAAAATCAAACTCTTCAACCAATGCAGGAAAATCAAAAGTACCCTCATGTGTTTAAAGCTGCTGATTCTGGTAATACAATTGCTTTTAACGGTCAGAAATTTGTTCTTCCATTTGGCTCAACTAGGGAATCAAGAGAATTGTATGAAGAAATCAATATACCTGCAAGTGAAAGTAAGAGATTAAAAGGCCCAAATGAAGTTCCTGTCTATATAGATGATTTAGACTTCCTGTGTAAAGGTACATTCAAAGGTTATAAATCTTTAAATAGAATGCAATCTTTGGTTTATCCTGTTGCTTACAATACGAATGAAAACATGCTAGTTTGTGCTCCTACTGGTGCTGGTAAAACAGATGTTGCATTATTATCTATTTTACACACAATTCAGCAATTCACAACAGAAACCTCAGATACAGTTGATATTGATTATAACGAGTTTAAAATTATTTATGTTGCTCCATTGAAAGCCTTAGCTGCTGAAATTGTTGAAAAATTCAGTTCGAAGTTAAAGTGGCTAGGCATTCAAGTGAGAGAATTAACTGGTGATATGCAATTAACAAAATCTGAAATTTTAACAACTCAGATTATTGTTACTACTCCTGAAAAATGGGATGTTGTTACTCGTAAAGGTAATGGTGATAATGAATTAATTGATAAAGTTCAATTATTAATTATTGATGAAGTCCATTTGTTACATGAAGATCGTGGTTCTGTTATTGAAACCTTAGTGGCTCGTACTTTAAGACAAGTTGAAAGTTCTCAATCAATGATTAGAGTTGTTGGTTTATCAGCTACTTTACCAAATTTTATTGATGTTGCTGATTTCTTAGGTGTTAATCGTCAAATTGGTATGTTCTTCTTTGATCAATCATTTCGTCCAATACCTTTAGAGCAAAAATTAATTGGTGTTCGTGGTAAAGCTGGTTCAAGGCAAGCTAGAGAAAATATTGATAAAGTATCATATGAAAAACTAGTAGAAGAAATAAGTAATGGAGCTCAAGTCATGGTTTTTGTGCACTCAAGAAAAGATACAGTTAAAACTGCAAGAACTTTTATTCAAATGGCTCAAAGCTTGCACGAAAGTTCATTTTTTGAATGTGAAGATTCTAAATCATATGATAAATATAGTAGGGAAATGGGTAAAAATCACAATAAAGACATGCGTGAACTCTTTCAAAATGGTTTTGGTGTTCATCACGCTGGTATGTTAAGAGCTGATCGTAATTTGACTGAAAAAATGTTTGCTAGCGGTGCTATCAAAGTTTTATGCTGTACTGCTACTTTAGCTTGGGGTGTTAACCTACCTGCTGCAGTGGTAATTGTTAAAGGTACTCAAGTTTATGATTCAAAAAAGGGTGGCTTCACTGATTTAGGTATATCTGATGTTATTCAAATTTTCGGTCGTGCTGGTAGACCTCAATATGAAAAATATGGTACTGGTATTTTATGTACTACAAGTGATAAATTAGATGAATATGTTAGGTTATTAACTTCCCAACATCCAATTGAGTCAAAGTTATCTGCTAAATTGGTTGATAATTTAAATGCTGAAATTTCACTAGGTACTGTTACTAATGTTGATGAAGGTGTTAAATGGTTGGGTTATACATATATGTTTGTTAGAATGAGACAAAACCCTTTTGCATATGGTATTGATTGGAAGGAAATTCAAGAAGATCCTCAACTATTTGAAAGAAGAACTCAAATGATCATGACAGCTGCAAGAAAATTGCATTCATTACAAATGATTATCTTTGATGAGAGATCTATGCATTTTATTTCAAAAGATTTGGGTAGAGTTGCTTCTGATTTTTATTTACTAAATGAAAGTGTTGAAATCTTTAACCAAATTTGCAATCCGAGAGCAACTGAAGCTGATATTTTATCAATGATATCTATGAGTAGTGAGTTTGACAGTATTAAATTTAGAGAAGAAGAGCTTGTCGAATTGACCAAATTAATGGAAGAAAAAATACAATGTCAAATTGCTTCTGAACCTGAATCATCATCCGGTAAAACCAATATTTTGTTGCAAGCATATATTTCAAAAGCTTCGATTAATGATTCTGCATTATTTTCTGATACTAATTATGTCGCTCAAAATTCCATTAGAATTTGTCGTGCTCTATTTTTAATTGGAATCCATAGAAGATGGGGTATTTTTGCCAAAGTTATGTTAGCTTTATGTAAATCTATTGAAAAAAGACTTTGGTCGTTTGAGCATCCAATCAAGCAATTTGATTTACCCCAACAAATTATTAGAAATATTGAAAGTAAGAACCCGTCAATGGATGATTTACGCCAATTAGAATCTTCAGAGTTAGGTGATTTAGTTCATAATTCTAGAATGGGTAATGTTTTATATAAATTAGTAGGTAAATTCCCAGTTATTTTAGTTGATGCTGAAATTTTTCCAATTACTAAAAATGTTATGAGAGTTCATATTGCTTTAGATCCTGATTTTGTTTGGGATGAAAAATATCATGGAAATGCTCAATTTTTCTGGGTTTTTGTTGAAGAATCAAATAAATCTGAAATTTTACACTTCGAGAAGTTCATTTTGAATAGAAAACAATTAAAAAATCCTCATGAGATGGATTTTATGGTTCCATTATCAGATCCATTACCACCACAAATTTTTATTAGGGTTGTCTCAGATTCTTGGATTGGTTCAGAAACTAGCCATAGTATTTCATTTCAGCATTTGATTAGACCTACAAATGATACTCTACAAACTAAATTATTAAGGTTGAATCCATTACCAGTTACAGCTTTACATAACGATGTTGTTGAATCTGTTTATAACAAGAAATTCAAATATTTCAATGCAATGCAAACAATGACATTCCACTCATTGTATAACACGAATGATAGTGTTTTTGTTGGTTCGCCAACTGGTTCAGGTAAAACGGTCGTTGCAGAATTAGCTATTTGGCACGCATTTAGAGATTTCCCAGGGTCCAAAATTGTTTATATTGCTCCAATGAAGGCATTAGTTAGAGAAAGAGTTGATGATTGGAGAGAAAGGTTAACTAGAATCACTGGTCATAAAGTTGTTGAACTAACGGGTGATTCTATTCCCGGTGTTAATGAAGTTAAGGAAGCAAGTATCATTATCACAACCCCAGAAAAATTTGACGGTATTTCACGTAATTGGCAAACAAGAAAATTCGTTCAAAAAGTTTCATTAGTCATTATGGATGAAATTCATTTGTTGGCAAGTGATCGTGGTCCAATTTTGGAAATGATTGTCAGTCGTATGAGATATATCGAATCACAAACTAAGAAACCAATCAGATTATTAGGGATGTCTACTGCTGTTTCAAATGCATTTGATATGGCTGGTTGGTTAGGTGTTAAAGATGGTTTGTTTAATTTCCCCCAATCTGTTCGTCCTGTTCCATTACAAATGTATATTGACGGTTTTCAGGATAATTTAGCATTTTGTCCATTGATGAAAACAATGAATAAACCTGCTTTCATGGCGATCAAAACTCATTCACCTGAAAAGCCTGTTTTAATTTTTGTTGCTTCACGTCGTCAAACTAGATTAACAGCTTTAGATTTAATCCACTTATGTGGGATGGAAGAAAATCCACGTAAATTTTTGAAGATGGATGAAAATGAATTAAACAACGCTTTGAAGAATGTTAAAGACGAGACCTTAAGATTAGCATTGCAGTTTGGTATTGGCTTACATCATGCCGGTTTAGTTGATAATGATCGTAAGATTTCACACAAATTGTTCCAGGATAATAAAATTCAAATTTTAGTTGCAACTTCTACATTAGCTTGGGGTGTTAATTTACCTGCTCATTTGGTTATTATCAAAGGTACCCAGTTTTTTGATGCTAAGATTGAAGCATATAGAGATATGGATTTAACTGATATTTTGCAAATGATGGGTCGTGCTGGTCGTCCTGCTTATGATACAAGTGGTACTGGTATTGTTTATACAAAGGAATCCAAGAAAATGTTCTATAAACATTTCTTAAATGTTGGTTTTCCAGTTGAGTCCTCATTGCATAAGGTTCTAGACGATCATATTGGTGCTGAAATTGCTTCTGGTACAATCAAGTCAAGACAAGATGCAATTGATTTCTTAATGTGGACCTTCTTATATAGAAGGGCTCACAATAATCCAACATATTATGGTATTGATGATACTTCAACTGACGGCATTAATACTTTTCTATCAAATTTAATTGACAGAACAATAGAAAATTTAAAAGAATCAAGTTGTGTTTTAACTGGGGATAAGTATATTTATCCAACTCCATATTTATCAATTTCATCATACTATTATATGTCTCATAAAACTATTAGAAATTTAGTTGGACAGATTTCACCAAATTCTTCATTCAGGGAATGTTTAAGATGGCTAAGTGAAGCTACTGAATATAATGAATTACCAACACGTCATGGCGAAGAAATCATGAATATGGAAATGTCAGAACAATTACGTTATCCTGCTGATGATTTAGTTGATTTACCAATATGGGATCCACATATTAAAACTTATTTATTATTGCAAGCATTTATGAGTAGAACAGATTTACCAATTGCTGATTACTCACAGGATACTGTTACAGTTTTGGATCAAGCGTTACGTATTTTACAAGCTTATATTGATGTTTCATCAGAACTTGGTTATTTAAAAACAGTTTTAATGTTTATTACACTGATGCAATGTATTAAACAAAGATATTGGTTTGATGATGATTCAGCATCAAATTTACCAGGCATTGATCTGAGAAGATTAAATGAATTTGATCAAGATGGTGATATGATTGAAATTTTATCCAAGAAGAAAAAGAATGAAGAAAGCTTGATGAATTTAATTGAAATTAATGAATTGAAAGACAGCAAATTAAATAATTTCATCCGCAGGAATAAAATTGAATCATCTGAGGTCAAGAATTTTAAATATCATATTTCAAAATTACCAGTTGGTGAATTAAACATTAAAGAACAAGTTAATTCAAATACTTTAATCGTTGAATTAAATCACACCAATTATCCAGTTAATTCAGATTTCAAAATGCTATTACCAAACTTCCCAAAATTACAGAAAGAATCCTGGTTTGTGATATTATCAGATTTAAACTATAGCGAATTACATTTAGTTAAAAGAGCAAATCCAACATCTTCAAGAAACGATAAAAAAGGTGGAATTTCGACAGAATTTAAAATTCCTGATAAATTAAAAGGGACTGAAGTAATTGTAATTGTGATTAATGATGCCTATGATATCTCATATGAGTCAAAAGTTGGCTTACTATAGAAATTTAATGTTATTTATATCTATGCCTTTTGTAATTAATCCGGACACCATCATTGAACATATATTTTTTCCATCTCATCGAAGACATTCTCTAATCATTAAAATGACAGAAAAGCAAGATAAATTGAATAAATTCCTTGAATGGGCTATTAGTAATGGTGCAGAGATATCTGAACAGATAAGCTTCAAGGTTAATGAAGAAGATTCACAAATTTATGCGGAAGCTAATACCAATATATCAAAAGATTCAACAAGTCCATTATTTTCTATTCCTGAATGTGTAACAATCAACCCTACTTTAGCAGAGGAATATTTCGGAGAAGAATCATCAGATAGAACTCCAATCTCCAAACTTTTATTGGCAAAATTGAAATTCGATAAAGAGGCGACAATTTTAAATGTTAATGGTAAAAAAGTTGATGGTAATGTATTCTTCAAGCCATACTTAGATTTGCTACCATCTGGTAAAGAAATTGGATCCCCACTGTTTTGGGATGGCAATGAAAGATCTTTGATAAAAGGTACAAACGCATTTTTATCTATTGATAAAATTTTGATTGAAATTTTAGAGGAATGGTATCAAGTAGTTTCTAAATTGAAATTAAATAAAGATACCAGCAAAGATTTAGAGTTCTATGAAGTTTTCAAAACTGGTAAACCTGAGCACTTTGCTACATATTTGAATCAAACTGAGGGAGTTTCATGGACAAGTTACCCAGCATATCTTTGGTCAAATTCCATTTTCACATCCAGAGCATTCCCATATATCTTACAGAAAGAATCAGAAACAGGAGCAAAGAAAGTTAATAGTTTGAATGAAGGTGTTTTATTACCAATTTTTGATTTATTAAATCATAAAACTGATTCTAAAATCAAATGGAATTTTAATAATGGAAAGTATTCTTTCAAAACTGAGTATGAAGTTGCTGAAAAAGCAGAGATTTTCAATAGTTATGGATTAAAGTCTAATGAAACCTTATTGTTTAATTATGGGTTTGTTTTAGCAAAGAACAAAGAAGACTATATTACGTTGGCATTAAGAGTTCCAGAAGATCAAGTTTCTAATGCTATGAGGTTCGGTGTTAAAGGGTTTAATGGAAATGATATTGTCTTCAATTTTGGTGATGAGGAAGGAATTAATGAAAATATTGTGAAATTATTTGAATATTTAGTTAAAACTAAAGATGAGAATTGCGTGACATTGAGAAATTCATTGCAAGGATTACAGCAATTAGAGAATATTTTAGAAAGTAAATATGAAGTCATTAAGAATATCAAGATCCCACCAAATTTAGATATCAATAAATCCATAATATTAAACAGTAAAAACTATAGAAATTTACAAAAATCATTTTTAGTGAAGAAATTAGAAATAATATCAAAAACTGAAAAGAATTTAATTAAAAAGCAT
The DNA here is from genome assembly GCA_030568845.1 of Millerago galiae. Lineage (NCBI taxonomy): Eukaryota > Fungi > Ascomycota > Saccharomycetes > Phaffomycetales > Phaffomycetaceae > Millerago > Millerago galiae. The sequence goes on along the minus strand of JAJMIZ010000012.1, from coordinate 131,964 downwards.
AAACCTGTTTCCTTTAAATCTTTATTCAAGAATGATACCGTTTTTGCTAATGCATTGTTGTTGACGTTTGGTATTGAGAGTTATGAGAAATTGATTTTGAGTGAAAATGATTTGAATCATGTTTTGATTTTATGGATTTTAAGAGTTCATAACAGAAATGAGTATAAAGAGAAGAATATATTACCTGAATGGATTTTCAAAAGATACGAAACTTTATTAAACTCAACGGCAATTCAAAAAGAAGATATAAGAGAATTCTTACCAAGTTATAGTTCATTATTTCCAAATTTGAGTAATAAGATACCTGAGGTCTTCAATAAAGGTAATTGGACTATTAGAAATTTTATTATAGCAGAGAAATTAAAAGAAGAGATTGTCTTCATTAGAAAATCCAGTAATGAAGCATATTTCATAGATTATCTAGAAATATAATTTAAAAAAAGTGTATATAGATTAATATATTTATTCAAAGAAATCATCCTCTTCTTCTTCGATTTCTTCTGTAGCATCTGGAGCATCTGGTTCTTGTTCCAATTCAGGTTTCTTACTGAAGATGTTCATGTTAGTTTTACCGTTTAATATATCATCCAAAGATAAAGGTAGTGTATTTTCTTTTAATTTCAATTCAATCTCTTTTTTAAATTCGCTTCTTCTTGCATCTGTTATTAATTTACCTTTTTTGACGTTTTCATCAGTTTCATCAGATTCTTTTGGATACAAAGAAATATATTTTCTATCATACGGAAAATTCGAATTGTATAAGACATCAATTTCACAATGGGCTAATTTTTTTCTCAATTTTTTCAACTCTTTCTTTAATTCTTTATTTTCATCCTCTTCACTAAATTTTTCATTTAATCTATTATATTCTTTTAATGTTGATTTATATTGTCTAATTGACTTCTTTTTTTCGAAGAATCTAACCAATTTATACTTTTGTGTTAATTCTTTAGCTTTTTGTGTAGCTTGGAGATCGATTAATTGAGTTTTCAAAGCTTTTATAGCTCTTTCTTTTTCAACTATTATGTTTGCAGGAATAGAGTCTCTTCTGTTCTGAAGCTGACGTTCCAAACTTCTCAACTGTTTCTTTGCTTTGGTGAGAGATAAAGGAGAATCTTTTTTTTGCTCTTTTCTATGGAACTTCTTTCTTTCTGACATGATTGAATTAAAATTGGAATTGATTACAAAATTTGTATAGTAAAAAAAAATATTTCATTTGACGCTGCCCGAACCGATGAGCATACAGGATATTTGGATTAATAGATGTTTATTAAAGATTTATTACTCTATAACGTCATTTATATGATCTTTAGCTGTATTTGGGATTAATGAACAAAACAGATTTAAATATAATACAATGTTTTTTGTGTTTTTCCTTATTTTAATTTATACTGGTAATACTCTGACACCAGCAATTCTATCGACAACAGGAGCTACAGCAGGATGTGAAAGCAGAGGGCCAATGAATGGAACACTTCTGAGGAAAGTGACGATAACTGCGAAGAAATCACCAAATAACTGTAAAATTCCAAAAGTTTCAATAATGAAACCAATGAAGGAATGCTTGATTAAAATCAACACTATACCCAGAACAAATGCAATAGAACCTCTGAGCTTTGCAGGACGTGCAAAGAACGAGAATGTCTTTTGTGGGCCAATAATAAGGACCAAACCAATGACAAACAATAAATTACCTAAAGCCAATAAAGCTGAATCAAAGAATGTGATGACACCAAGCAAAAAAAACACAAAACCAGAAGCTGTGAAAGCTACTCCAAATTCTAGAGACTGTTAGTACCAAATCTATCCATTGATCAACTCTTCTACTTACTTTGAGTCTCCGAAAGCCAAACCATTTGTTCTTTTCCTTGTTTGTTTATAAAAGATAAAAATAAAAATTTCAGCATTTTAATCTAAAATTAATTTATATGCTTCCATGGCAGTATCCAATAGGGTTTTTGTGTCCCAAATGTAACAACACCGGCTATAAGCCTAGTGGAAAATCGTGTAAAGATTGCTGGACACGGTTTGGTCCTCGCAATAACGTCCAGTACATTAAACCAACTTTGGTACAGTCACAAAACTCAGGACTAAGAATTCCCTTTACCAACACAAGAATTGACGATGGATTCAATCTCAGGCAAGACCAAGGTGCTTTAGCCATTTATCAGGCACCTCCTGTACCTATTCAGCAACAACAACCAGTGATACCTCCAGCAGAACCTCCCTCATACGACACTTATCAGACTGTACCACAAGGAAGACCACAGCAATACCAACAACCTATATTTCAGCCAGTCTATCAACAGCCAATGTATCAGGCACCACTACCTCCAAGAGTAGTCCAGCCTGGCGACCCATCCATTGGAGGAATACTGTGTGGAAGGTGTCGTGGTAAAGGTTACACTGGTGGTGGCTTTCTCAATGACTACGAATCATGCAGAATATGTGGAGGCACTGGAAGGGTTTTCTGCTAGAATTTAATGATTACACGATTTTATGACACATTGTCGTAGTCTCATCACCATAGCTTCAAGCATTATTGCTTAGAAGTCACGATTAATAATAGAAGTTGATTAATAAAATCACCAGCAAGAATCCTTCAAAATATTCTCGAATTCAAATCACCAGATACGCATACTTATGTCACAATCAATGCGAAATTTCCCTTACATGTGAAGTGTTTTAATACTTCTATTGTTAATTTTATGGCATTCTGTAAAGGGTTTCATTGCCGAAGATTAGTAAGGACCTTAATAATATTAATAAGACAGGAATTTTAGTATAAATTGGGGTGAAGTTAGTCAATTCTTCAATAAAATCAAATGACTTCAATTGCAATCGTCGGTGCTCACGGTTTCTTAGCAAAACCAATAATTCTAGCTTTATTATCAGAGCCATACATCTGAAAGATCAAAACTATCAGAATTGTCACAAGTAAACCAGAGGATAAAATTTCTGATTCTGATAAAGTTGAATACTTCAATTATAAAGAGTCCTCATTGCTTGATGCTTTAAAAGGTTTTGATGTTGTTATCAGTTTAGTTAATGTCCCTGCTGGTCCAAATAATGAAATTTTAGCTTCCGTTATTGCAAATCAACCAAAATTATACATCCCATCTCAATTTGGTTGTGATGTTGAAGCTACTCAAGCTGATTTCCCTGGATTTTTAAGCATTAAATCTGATCATTCCAATGCTGCCAGAGCTGCTGGTATTAAAACCGTTGATATTGCCTCAACTTTCTTTTATGACGGTGAAACTTTTATTGGAATCCCTGTCCCATTCTACCCAATTAAAGACAATTCGATTGAAATCATTGGTGAAGAAAATGCAGAAGTTCAATTCTCTAATTTCAAAGACATTGGTCAAGTCGTTGCAATTGCATCAACTTATCCAGATTATTCAAAATTACCAGATAAGTTAAGAATTTATTCAGATTCAACAACTGTTGGTGCACTTATTGAAAAGTATGAAAAGAAGAATGGTGTTAAATTATCTGTTTCCCACAAAGATTTCGCATCCACTTTCAGCACTTTAAAAGAAAATCATGCTAAAAATGGTGTTGATTGGACTCAATTTGTCACTTATTTAAACCTCATTCAAATCTCTGGTGATGGTAAAGGTGCTATATTCACTTCAGAAAACGAAAGAGAATTCATTAATCCAAATGAATCTCTATTTAAATGGAGTAAATTTTAATATACGGTTTATGACTAACAAAACATATAGTTTCATGACTCATCAAGTCCAATATGACCGAACTGTAAGATAGAATGTTCTTATACTCATAGAACTGATCTCTAAACACACTAATATATCTGAACTTATTTGTTGTTATCACATGCTCAAAGAATCGCACACAACCAGCTCATCGCTGCGCAGAAATTTTTTCGAGTAAAATTTTCCATCATTAATATTTATACTTAAGAAACAATGTCAGAAAAATCTAGAGCTCGTCCTTTACAGAGAGTCTCTAACGACTCTGCTCTTGCAACAAGACCTGCATCTCCTTATACTTTGAATCCTCCAATCGATCATGACGGCTTATCATGGCCATCAATAGGTGCAAGATCAAGAATTGAAGCGACCGAAGAAGAGGCTGCAGCCCGTGAACAAAGAATAAGTGACGCAGTTAAAGTCATTTTAACGGAGTTGGGTGAGGACCCATCCAGAGAGGGTTTATTAGAAACTCCAGAACGTTATGCTCGTGCAATGCTGTTTTTCACAAAAGGTTATGAAGATAACATTCGTGATGTTATTAAAAATGCTGTTTTCGAAGAAGACCATGACGAAATGGTTATCGTTCGTGATATCGAAATCTTCTCTTTATGTGAGCATCATTTAGTCCCTTTCTTTGGTAAAGTTCATATTGGTTATATCCCAAATAAAAAAGTTTTGGGTCTGTCGAAATTAGCAAGATTAGCTGAAATGTATGCAAGAAGATTCCAAGTTCAAGAAAGATTAACAAAACAAATAGCAATGGCCTTAACTGAAACTTTAAAACCAAGAGGTGTTGCAGTCGTTATTGAGGCAACTCATATGTGTATGGTTAGTCGTGGTGTCCAAAAGTCTGGTTCTTCAACTGTTACAAGTTGTATGTTGGGTTGCTTCAGAGAAGCTCAAAAGACAAGAGAAGAATTCCTAACGTTATTAGGAAAAAGATAAAAACAAGAAAAAAGACAAAAATAATAGAATACTGTAAATAATAGATGTAATGATTCAATTAAATTAATCGTAATATTTTTCTTTATCATCTATACAAGGACTTAATTTCTTATCTTCTTTCTTTGATTTGGTTTTGCTGATTTACCACTTGCTCCAATTGTAATATTAACTTTTGGTGGTACTGTGAAACCAAAAGATTTGGCAACTTTGACTAAATCCAACTTATCAATTTGATAGACAGTTTTTAGATGATGTGATGAATAAGCTTGTAAATATGATCTATAACCATCTTTTGCGCTTTGATGCAACCAGTAGTTTGAACTGATTAACTTTTCTAACTGTTTTTGAACGTTTGCGATTTTATTTGTTGGGAATTCGTATTCGTTTAATGGGACTTTAGCAGCTTTCAAGTAACGTAAAAATCCTAACTCAGTTGGTGTTAAGAACATCAAAGATTTACCTTGTGCTTTTGTACCCCTGGCTGTTCTACCAACTCTATGAATATAATCTCTTGGATCATCAGGTGGATCAAATTGAATAATCCAATCAACTGATGGAATATCTAAACCTCTTGCTGCAACATCTGTACAGATTAATATACCTTGCTTTGCATTACAAAATTCAAAAAATGTGTTGGTTCTTTTTGTTTGCTTTTGTTTACCATGTAAATCTAAAACTGGCAAGTCAATATAATTTAATAATTCTGAATAATATTTAACAGAATTACACGATGATAAAAACACAATTATTTTCTTTTTAATATTTTTCTTTAAAAATGAAAATAATAATAAGAACCTTTTATCACTCTCACAAACCACATAGCCTTGTTCTAATCTATCGACAGTTGATGCACCTTCTGCGTTTTCAACATTAATGAATAATGGTCCTGGTCTTAATGAAATTCTAGCTAAATCTTCAACTTTTGTTGTTTGTGTTGCAGAAAACAACATACTTTGTCTTTCTTGGCTTGGTAAAATTTTAATAATTTGTTTCATTTCTTCTTCAAAACCAATTTCTAAAATTCTATCAGCTTCATCAATAACTAGAGCTTTTAAATTCTTAAACACAAAACCTTCAGTATTCTGTAAATGATCTAATAATCTACCTGGTGTGGCGATCAATAAATTAACACCTTTGACTAATTTTTCAGCTTCTGCTCTACGATTAGCACCACCAATAACAATACCTAAACTTTGTGAATGGAATTGCATTAATTCTCTTGCGACACCGAAAATTTGTAAAGCTAATTCTCTTGTTGGCGACACAACAATAACACCCGTACCATTTCTTGGTTTGAACTTTAATGAATATAATAATTCAATTGCTGGAATTAAAAATGCTAACGTTTTACCTGAACCAGTTTTTGCTGCACCTAAAACATCACGGCCTGCTAATAAAGGTGGGATTGTACGAGCTTGAACTTGGGTCATTTTAGTGAAACCCATTTCATTGATGGCTTTTAATGTCAAATCTGATAATTTATAATCTTTGAATTCATCAGATTGAATTTCTGATGGAGTCTCAGCAGCTGGTTTTGATTTAAATGGCTCTGGTCTTTCTTCTTCAGATTCTTCTTCTTCAGCTTCTTCATCCTCAGATTCTTCTTTAGCTGCTTTCTTGTCTTTTGGGGCACCAATTAAAGCTGCGATTTCATCATATTCTGCGTCAACAGCATCAACCAATTTATCAGTATCTTCTTCTGCTTCAACTTCTTCATGTTTTCTTTTTTGTGATTTAATTTTTTCAGTTTGTTTAACCTCTTTGGTCTTAGAGCCTCTTGACTTTTTAGCTCTGACCATTTTCAATAACTAAATAGAAGAAATCAATGAAGGTTAAGTTAATTATAAATTTCTTTAAATTTTTTTTATAAAAATTTTTTTAATCACGAAAAACTCCAGAAACGGAATAATTCCCAAGAAAGAAGTCAGAGATGAGATGCTGCGCATACCGAAGTTTTGGAATATATAAATATATAAATATATAAATAAATATAATTAAATAATTAAATAACGTTATTTTAAACCAATGCTTTGTAACTCAAACTTTCCAACAAGCTCAGGAATGACTAGCTCATAATCTTTGGTTTCACTGCGAATATTGGTTGAGTCTTTTTCAACATGGATTCTTGTAATTAAGCAATTCTCAGTAACATTTGAGTATAGTTCTCTGAACTTTCTAATTTCAAAATATTTGTCGTCTTGCAAAGGACCTGGTAATTTTGAATCACCAACTTTGTAGCCGCTGTTTGAGTTTTGGAATGGTATAATGTCAGCCCAGTTTCTTCTATTTAAAAATTCTTTGTTGTCTCTTAAATTATCGTCAACATCAGTTTGGAAAATTGGCACCATATCTTCATCTGTATTAAAATCAAAATGATGAATTCCTGATCTTTTATTTAATAAAGCTGCCATTGCATTTGGCGGTGGGGTGTTCACAATAGCCGAGGAAATGATATTAAACATTAATCTTGGGTCATATTCTGGAGAGTGAATAACTTTATCATTAATTTTATGATATTTTTCTTTATTGAATAAATGGCGTGCATGAATTTTGGACTTGAATCTACCCACAGCAGCTAAATGAACATCACCAGATAAGATAGTAATTCTAATCCCATTTTCGGATCCAAATTTTTGTAATTTACCAACTAATGCATTTCTTTCATGTTTATGGTCATGAGAACACCAATGATCGTTTAAATCATCTAGAACTTCCACCGAGCCATCAAACTCATTAACCAAACCTTTGGCAATAATGCCTTTTTGAGCTAATTTTCTGATTGGTAGTAAAAGTGGTGAAGATAGAATAGTCTCTAACCAAACTAATCTTGGATATGCAATAGGAACTCCTAGTAAGACTAAAAGATGCTTCAAGTTTTGATCATTTTTAACTTCTTGATTCAATCTCTTGAAAACTTCATTGTAAGTATCGTCTGTGACAATTTGTTTTAGCTTTCTCTCAGTTCTACAATCTAAACCTAGAAATCCAATACTGTGACCTAACTTTGCAAAAACTGAATGTGATCTTTCATGAATATAAGGACCTTTTTGGTTACCTAAAATCCAAGAAGAATCATTCAAATACTCATCAGTTTCATTAATTGAAACTTGATGCTGAAACAGCATATAGTAATCATAAGCAACGTTACCAACACCACTAAATATTTCATTTCTCATGGTTGAATCATGATAAGAACCAAACCCATCAATTATATCATGATCATCGAATATATTAACACATGGGATGCAGGCCATCGCTAAAGGATATAGCGACTGTAAAGTTGAAGAATTAATACCTTTCCAATAACCTTTTCCAAACCAACCTAGATATTGATTTAAATAGAAATTATGAAATGAATTAACCATTTCATCGCTTATTTTGGCATTACGTTTCTTAATTGGATTTTTTTCAATTAACCAAGAATGGAATTCCTCTGAAGAATTCTTAATTGCATCACAATAAACTTGATCACCACCACCTAACATGACATGATATCTATTTTCATTGAAATGATGTTTTAGAACGTCATACCATAAAGAACCTTTAAAATTATCAGTTACTGTAGCCAAAGAAAATCCATTACATGAATATGAAACAATATTCATTGGTTGATCTGCTTTTGGTAAAAAGAATTCAAAAGTTTTTACGTTATTGACGGTATAACGAACCTTTTGCTCGAATCCATTTAATTCTAAATTGATTTGAAATCTCCAAAAGGTGTAACCATTTCTTCTATCAAAAGCTTTCCCAGGGAAAGTACCAAACTTCAAATGATTGGATGAATTAACATCACCATAAGCATAATTAATTTCAGGAGTAGCTGTTGTAGTTTCATCTTTCAAAACAAGCATTATGGAACCTCTGTAATTATTTGACCCGTTTTCTAAACAACCAATAAATCTTAATATTGGGCCACATCTTATATCTAAGCCCTGTATTGGCCCGTCAATAGGTACTGAATCAGGTATAGTTTGGGATTCCTGCAGTTTGGAGAAAAAATACTCGAGGGAATGAACTTCTGTTCCCCAGTCTTCAACACTAACTGACATTAAATCTGATTAATAAATGATAAATATGAGAATTCCTATAAAATGAGTTTCAAGATGAGATGCTTATGATCCGTTCTGACAATTACTCAAGAGAAGTTCAGCCATACGTTCTATAAATTACGCTATGTTTGACACATTTATGAAGAGAAGTATAAGACCAGTGTAGTCGCTATATTATTGATGTCCGCATTCTTTTTCCTATTGTTATATTGATTTAGTACCTATATTTTCGAAATTAAGTTCATTTCAAGATTTGATTTTACATCTCATCACTGAGTACCAAGACAAAAAGGCATGGGAGTAGGACAATAATAAACACCTGTAGTTAGTAAATGACCAAATTCATATATCAATATACCAATGTAATAAATATACGATAATGAATATCCTAAAATGAATAGCAAAAGTTTCATCCTCAATACCCAAAAATAATTCACCGAATAAATTCTTAATCATAGATAAAATGCCACAAATCTATTCATACTCACAATCAATTGAAGTTGCAGCTGCTGTAGCCAGACAGATAATCGATATCCAAGATGCTACACTTGAAAAGAAGGAATCATTCGATATCGCAATCTCTGGTGGTTCTTTAGGGAAAGTGTTAAAGGCTGGTTTAATCGATAATAAAGAACTTTCATCAAAAGTTAGATGGGAAAACTGGAAAGTTTACTTTGCTGACGAGAGGCTAGTCCCATTGGATCATGAGGACTCAAATTATGGATTGTTCAATTCTTTGGTGTTGAAAGAATTAGCCCAAACGGGTCACAATGGTCCAATTGTCTATACAATAAATGAAAACTTATTACATGAATCAGATACTTTGACGGATAACGAGATTGCTGAAGAGTATTCTTCTCTATTACCAGAATCATTTGATTTGATCTTGTTGGGTGTCGGTCCTGATGGTCATACTTGCTCTTTATTCCCAGGCCATAAATTGTTAAAAGAAGAGTCTGTTAAAGTTGCTTCAATTGATAATTCCCCAAAACCTCCACCAAGAAGAATCACAATCACATTCCCAGTCCTACGTGAAGCTAAAAACATTTCATTTGTTGCTGAGGGTGCTTCAAAAGCTGTAATTTTTAAACAAATTTTTGGTACTGAGAAGACTGGTTTGCCTGCAGAATTAGTCAATGAATTACCCTTACCGATAGCTTGGTTCACAAACGACGAAGCTTTACAAGATGTACCTGTAACTCCCTCTAAATACTAAATATACAATCTTTTTAGTGAATATCAACACTTCCTAAAACTTGCCAATCTTCAACTAGTCCTTCACATCTAACAATTTTCAAAATTCCACCATTCCAGCCTAATCTCAATTCTTCTAAATCATATGAGTCACAATTCAAATAGTCTGATATTCTTGTACTTATTGTTCTTATCAATGCATTGTCAAAATGTGTTAAATCTGTATAAATTAGTGAAATATGTGGATCAAATTCATTAATAGACCAATCGTGTGCCTTATCTATTGCCATTTCTTCATCTTTCACCCTAGGCAACTCTACAAACATCTCTCTTATAATTTCACTAAAGCTAACTAAATTTTTAGTCTTCTTACAGCCAATGAACAGTTTCTTAAAAAATGAATTTTTATCATTAATCACAACTGAATCCAAATAAACATCAATTTCAAACTCTTTCAATGCTGCAACACATCCTTTCAATACTGTTGTAACATCTGTTTGTGAATTGATGGATAAGTTAGACGTTATCGTTATATGAGGTTCAAAATGTGGTGATGCTGGAAAAAGTGGTGATAAACTTGAAATTAATGAAGTCAATGTCTCACTGATTGCTGAGTTCTTTCTGGGACAGAGCCAGAGTGCTATCCCTTTGAATGAAAGTTAGTAGTGAAACTCTAAAGTATTTGAACAGTACTCACCCATCCTTAGTTATAAATACTTAAAAGTTTGGTACGCGAAAATTAATTAAGGCAAATACTTTGTAGATTTGAGCTTATGATTATTATTAATACTTTATAAGGCTCATTCGAGGAAGTTTGCAATTGAGTTAATAAATCTGATTTAATTTCAAATATTCTTTTATAATCATAAATATTACTGATTGGTATCTCTTTTCGACTAGATTTCTACACCATCAAATTTATGTTCACCTACGCTAATATTGATGAAACCTTTCTTAATTTCTTGATGATTTCCTTTTATCCTTGTCAGTTATACTTTTAGGGCGATGTTTAATTGAAGCTTATTTTCTTCAATTAAATATTGTATGTAGTTGAACAAAGCGAGAGGTGCTTGTTCGATCCTCGTATAATGCTGTATCATTACATTGATATCTGCTGATTTATCACAATGTGACAAAGAATCAATCGAAGCTTATTAGCAATATAGAACAAGGAAAATTATTTATGATGAGACAAAGAAAGATTCTATTACACAAGCAACTACTATTAAATTCGCTTATTATTTCTTTCCATATCTTTCAAGAACTCAAATTCCAACCTCAAAGTATCACTACGATAATCTAATCTCATTGGTGGAACATTTGATCTTTGAATTGAATACTCATCTATGTCTTCATGATCGATGTATGATTCTCTATATTTGATTCCAATCCAATGAGCCTTCAATGACCCATTAAATTCTGAATTAAGCACAGAGTTTCTTGCTAATTCACAAAGATCGACACTACCAAGTTTGTTGATTGATGCAGCTAATGAATATTCTTCAATTAATGGATCTCTTGTCAAACTAGAGAATAATGGTTTATTTGTACTTAATGAAACTTTTAAACCTTTATGGAAAAAATCAATTATTGGATGTGTCGTATATGTAGGCTCTGTGTTTCTATCATCATCATTCAAAAATTGAACCCTTTTATTCCATGTTAATGGTGACATTGTGATACCAATTTGCTTTAAATAATACAAGTACTGCAATACTGGATAATTTTCTAATTTTTCTCCATTAATTATGCCTTTAGCTAATAAAAAACTTGCTGATAAGCTTTCTGTTATAATACCATGCCCTGATTTACTTGATATGGATGCAGCATGTGGTCTTAATGAGAATGTGTTGAAACCCCTTGATTTTCTATATTCATTTAGATTTGAAATGTTTAAATAAATATAATACAAATAATAACAATAGGGTGGATTTGTTGAATTATTCCAATTTCTTGGTGCTTGTAATTTTTTAAAATCGAATAAGCTCTCATCATTATGATTTGCAGATGATAAAACATTGATCGTTGATACTTTTGTTAAAAAGAAATGCAATTTTGGGTTCTTTAATGGATTTATTGAAATTTCGAATAATTCTTTAAAAATTAAATCTAGATATTCTTGAAAATTTAAAACTTTGTTTGATTCTTTTAAACTTGAAAAGTTTCTAGGTATAATTATATTCCACTTCACGTTGTGGCTAACCAATCTATTATCAATAATCCAACTGGAAATTGATTCCCATTTTGATTTATACCCAAACCTTTCATAATCTGACATTAAATTAAAACTTAACCCCATTTCGCCATATTGATACTTGCTTTTTTCATAATCACTCATTACATATTTCATCATTGAACTCAAATATTCTCCTTTGATTTTATTATCAATTCTTAAAAAAGTTTTGTCAATTCTTAATAAATATTCGTTTTTAATTATATGCTCATAAGAGGCATCTGAATCAACGGTCAAATTAAACGGGTCATTTTTATCAATCAAACCAAATTCAAACAAATCATCAATATTAAACCTCTTCTTAGAATCATTTGCAAAATATGGTTCAAACAATTCTTCCAATGTCATTGATACTCCATTTTCCTCATAGACGACTCTCTTTGGCTCTGTTTTTAACTTATCATTGATTATATATAGCAATGAATTCTTTGACATTGACATTGAAACACCAATGTTATTATCGATCTTTCTGGCATTATAAAAATCTCTATGTGGATTCAATTTTGTCAAATAAATTTCTCTGCTTTCATTTAATAATGAATATGATTCATATTTCGCTTTCAAAAAGTCATTTCTTCTCGAACATAGCAGTGAACCAATTTTTGATACACTTGAATCAATAATATGACTTAAATCTTTAAAGTATTCGTCAAATGTTGGCTTTTTACTATGATTGAATCCATGGAAATAATAATTCCCATGCTTTTCTCTCTTTAAAGTGGGTAAGTTGGATTGATCACCAATTTTACTTTTCAAAACAGTCTTTATATAATCGTTTATATCAAATTTCTCTCCTGAATATTTTGGGTTATCATTCATATCAAAATAATAATCTGATTTGCCATAATCATCTGAATAATGCCACCCCTTTGCCGGTGGTTTTGAATATGTCTCCCAATTATATCGATCATTGATAGGATTGTCAATATTTCTTTGATTTGATATTCCGATATATTTATCTCTCAACCTCATACACTCCATTAAATGCTCACAAAAGTTACTCAGCTCATTTGAATACTGTTGAGTTTGTTGTAATTCTTCATAAACACCATCATTTTTATAAATATCATCCAGTTCATCATAAATAAACTTTCCCAGTGTTGATTGATTATCAAACCTTGTATCTAATGGAATTGTATCACCTTCAATACCAACTTCATGGTGGTCTTTGGGTATTATTCTTGTAGCATTAATCTTATATAATAGCTGGTCTTGCGAAAGAAAGTTAACGATTGAGTTTCTCTTCTGCCTTTCTGTGTTTTCAAGCTGGAGATCTGACTCAGTGAAGGCAATTGAGTTCCTTCTGAACATTATAAACAAAACTTATATTCTTCGGATAAGAATTTTTCTGCCATAACAAAACGGTTATCCTGGAGAAAATTAAATGCCTACACTTATTCTATCTGATCTAATTAACTTATTTATTTATATGCAATTAACTTTTTAGCATTCTCTAATATCTCTTTAAACTCTTTTCGCTTCACTAAGAATTCTGAGTCTTCATCTAACCCTAACCAGGAAATTGGTTCTAAGATAGGAAGATCAGCAATCCATTTTTCATAATCGTTAACCAATCTACCTTCTGGAGGCCTTAATATAACTCCATGATCCTTAATCAAATTAAAATCAATCTCAAAGGATTTACCCGTGAAAATGTAATCTGATAAATCTTTTAAATATTCTAAATCTGATAAAACATCAACTTTACCACCATATATGATTCCACCAATAACCGAACTAATTAACTTCCAATCTAAAACTTCTGGTGAAACATGTGATTTCCCAGTATGGAGTGTATCAAATAGCTTATCAATGAAGTAAAAAGCACTTTGGAAATCAGAATCATTAAAATCATATGCCTTGGTAAAACCTTTCGGAACATATTTTGTTCTTTCTTGAAGTATTGAATGAAACCATGTAATCAAGTAGTAAATGTATTGTTTTTCAACTGGTATAATTTCGGCTGAAGGTTTAAAGTTTTCTTGAAATATAGATTTAATACCTGGATTACTTTCAAACATCAAAACTGTTGAATTTCTAATGATTGATATTGGGATTTCTGCTCTTGAATCACAAGTTAAGAATAGCCTAAAGGTCTTATTAGACTGGTATGAGCTGAATGTTTTTTCGAATGACTCTAACCAATCTGGTGAAATATGAGCATTTTGAATTAAAACCCAACCCCCTTGCCTTGATGCTTTGCTGATTTCACGATTTGCCATTTTGATACTTTCTAATGAACCTAATGAAACAATTTTCAAGTCCATAGCTTCCTTTTGACATAGTTCTAAAACTTTGTAAGTTGGATCTAACGAACTTGCTGATGTTAAAATGATTGATTTTCCATTATTATTTTCAATTACACTATTTAAATCCAAAGGTTTGTGTGTTTTTAATGACTTCAGAAGATATTCAAATATGCTGCTAAACGATTCTCTAGAATCTTGTCTTAATACTCCATTTAAAATCAGTTCAAATGGATTCGTATCAATATTTTTCTCTTTTAATTGGCTTATTATTCCTTCTGGGTTACTAGATTTCAAGGAACTAGTGAGTACCTCCTTTGGTATGTGAACTGATAGTTTTGCAAATGCATCCTTCAATATTTCAACTTTTTCATCTGCATCATAAATTCCAGATTCAAGTAATTTTAGAATGCAAGTCGAGTATGATTCATTATCTCTTTCGGTAACCAATAACATATTAAATGCAATCAATATTGATTTTCTATCCCTTTCTGTCAACGAAAGCGAAATATTATTAAAAACTTCTTTGTATAATTCCTCTAATAAATAAAAGACCCTTGAAGATGTGCCTTTCTTTTCTGATTTATTTAAAACTTGTTGTATCCATAAAATGTAATCATTCAGTGAAAATTGATAGAATAAGTGTAGATTTCCTAGTTTATTTAACAATGAAAATAAACCGGATGATGATTTAGCAAATGGCTGGAATACTGCACTAATTTCTGCAATCTCGTTCATGACACCCATAGTTTCTTTGATCTTTTGGTTAACATCTGTAGCTTTTTGTTTGATATCTTCAAGATTTTGTAGTAAATCCAAATTGTCTAATAAATTACCTTCCATGTTTAATGATTCCAATAATATATTCTCTAATGAATTCAACTCAAATTTATAATTATTACTTAGCTTAACATAGTCTAACTTCTTTTGATAAACCTCCGGTTTCTCAGATTTAACAATCATATCTAATGATTTGATTTCCAAACTAGTCTCTGTGACATTGAAATCAATGACTGTGGTTGTAGCATAAACAAATTTAGGAATCTTGACTGTATGGTCTTTGGTGTATAAAACTAAATTGAAATCTGGAGAGCAATCAACATCTTTATCACCTATTTTTATTAATGTTCTACCACCAATCTTTTGATAATCACCACTTAACAAAGGAGCTAAAATTGGATCGAAATATTCTGCATCTTGAACTATCAAGTTACCGCCAAATCTTAAAGCGTTTTGAAGATCATGAATGAAGCTTTTATTCAAAAAACTTGTTAAAGAAACTTTTCCCTCAAGTTTATTGCATAGGGTCTGTAATAAGTTTCCAACTCCATCGATAACATATCTGACTTTTGGGAATTCAATTCTTTCCAAGATTGTAACATTTTCGAAAAACAGCTCATCATTAGGTAAACCACATCTCTCCCACTGAACTAAGTTGGTGGTTGTATTTAATATGTCAGTAACTTTCGTATATGTAAACTCAAACCCGTTAGATTTAAGAAAATTGGACCAAATCTTATATTGTTCAGTTCTAAATTTATAGTCCATGACACCAGAATATGTAAAAACACTAGCAGATAGTAAGCTCTCAGGAATTAAATTTTGTACTTGATCTTTGAATGATTTAATAGTTTCAATCCATCTATTCTTCTCATCTTCTAGATTTTGAACAATATTCATAGAGCGTTCAGTCCTATTTTCAACAACTTTAATTTCACTCCTAATATTTTCAGTTTCACGAATCATTTGAGTATAACCATTCTTATAATTGGTAATGCTTTCATCTAACTCTTCAATCATATCATCCGCGGCAGCTAGTCTTGCTCTTGTTTGTTGAGACTCTAGTTCAAGTTGTTCAATTTCATCTTGTAATGGGCCAACTTTGCCTAAAACTATAGAATATCTAACTTGAGCTTCAACCCACTGTAATAAAGGACCACATGCTTGTGATGCTCTAAATGCAGCTTGTTGGTTATATTCAGGTTTTGAAAGATAATTAACTTCCATATACTCACGAACTTCCGGTGTTACTTGTTGCTCACAATCAAAATGAACTATATTGTAAATAAAATCGTCTTTACGAATAATTGATTGGACATCCCTCCATGAATTTACTTCATAACATAGTAGAATACAAACAGACTCCAAAATCAGCTGAATCGTCGCAGGTGGTGATGACATTGATCTTAATTCAGTCAAATGCTGTTTTTTAATATTTTGAACTCCAGCACGAGCTTCCAAAACGGCAGGTTCAGCTAATTCCAGATCTCTTAGAACTTGTTCTCTTCTTTTTTCAATAATAATATCTTGTTTACTTAATGTTTTTTTGATCGCAATAGAAGCTTCTTTCTTTCTTTCACTAAGATTTTGATCTTCTAAAATTCTGTTTAGCATTTCATGCGCTTCAAGCTCTTTTTTTTTCAACGATTCTTGCTTTTGGGTGAGCTCTTTTCTTTGATGAGAGACGGTTAAAACTGTTTCTTTAAGTTTTATAACACCATTATTGGTACGTCTTTGACTTTCATCCAAAAGCTTTTGTCTCTGATTAAATAAGTAAATGAAGTTATCAATCAATTGAAAGAATTTAGCAGGGGGCTGTTGCTCTGGGTTTGAATTATGAATGAAAATTAATGATTTTACAACACTCTCTATTGCTCCAATTGGAGACATTTGTAATTTTTTGACAGCAATTTGAGTCATTGTTTTCTCAGACATTTCACCAATCCAATCTATAACACATCTATTGAACAAAGCAGGCGAGCTAATAATCTGAGGACCATCTTGTGTGTCAATCCCAGTCATAGTGAATACAACATGAAGATTTTGGCTGATATTAGAAATTAGGATATTTTCAACTTCATCATCTGAATCAACTAAGACATTATTCATTTGAGATTGATCTCTTACAGATCTTAACAATAGTGAATATTCATCTGGGTCAAATAAATCATTAATTTGACCATTGGCTAACAAACTATTGATTCTTTCAAAGAATGCTGGTTGCTTAATGTTGGAGGTGTCCAACAAGAAGACCAACTTTTCACCTTCAACACCGCACGCTTTCAGAATTTCTTTCAAAGTTTGGTCAAATTGGTAGATTGAATAATTTCTATTTATATTTAATTGATTAACCTTCAACCCATTCATCCAAGCTACAAATTTAGTTAGGGTCCTTTTACCACTTCCGCTTGGTCCAATAAGCATCAAATGACCACCTGATTGTTTCAAAACTCTATCTATGTTCAATATCTCTTGAATTAGTGAATCATAAAAAACAAAATCCACATCTAACATCTCCTGAGTAAAAACATCAAATTTATCCTTTATAAACTGACTAATTGACTCCAATGAAACTTCAGAATAATTCAAGGATAGCCAATTACTATATAAGATTGGACATTTTAAAACCACAGCTTGATTCAAGTTGGGGAAATGATTGTTAATCACATCTTTGATTATAGCAAATGAGCTTTCTTTCTCAGAAGCTGTGACTAATCTGTCTGAAAATAATCTTATAGCTTCATGAATAAATAACCTAATCAAATCATCCATTTCTAGAGATTCTTCCATATTAGTTGAAAGTGCGGAATACAAGCCTCTAACCCATCTAGTAAGTTCACGAGGTGTATATATGTAATGAGGTTGATTCTCAGTTGTAAATATATCAGATATCTTGGTATAAATCTCAAGCATTGATTCTGTAAGCTCTCTGGAAAAGCCTTTCAAATGAGGTATTATCTTCAAAAGTGCATTAATAAATGAATCATAAATTTGAAATAATGAAGATAGACCAGGATAGTCAACCATAATAACAGGAGTGTGAGACAAAAACCTTTCAGACAATTGATAACGACCGGCGTCAGTAGATGGGTTACATGCACCAACAAATTGAATATCCTGAATTGATACCCATTGCTTTTCAGCAACTTTCCAGAATCCACGCTTTTCAACCAACTGGCGTAAAAATGCAATAACAGTTTGAGTTCCAAATTCATCTGGTTTTGGAAGATTGATTTCATCAGTAAATACCACAACACGTTTACCGACAGTCTTTGGCCTCAAAATAAAACCATCGTTTGTACGAATATAGTCACAGCATTGTTCTATTGCTCTGAGTACAATAGTTGGATCGGTCTCTTTGGAAAAATTCAAATTAATCAAATCAATCTCTGGTGATTTTTGTAAAACTGCATATAAAGACATAGTTTTACCAGCCCCAGGTGGACCACATAATATCAATGAAGCATTTTGAGAAAGCACTGAATGAATAACATCCTCATGTCTTAAGGTATCTGTAGTTTCTATAACAGTGTTTGGATTGACAATTGAATACGGGTCTAATGAAATTGACAATGGATAATAACGTTTGATTTGACCTTCAACATTAACATAGTAATCTAACGAATCTGGATAATCTGGAACTAGCCTCTTTAAAGATTTGCAAAATTTTAATCTCTCTGAAGTATTAGCAGAACCAACGAGCCCGTAAAACAATGCCAAATTTAACGAGTTTTTAGAATAATCATATAACGCATCTAAAGAGCCACCTTCATTTAAGAATTTGTCCAAATAACTTTGAAGAAATATAAATAATGAGTTGATCAAACTAACCGTCGTAACATTTGAAATATGTTCGATATCCTGTAACGAAATCGAGAGACATTCTTCTAGTAAACCATGCCCCAAGAACTCCATTAAATGACTGGCATAGTTTAATATAATATCTTGAGCTTCTGAGAACTCGTAGTTTTTGACTGAAAATGTTTTTTGAAGATAAACTAATTTTTGTTGAAATATATCATCTGTACTTAAAATATTGGATTCCATAATTATCATACCGCATCTACTAATAGTGGCAGGCGTAGCATTTTCTAAACTATGAGTTTCAAAAACAAAACGAATATTAGGAGGAATTCTCAATCGTTCACCATTTGGTAATGTTAAAGTCTTATTATCATCTAAAACGCTATTTAGAGATTCTATCCATACTGGATCAATATCACCGTCAAAAACAATGCAAAATTTTTTGTTTAAGTCACCACGTAAATCTTCATTGATTTTTCTAATAATTGAAGTAAATAAACCATCGTTCCATTGACGGGTAGAAGGGTAGAACTGACCAAATAGTTCATATTTTTTTAATACTTTTGGTTCAATATTAATTTCAGTTTGACCAAGAGCTTCAATCACAGTTGAAATTATAGATGACTTACCAGAACCAGAAGTACCAGCAACGATAACACCTTGCTGCGTTTCTTGAATTTTAGCAAGTTGTAAAGATTTAGTGATCCATGAATTGGTAGGATTTAATCCATTTTTTTCAGCAATTGCTTTAATTTTCTCCCTTATTTCTTGACTACTGTCAACCTCTTTAATATTAGGGAAAAATTGATCAACGGAATTTCCAAAAATTACAGAATCATTGATTGTTAATCTGGGAAGCAGCATTTCCCTTAAACTTTTCACAATAACACCAAGTTGATTACTTCCGTATGATGAATCTTTGTTCAAAATAATAACCGCATTTTCTAAAGTACTTTTTAAAGATCTTAAACCAAAATCATAATATTTTTGAGTTGAAACTCTAGAGTTTAATTCTTCAAAAAATTCAACGACTTTATGTGAAATACAATCTGCTTCTGTAAATCCACCAGCTGCAAGCAAGACTTTACAAATTAGAACACTATCTGCTTTGACCATTGAAAAACTTCTGAATAATTTTTTTAAATTTTCTGGGAGTTCTGATCTACCAGAATAGCCAGGATTCATAGTAACAAACACACCAGTACCCTCAATTAATGGAATTCGCTTATCTAAAAGTTCAATATTCTTCGATTTATATTTTAGACCAAATTCAATTTGAACAAGCTGAGAAGAAACAGCACTAAGAATATTCTTATTTAATCTGTTAAATTCATCAAAACAACCCCATCCACCAATTTGACAAATACCACTGAGAAGTCTACCAACTGCTTGAAAATCAAAAGACTCGTCACAATTAAACACCACAACCATTTTACCCAATAAATTACCCATGGCTTTTATTGATTCAGTTTTACCAGTACCAGCTGGACCAAATGGTGAACCACCAAGGCCTTGTTCAAGAGCTCCAGTCATTGCCATGAAACATTGATTTAATAATGGTGTATAAACAAGTCTTTCCATTGCACCTAAATATTCAAAACCATAAGTAAATTCCGTTGTTAGCTGCTTAATTTTAACTGAATATAGAGGATCTGAAGCCAAATGATTATGATAAAATCTTTGGACAGAATTCCAGTAATAATTCAGTTTAGAATTAACTTGATTTTCTTTTAATTCAATTACAACATCTCTTTGATGAAATGTTTCAATGATCAATGATTCAAATTTCTTTTCGTGATTTGTATTTGTGATGGTTAAATAATCCAATTGCTGATCAATTTTAGAAATTTGGGTATCAAAATTACCTGATTCTATAGAGTTTTCAGTTTCCTTGGTCCAAATAATTTGAAGCGAAAGTAAAACAATTTGCTCTGGAAACTGTCCAAACAAATCAGCAATTTTAACAATATCAAATGAATCAATACAATCTTTCAATAAATTAGCTAATGTAATTTTAACCTGATAGTCTAATTGTGATATCCATTCATCAATTCTTTCGTATTTTGTTAGTTCTATTGGATCTAACAATGTAATCAATTCACCATTTTCAGAAGAGACATTAGTGATAATACGAGCTTTATCATCAAAAACAACACTCGCAATACCTGGAAACATTTTCTTGAAATGTTTACTTATTTGATTAACATCATCATTACCAAGCATAGCTAACAAGTCATCATTACCAACAAAGTAAAATCTTGGATATAATTCCCTTTGCTTTTCTAAGAAATCACCTAATGCTTTTGAAATCTTATTCAAAGACTCAGATAACCTATGCATTATTTGACCAAGATCTGAAATGGAAATAGAATCAATTACAACTGAACTTTTGAAGATCCTTTTGGTTGTACTAATAAATTCAACAGATATACCTTGAAAACGAGCAGACTCAGCACCTAATAATTTATTGATTCCAGACTTAGGGTCAAAAACACCATCAAGATCCATCCATTGTCTTTGAACTTCAACCCAATTATCAAAAATATTATAAAGAGTTTGTAATTTAGATGTCCATTGATTAATTTCAGTTTCAAACGTTTTAAATGTAGATGAATTTTTCATTGATGCTAAGCTGGCTAAATCTGTTGAACATAATTCAAGAAGATGTTGAAAGTTGTTGACTAATCTTTGATTATGAAAGTTGAAGAAGTCAAACTCTTGATTTGACCAGTTTTCATTAATTAAAGTGAGTGAATCTTCAATGACTCTTTCTGATTCAGCCTGGGCCACAATTTGATTAACTACATGCTCATGTAATTGAAGATTCAAACCCCAAATATCACCAATTGTTAATCTCGAAGTGAAACTTTCACCTAGTTTGGTAAATAAAAGCTTCAAATGTCTTTCTTTAAAGAATTCCTCTCTTAATAATAGTACCACTTTTTGAGAGCTTGAAATATCCATGATAATTTTCAAGAATTTTTGATAGGCTTGATGTTGGCGAACTCTGACTGGCATTGACCTAGTATTCTGTAATAAATCATCTAATTGTTTTCTTAATTGGCGGGGTTTTAAAGAAGTCCATTCAGCCTTCTTTAAATCATCTAAACTATCCCATAAACCTTGCATTGAAATCCAGAATGATTTGATATCAGCTAATTCTTCCAGAGTAGATGAAAGATCACCAGATACAGATACTGGTAAAACAAGTAAATGCGCTGCTGTATTTAATAAATCCTTTCTCTTTTCGATTGAAGATATCTTGGATTCAAAAGAGCTAATGATGGAATTTGCTTCTTCTGGTTCGATATTAATTTTAGCTTCAGACCAAGAATCTCGAACTTCTTTAATCAAATTTTCTACTCTTTGAGCTTCAATGTCAATATTTTTAGAAATAATATCTTGATGTTTATCAATTGATGAAGAACGTAATAAAATTAAATCTTTCAGCGAAGTATAATCATTTTCAATTTGATCAACATAAATATGATCAGGATCAAGTTTAGCTTTGTTCCTAAATAAAATCAATTCACCTTGCTTTAGAAGCAATAATTTAGATTCAAGTTCTTTTAATAAAACTTTTTGGTCTTCCACGTTTGAAATAAATTCCACGGTCTGATTGACGGAAGTCAAGGATACATCAGAAGAGTCTAGTAACTGAATACCTTTAGTAAGAGTGTAATGTAAAGTTTTCAATGTCTCACTTAAAAACACTGAAAAATTACGAAGCAAGTCTCTATTCCAACTTAAAAATTTTGAATAAATAACTTCTTTAGCATTTTGAAAATCAATGGAAAAAACACCAAATTTGGAAATAGCTTGAGCGATATCAAAAACAGATTTACTTTTCTTAACCTCATTAAATAATTCTAGCCAGGATTCCAAAGTTAGATCAGCATATATTTCATCGGAATTAGAATCCCATAAATATTGAGATTGTTGCCATTTTTCAATAAATGTAACAGAATTGATAAAATCAGTTTCAATTTGATTGATTGAAGTTTTGAATTTTTCTAATAACACGCTGATATGAGGTTCAAGATCAACTAAGGTATTTTCGTCAATAGAATCTAATGAGCTTTGTACCAATTTCCTTTGGCTGAAAATAGCTAATAATGAAGATTGAATTTTTGAATATAACAAAGTCTTTGTGTGTTCAAATGGTGGAGATGCTGTGAGATTATCACCAACAATAATTTCATGTTTGATTGTATCAGCATCAAATTTCAAATTGTTAAAAATAACAACTAGTCTTCTAGCTAGCCTTATATTAAGTTTCTCAATGAACAAATCAATTTGAGAATAAGATGATTTTGAAATCTCATTGACCACTGATTGTAATTTGGAGATGGTAAAAGACAATTGTTCAGAGCTGAATTCAGGGTGTGTTAATTCATCGAAAAGTTCTTTAATTTGATCTCTATAAACAATCAAATCATTTAACTTCTTGGAAAAATCAGCAATCAGATCCTCGATTTTAACAATAACTGCAAGTTTTTCCTGTTCTTCAACTTTAACTTCTATATTTTGTAGATCATAAGCTTTTAATAAATCTTCCCAGTTGATTTCAAGAGCTCTTGCAATAGAATCGAATAATTCAGATTTCATATCACATAATAGAACACCCAAGTCATCTAAAGATTCAAAAGTTTGATTTAATTGAGATAATGTGGATAAAGATTCTTGCAAAACAACAGCATGCATATAAATCTTCCTAACCTTCCTTGAATTTAAAATAATCTGATGTGGGATTTGAAAACCTTGCCAGCTCAAAGCTCTAACTTCTTTAAAAAAATTCGTTAAAGAATCGTCGAAATTCAATTGAAGTGAAACATCTTTATCTTTAACCAACTGGATAACATTGCCAGAAACAGTGTAATCTTTTGCTTGATTTGTCCAGTCTTCAAAACGATCCGTCATATCAAGTTTTGCTTTAAATACTTGACATTCTTCATAAATTCTTTGACCTTCAGAATAAGAATTCCAATCTTTACCAAAAATCAATTCTAATCTTTGCATCAAAAACTCGAGTTTATCCTGGATTTGTTTTCCCCATAGTAATAAATAGCTAAAATCAGAATAATCACGCAGTTCAGAAATCTGTTTAATGCCAATTTTTGAGGCAAAATTTTGTTGTAAGTGGTTAATTTCTTCTTTAACAATGTCAAGTAAATGAGATTGGTATTCTTGAATAGCTTTTCTAATTCTCGGACGTTCCAATAGGTTATTATAGTTTTCAAATATTTCAAATAATTCATTTGAATTACTAGCATCAGCTAAAGAAGTTTTTAAATTATTAACAATATCATTTTCTATTTGTTGAACTCTTGTATCATATAAACTTCTACTTGAGTTCCATGCTTTCTCAGATTCAAAAACATCGATATCTTTAACCGCCTCATAGGCAAAAGTTAAGTCATTTTGTAAAATAGGAGAATCTTGTAAAGTGTTTAGAAAATCTTGATGACTTTTTCTAAATAATGAAATTTCATTTAAACGATCTCTTAAATCATTGGTTCTGGAATTAATTTTAACGAAGATAAACTTTTCGCCTCTTTTTCTTAATAATTCTCTAGCAATATTGGTAAACTCTTTGATTTGTTTATCCCAATTATCTAACAAAGAGATAACAGAATCTATTTCTGTTTGGAACAGACTGTAATCTAAAGCCATTGAATGCTTTAAGGTTGGTTTAATTTTTGTATCCAAATCTGAAGAAATTGCTTCGACAAATGGTAATGCACGACTAATTGGATAAGAAGTTAGCCGTATTCTTTTTAGATGATTCATAACAAGTACTATGGCTTCTTCCATTTTTCCAATTGATTCAGCAGCTAGCAACTCATTAAGTGGTAAATCTTTCATTAATTTATTGTAATCAGCAGTTTGAGCGATGACATCTTGTATACCAATATCAGAAAGAAAACTAACAGTTGCATGATATCTTTTGGCATATTTTAGAACTTCTAAAGTTAATTGAACACCAACTGAACCAACCTGATTCTGGATTGAAGTTAGCGAAACTTCCATTGAAGTCCAGTAATTAATTTCATCAAACGCAGAATCATGAGGGACATCACGTTGCAATTTTGTGATTTCTTGGATTTCCTTCACCCAGTTGTTAACAATATTTTGTAAACTATTTAAAAAGGCTGGATCTAGTAGAGTTGTTTCAGGTATGATTTCAATATAATTTTCTAAATTTGCACCATTTTTAATAGCTTCTTTCAATATTGGATGCAATGTGATTGATAGATCTGGAGTATGAATAGATTGCTCTAGATTTCTTAAAGATAAAGCTAATTCATTGATTTTTTTTCTTGTTGAAGAAACGAAATCAGTTTTATTGTCATTTGTGATAGCATCAAAATAAGAACCAACACCAAGACTGACTAATGATCTCAAAGTCTCAAAAGAAGATCCAATGTTGGGAAGATTGACCACTTGTAGCTGCGTATCTAAGCATGATGAATCGGTGAGTGTACCATTGTCTTTCACTAGAACAATGGTGGATAATGGTTCTTTAACTTCTTCTAATGATGATGATATTAACCATGAGTCTTGCAATTTAAAACAAAAAATAGTAGCAGGCAAGGGATCTCTAATGAACTCAGATAGCTGGCCTTTAGTCTCAGCTGTATTAAAATGAATAATGTCTTCGGATTGAGCTCCTTGTAGCAGTTTAGCTAAACTGAACAGATGATCCACCAATTTTACAGCGGGAATCTGTACAGGCTCCAATTCAGTCATGATGTGAAATAATTAAAAAATAAAAGACTTAATTTGGTAGCTAAATTGGTCAGGTGAGCTTTGAAATGAGTAAATTTGAGTTTGTTTGGATATTTTTAATGTCAAAGTCACTTTGTTTATTTTTTATTTTTCAAATAAACTTTTTGGTGTGGAAATTTATTTTGTTAGTGACTTTTCTCATTTACGTGTTCAAGGTGGTTGAAATGGGAGATTTACAAAGACAACTGTTTCAGAAGAAGTTGAGAGAGGCTGAATCTAATTTAGGATTGAATTTTAGTGAAGATGCCACTGAAGAAGATGAGGTTTTACCTGTGAAGAGTGGCCAAAGTGACACCATTAAAGAGAAGTACGAATTTCCTAAATGGGATCAATTCTTCAAAAGGAATGATAAGGTAAAAGATCAATCTGGCAATGAATTCAATACTTATTATTCGCCACCAAAGTCAAACGATTCACCTATTTTTATTTTCCATCATGGTGCAGGATCATCTGCATTATCCTTTGGTTTGTTAGCAAAAGACATAATTAAAACCATGAACGATACAACTCATCCAGGTCGGTTTGATAATATCGCTGGTGTTTTTTCTTTTGATTGTAGAGGGCATGGTCAGACTACCATTGTTTCAAATCCTGACGATTATAGCCTTGATTCGTTCGTTAATGACACAATTTTCATTATTAATGATTTAATATCAAGAGAGAATTTGCAAACTAATTCCATTTTTTTAGTTGGACATAGTCTTGGTGGCTCAATATTGACTAAAGTCTGTCATAAATTGAATAATACGCAAGTTAAAGGTTTAATCATGTTTGATATCGTTGAAGATACTGCTGTCCAGGCTTTAGAAAGTATGCGTTCTTACGTTAGAAACATGCCAACAAATTTTAAAACTTTAACAGATGCAGTTGATTATCATTTAAAATCCAACTTATTGAGAAACAAAGATAGTGCATTAGTTTCTGTTCCACATTTAGTCAAATATGAATATGGTACTTATAATTGGGTAATGGATTTGAATAAGACAATACCATTTTGGGATACCTGGTTCACAGGTTTGTCCAAATCTTTTGTTGATGCTCCAACTTCAAAATTATTAATTTTAGCAGGGACTGATAGTTTAGATAAAGAGCTAATGATTGGTCAAATGCAAGGTAAATATCAGCTGATAGTTTTTCAATACTCTGGTCATTTCATTCAAGAAGACCTTCCTAAAAAGACTTCAATAACTTTAATTGATTTTTGGGAACGTAATGATAGAAATCAAACTACAATTAAAAGTACATGGGGTTCAAAAAAATCATGACTAGATTTATTCAACTGTTAAAGTTTGTAATTCATCTGTTGTACCTTTTTCAGATTGCTCAACGATGGCATCAATCTTTTTTGATGCCCAAGTAAATCTTGGATTTATTAAAAATGGGCGCAGATCAAATCTATTATCATCTGGTGAATACTGCTCTGCATGATAGCTTGGTGTGATAATAGTTTGTTTGTGTCTATTAATTGCATAAAAGAAAAAAAATCTTTTGACTTTTTCAGCGATTTGTCTTGGTGTTAATCTTGGTGTCCATTCATGATATAATTTTAAAAACATTGAATATGGACCACATTTTTGATTCTTTCTTAATCTACCAAAGATTGATAATTCTTCATATGACATTCCCATATCAACTTCGTCAGATTGTACATAATTTTCAGTGATAGGTTCTAATTCTGCTGTTGGTGTAGCATCTAAAAATTTTTGTAAAATTGGTAATTCAAATTCATCTCTTGCATATGCAATAAATTTCTTTAGATCTGTCTTGGAAATACCACCAATTGGATTGATATCTGCGCTTGAACAATCATATTTCGTATAGTAACCTCTTAATTGTTCATCGACATTAGCACTGCCCAAGACTAATAATCCACCAGTTTGACGGCCTCTAATCCATGGTAGCAATTGAGCAAATAGATAAGCTAAAACCATTCTTAATCTAGCTTGAATATTTTGTAACGCTAAATTTTCAGTTTGTGAACCACCAAAGATTTTAAAAATTGGTCTTTTACCAGTTGCAACTTCAAATACTGTAACAACTGATTCAACTAAGGTATCCATATTTAAATCAACATGATAAGAACCAATTTTATTACTTAATTCCTTCGCCCTTGATCTCGTATCAATTGATGAATTTTTCGTTCCCATATATGAAGAGTGGAAAATTCTTGAAGCTAGATCAACCGGATCTAATGGTTTCCAATCTTCTTCTGAAACATTGGCCACTTTTCTTGCATCCCTGATAACTTGTTCATTACCATTTGCAGCGGCTTGTGAAACTAATCTACACATTGAATGAACAATAACTGCAGTTGCGCATGAATCAATACCACCACTTAACGGTAAAAAGAAACCAGCCCCGTTCATTCTTCTAACATAATCCCACAACCAACAAGCAGGACCAAATGCAATTTCTTCTTCTGGTTTGTGATAAAATATATCTCTGGCCTTCGTAGGAATAATATTTGGATCAAAAGTTAAGGATGTTGGAGATAATTCAATTGGAACGTGAATTCTTTCATAGTTAGGAGTTGTTGTAGATTGAATGCCATATGAAATTTGACTTCTATAACTACGAACATCTTCTAAATCAATAGTAGCAGAAACAACTTCAACATCATCTAATGAAAACTGCTTACCTTGGGCTACAACTTCACCATTGACTGCAATCAAAGCACAACCATCATAATATAATCTGTCACCATCACAGCCTTTTTGATTGGCATATAGATAAATACCACCACATTTTGTTGTTGCTTCTCTGATTAAATTGATTCTAGTATGTAATTTACGTAATTCATGATGGGAACCTGAGGAATTTGTAATGATTTCAACACCATCTAAAGACATACCAATGTGAGGAGAATTTGGAGTAAATAATTCTTCACAAGTTTCAGCACCAATAACTGTATCCAAAGTTGAAATAACTGCATCACCAAAATCAACAGAAACTTGATCAGTAACATGTTGAATTATTCTAGGTAGAACATATTTTTCAACATATCTTGGACGGCCCCAAGGAACAAAGAATCTCATTTCTCTATAATTACCATCATTTGCTAACCATAATTTTGGCCTAATTAATAGAATTTTACCATCATATGATAAGATACGACAATTATATTTAACATTTTTATGTATAATTGGTAAACCAATATCCAATAAGATACCAAAGGTTTCTTTGTTTGTAAGAATTGAAGCATACATCTCCCAAGCATGTAAATAAGTATCATTTTCTAAGAAATGATCAAGACATCCATAACCAGTAATTTCTAATTCTGGACCAACTCTTAAAGTAGCTCCTCTTTCTTTGGCAATTTTAATACTTTCAAGAATTCTATCTCTATTACCTTCGAAATCAAGAGCCCATTGATTCAAATTACAAGTTGCAACTGTAATTAAGTGACCCATTTTCTTAATATGGGAGGCTTTGTTTGATAAATAAAAGTTACTCACAAAGATCGCGAATCTTAATACGTTTATAAAGGAAAATTAAATCAGGTGGAAAAAGTTTATAATACAGTTTGGCTTTTATTTTTGCGTAAATGAAAGTATTCAAAATAGTACAGTTGTCTATCTCATGGAGTCATAATATGAAAATGTTTTTCTTTATTATGTCAAGGAACAAATTAATATTTGATCACGTGAGTGTTTGTTCCGATGACCTTTCTGGATTAATTTTTTCTTCAAAAGTTCACTTTGAATATTCAATTAATTAGATACTTTTGCTATTTTCATTTCATTTCAATCTTTATTTAATATACTTCAATAATCCTGTGGTTTCTTTTATTTCTGAGACTTCAAAATGGCCAAAAAATGTTACACTATTGTAATTAAATTAGGTACTTCATCATTAGTTGATGAATTGACTAGAGAACCTAAGGTTGCAGGTATGTCCAGAATTGTTGAAACTTGCGTCAAATTGAGAAGAGCAGGACATAGAGTTGTGATTGTTTCATCTGGTGGTATTGCTGTTGGCTTGAAAACAATGGGTTTAGAATCTAAACCTAAAAAATTATCACAAGTTCAAGCTATTGCAGCTATTGGTCAAGGTAAGTTAATTGCTAGATGGGACTCATTATTCAAACTATTCGATCAAAGAATTGCTCAAATTTTGCTTACAAGAAATGATATCTCTGATTGGACCCAATACAAAAATGCACAAAATACAATTAATGAATTATTGAGTATGGGAGTTATTCCAATTGTTAATGAAAATGATACCTTATCGGTTGCAGAAATCAAATTTGGTGATAATGACACTTTGTCTGCTATTACATCTGCTTTAATCAATGCAGACTACTTATTCTTGTTAACAGACGTTGAATGTTTGTATACTGATGATCCAAGATCTAATCCAGATGCAAAACCAGTTTTAGTTGTTAATGATTTGCAAAAATTAAGAGTCAAGACTTCCAGTGGTGGCAGCAATGTTGGAACTGGAGGTATGACAACAAAACTGATCGCTGCTGATTTAGCAACAGAAGCGGGAACAACAATGATCATTATGAAAAGTGATCACCCCGAAGATTTAATGAAAATTGTTGAACATATTCAAGAGAATGATCTAGAAAACACAGTAAGTGAAGTACATTCTGAATCAATGTCGGATGCTGATAGACAAGCAAAATTATTAAAAGATTTAAAAGATAATGACATTCCGTTGCATACAAGATTCCTACCAGGTGATTTACATGTTAAAAATCGTGAATTCTGGATGCTGCACAGTCTAGAAACACATGGTTCTGTTATTATTGACCAAGGTGCCAAAAGGGCTTTAACAAGATCCAACAAAGCAGGTTTGTTACCAGTTGGTATTATTGAGGTTGAAGGTACATTCCATGAACAAGAATGTGTCTCTGTTAGAGCTGGTTATAGGTTACCAAACGGTCAATTAGATAGAACTAAACCATTAGAGAATATCGGTAGAGCAAGAGTCAATTATACTTCAACGGAAATTGATCAAATTAAAGGCTGTCAGAGTCATCAAATTGAAGAAATTTTAGGATATGCAGATTCTGAATACATTGCACATAGAGATAATCTCGCATTTCCACCTGTTGTTTTAGAAAAAGCACAATCAAGTTTAGATTTGGCATTTGAAAATAGTGTCAAATTAAGTTAAACAATGCATTTATTATATCATTTAATGAATATTATTAATTTAGAGTCTTTTGCAATGAAAAATGATTTAAATGATGGATTTGTAAAAATATTTGGTAATGGTAATACTAAATCTTTCTTTGTACTGTATTTTGGATTTAAATTTTTCAAAATTATATCATTCTTATCCTTATCTAATACCAATTCGTAATCCAATGAAGATTGGTTCTGGCTCGAAATTTCAATCTTTAGTTTGTATCCATTGATGTCAACTTTTTTCATCGTGGTTTCATATTTCAATAATTCCCTGGTATCTCTTTTCTCTTCTTTCTTTTGCTGTTTTAGTTCTACTACCTTTAGGTTTGTTTCTTTCTTAGATATTGACATGTTTTCAATTTCTTGAATCAGTGGTTTAGTTGATACTTTTCTATTTATATTAAAGATATCAATATTACCGATTTCTTCATTCTCTAACTCATTCTCATACCTTTTACCTTCTAAAATTGAAATAGGATCATGCTCTAGTTTTTTAACCCTTTCTTCAAATTCTTTATTAAGTCTATTTAAATCAATGTCAGCTTTTAGTATCTTTATTGAAGGAATTTCTCCTTTTGATTTCAATTTTGGTGTTACAATATTAGCTCTTGATAATGAGATATCAGACCTCAATTCTGCACTTTCTAAACACCATTCAATCAAAATCTCTCTTAATTCTTTATCCATTTGAATCCATCTCATTGATTTAGTATTAATAATACAATCATAAACATAAGCCAAATTACCTTTTTTGTCTTTATCAACACGCATATCAGATGTCACAATTGGTATTTCCCACTTGTTGTCCATAATTAATGGATATATTATTTCTGGATCATATTCAACTTTTGGCAATGGAACATCATCGCCTGAACAGATATTAAGAAACACTTTAGTTCCTTTCTCTTTGGGTGGATCTACAGTAGACTCTTCCAGTTTGGTCTTCACTACAAAGCCAGCCTTAGGAATCAATTCCAACAAATCCTCCTCTTTAGGAACTTCCTGTATCATTGCTATATTTTTCTGGCCTCCATAGTTAAAAAATTTACAAAAAAAATTATTTCGAACTCATTGGAATATCAATTTGGTCTCAAATTTTAACCAATACACATATTAAAGCATGTCAGTGAGGAAGAAGAGTAATTCTTCGATGGACCAGTCGTTGCTCGAGGGGACCAGAAATAACCACTCACAGTATGGTTCTACGACTAATAAAACGGATGAGACTGCACCTCTTCTCACATCTTCATATGAACAAGAAATCTTTAACGAGATAGAGGAAGATCCATACGTTTCAGATGGTTACTCAGTGTCAATTCCAAGTTCAGCATCTAGCAGTTATAATAGCCTTGAAAGTGAGCTCGAACCTGTTTCAGTTAAAGATGAAATATTCAATATATTCAAATCTGCAGTTCCATTATCGATCACATTCTTCTTTGAATACTTATTAGCTGTGACTTCATTATTCTTGATTGGTCATTTAGGTAACAGAGAATTAGCGTCAGCTTCTTTAGCAGTTATGACTTTTAACATTACTGGTTTAGCAGTTTTTGAAGGTATGTCCACATGCCTAGACACCTTTTGCTCCCAGGCATTTGGTGCAAAGAAATACCATAGGGTCGGTTTATATACACAAAGATGTACAGCAATGATTTTAACTTGTTCAATCCCAATCATGATCATTTGGTGGTATTCGAAATTTATTCTTGGTTTTATTGTTCCACAACAAGAATTATTAGATTTAACTCAATTATATTTAAGAACCCTCTGTTTAGGTTCACCAGGTCTGATCTTTTTTGAAACTGCCAAAAGATTTTTACAATCGCAAGAAATTTTTCATGCATCAACTTATGTTTTATTTATTTGTTTACCCTTAAACTTAGCCTTTAATTACTTTTTTATTAAATATTGGGGTTTTATTGGGGCTCCATTAGCAATTTCATTAACATATTGGATTATGGCGATACTGCTGATTTTATATGCAGCTTTAATCGATGGATATCAATGCTGGAATGGATTAACGAAAAGAGCCTTGAAACGTTGGAATCCAATGTTAAGACTAGCTATCCCAGGATTAGTTATGATCGAATCTGAGTATTTATCATTTGAAATTCTAACGGTTATGGCATCGTATTTTGGTACAGATTCGTTAGCAGCGCAATCAATTATTTCTAATATTGGTTCATTAACTTATCAACTGCCATTTGCCTTTGGTTGTGCAATTTCAACAAGAGTGGCTATTTATGTTGGTAGTGGGTCCATTCAATCATCTAGGATCGCTGTTAAAATCTCCTACTTTGTTGCATTATTGGTTGGTTTGATTAATTTTTCAATTTTAATAATATTTAGACCTCAATTTGCATTATTATTCACCTCTGATGAAGATGTTCTTAGATTGGCTGTAAAATCAATGCCAATATTAGCATTCAATCAGATTTGTGATACATTTAATATCATTGCAGCTGGTATTTTAAGAAGTCAAGGTAGGCAGAAGATTGGTTCAATTTTGAATGTTACTTCCTACTATATAATTGCGTTACCAATTGCCTATATTTTAGCATTTTTACTGAAATTAGAAATCTCAGGTTTATGGTTAGGTTTAGGTACAGGTATCTTTATTCTTGCAGTTACTGAAACTATTTGTGTTATTAGATCTAATTGGAAAGAAATCATAGAAGACACAATAAGGAGAGAACATGAAGAACCTGAATATATCATCGATGATAGCAGTACTTTAGCAAGTTCTGCATCTTCATTTATTAGTAACCCATAAGCAACATCTACATGTTTATAAATAATAGAAACTTTTCAACTTTATTTGATGTAATTTACCCAAAAATTTTCAAATCATCATTCTTTAATAATTCTTGTTCTTCTTTATCAGCACCTTCTTCTACTTCAGATTCTTCTTCTTCATGTTCGTTAAAATTAATTTTTTGGCCTAATAAACCAGCAAAGAATTCATCAATCTGCTCATCGCTCCATTTAAATGTCCCATTTGGAGCTTCCCAATTTTGAATCTTTTCTTGTACTGTATACTTTAATTTTCTACCTTTTGATGCTTTTGTGTCAACATTATTTTTCAATTTTGTTTTTGTCAATTGGATAGTTAAACCATTCATAGGATTAGAATCTGAAATTTTTTTATCAACTAGATCATTCAATAAAAGTCTATAGAAATCTTCGTCGTCAAACACATTTGCATCTTCTTGTAATGATCTATCAACAACAATTTGATCTTCAATAATTTTTTCTTCCTCTATGTGGCCAATAACTTTGACATTTCTTCTATTTAGTTTAGTTCTTTTAATTAATCTTTCCATGTCTATTAAATTGGATTCAACTTGTTGAGCAGCAGATTGATGAATAGCTTTAAATTTAGATGCGTTCAAAGCAGAAGCACCAGATGCGGATTGAACTTTGTGGGACCATTTTGTTAAAACTAATTCCCTATTTTTATTTAAAATATCATCATATTTAATTGTTTCTTCAGCATAGTTTTCAAATGTTCTTTTCTTGTTTGTGAACTTCAATGGTTCTTTTGTAATACGTTGTTTATTGTAAATAGATGTTCTCAATGAAAGTATCTTGTCTAATAAGTTATGGATTGAGCTTTCAACTTCTTTCAATTTATCTTCTGAATTATCAGATTTAAATTCTTCAAAAATTTCATTATTTAAAGGTAATAAATTTGAATTTGTAACTGCTTTTTGAGCTTTAATTCTTAGATCAATAATGTTATCAAAAAATTTTTGTTGAGTAATAACCGCGTAACCCTTTAAAGCATCGGTCTGAGTTGAAGCTGAAAGTCTATTAATGATAGTTTTTCTTTCAGAAGCCATTAAAGATTTTATTTTATCTCTTTTAGATATAATTTCCTCCTCATCAGTTTGTTCTTCTTCTGATTCTGATTCTTCTAGCTGTTCCTCTTCTGAGTCAGCTAATGAAATACCACTATCACTTTCTTCAACTTTTTCATCTCCTGATTCGCTGACTGGTTCATCGCTGCTTTGTCCTTCGTCTCCATTTTGACCTTCTTCACTTTTATCACTTTCACTTTCTTCATCAGCTGCAGCTTCTTCATCATCTTCACTTCCTGAGTCACTACCATCAAAGATGCTTTTTCTACTGCTTGGTTTCCCGGTATATTTTGCATCTCTAATGTGAATACCATTATCACGAAGTTTACTCTTACCAGTATTAATATAATGTTGGCTTCTTAATTTATCATCATCTCCATCAGATTCGGATTCACTTCCTGAATTATCATTATGATCAAAAACTCCTCTTTCATCATCCTCAATATCAAAGTCCTTATTAACAGGGCTCTGTAAAGTAGCAATTTGTTGTGCCAATGTCTTCTTAGCCATATCAAAACACCTATAAGTTTAATTCTTAATACTATTAAAAATTTATATGCACAATAAATTTTTTTCGAAATGCGGGTAATCTCATCGCTTATATAATCGTAATAAAGCCTACAAAGTTTAAATTCAATGCAAAAGTGTAATTAATCTATATCTTCATGTTCCCAAAACCTTTTGAAAGGTTGTCAAATGTTCCTTCTTTCTTTCTTCTTTGTGCTAATTTACCTTTTGAGGCACTATCAGCAGCTATCTTCAAATTACGTATTTCATCACTCTTTTTCACTATTCTTCTACCACCTTCAATTTCATAATTATCAAGGAAATCATCAAGCAAGTCCTCTAAATCAGTTCTTTCTTTTGACATATCAAATGGTTTATATTCAGGTTCAGTATCATCTTGATAATCCTTCATAACTTTTTCGAATTTATCATCTAAAAACGTTAAACCTTCATTTCTGAATAATGCAGAACTTGTCATTGAAAAGCTAGTGGTATCAGTCATAGCACCTTTCTTCATTCTTTGCTTACGTTTCGAACCTTTCTTACTTGTGCTTGGAACGTTATCAAAACTTGGTAAATCAGGTACAACATCTTCTTCATCTTCATCGAATTCATCATCAGAATCCCAATCATTTTTTTTATGTTTATTAACTGCCTTGTATTTTCTAAAATCAGCCTCCCAGCCCTCATCACCTTGTTGAGAAAAATCCTTATTATCAAAATTTGCCATTTCATCTTCATAATTATCTAAATCCCATTCATCAAATTGATCTTCAAATTCATCTTCATCTAACTGTTCACCTGATTGTAATAGATCATCAAACACATCAACATCTTCTTCGACGTATGCTTCATCGTCTAATGCTTCTAAAACTTCTCTTAAAGCTGGGTTCATATCTGGTTGGAAACCTGCAATTTCATCAGGGATATTCTGTTGATCCTGATAAGTTCTTCTAACTCTATAATCAGAGCCTTTTAATTCTTCTGGCAACTCAAAATCATTGAAAACAATTCCTTTATTCTTATTTTTTGTTTCATCACCTTTCTTGGAAATAAAGACACCATCACCATTACCCATTGGCTTCAAATGTTGCATATAGTCGTATTTAGAATCATCAAAAGTAATACCATAAGCAGCTGCTTGACCTTCATTATTTCTCATCTCACTTATTTCATCACCAAGTTCAGCTTCTAATTGGGCTTTTGATTTAATTTTTCTATTTTTTTGATCAACTTCCACTAAAACTGCTTCACCAGCTTCATCATCATGGAAGAGGGGATCTTCATGTGCTCTGTAAACGACTTTATACTTTTTAGCATTCTTTTTATCAAACTTCTTCTTGCTGGACATTTTTGATTAATTTTTCTAATGAGAAAGCTCATCGCATAAATTTTTTTTCTCCCAAAATTTTGTGGTGTTTGGATGTTGATCCTTATTAACAGGATAATTAACTGATTAGTGATTTTGATAGAGCATAAGGTGCTAAGTGAATTGAACGTCACATAAATCTATTAATTACTTAGATATTTTTTTTTTTTTTTGATTTTCCAGTTTTCAAAGATCAACATCTGCTAAAGTCTTTAAAATATATCCATACGCATTGTCTTCATAGCCACCAAAAATGGAAATTAAAAGCTCAAAAAGCAATTAAACTTTTAAGGTCTTAGAAAGATAACCTTCAAATAAAGTAATGAAAATTTAAAAGGAGGTGCTTTGTAAATGGCTAATCCCACAGCAGATCAATCCAATCTGTAAGTATCACTATAGAAACATCCACAATTTATAAAATTCGCGGAAAGAAATTTGTTTTGTTAAATATTTTTTTAGCTCAATTAAATTTAAGTTCAGGTAAATCTGAACTTGCTATAAGGTCTTCTCTGTTGTTCATTATTCATTTTTTTGTAAAGGCTTGTTTGTTTACCTTTATTTCATTATACTTGCATTTTTATTTCAATATTTTAGCGTCTTAAATTATCACAAGCGAAAAACTTAAAGCAACCACCACATATTGGAAAATTAACACACCTCTAATTTCATATTATAGGCCAATCTTATTTATTATCACCTTCGTAAAATGTCACAAGAGAAATCTAAGCATTTGAGCATTCACTCCTTTACAAATTCTTTGAAACAAGAAAATGAAAGTATAGATGATAATTTCAAAATTGGTGATTTCTCATCCAAATACTTCTCAAGAAAATCATCAACATTCACAAACCATTCGATTACTGATGATCTTCCACAGAATTCCCCAAATTTAAAAAGAGTCGAAGGTGGTTTTGAAGATAAAACAAGCGTTAATGAATTATCTGTACCGAATAGTGTGGATAGAAGAGGTTCAGAATCTTTTAAACCAAGTTCTTTGTCAATTGCTCAACAAAGCTTAACAACATCCTTAATTAGTAACGGCACAAAGCAGTTGCCATCCTCGAGAAGAGCCTCAATGAACCTAACTGCAAACGGTATCCATGTCCCAGTTCCGTTAGGTCCTTCATTAGTTCCAGGTTCAGTCTCAACTTTAAATCCATCTCCAAAGCAATTTGGTGACTTCAGATTATCAAATAACACTTCCCCACTAAGGCCAAATCCAACAACTATTAATATCGATACTATTAACCCTCTTCCAAATACAGTTGAAATAGTTGGTAGACATTTAGTTAATGAAAGCGATATCATCTCAATTAGCTCATCAAATAAAGGAAGACCAAATATAATTGATGGTACCGATAATTTCGACTCTTTAAAATTGCAAGGTGGTGATATTAGTCGTGAAGTTTATAATTGGCAAAGAGATCATACAATCAATAAAGATTCAATTAGAAGAAGATCCCAGTCATTTTCTGGTTCATTAGCGGACTCAATGACTAGTCCAGATTTCCAAGTTCAAGATATTAGAGTTCCAGGTGGATTTAGAAGAAGCTTTTTAATTCAAAAGCGTTCAAGACAAGGGTTGGTTGAACACAAACCAACTTTCTTCACTCGTAACTTTATTGAATTTTTAACTTTATACGGTCATTTTGCTGGTGAAGAATTGAGAGATGAAGAGGATGTTGATGAAGATGAATATGAGGAAACTTATGAACATGACGAAGAAAGCTTATTATTATCTTCGGTAAGGCCAAAACCACATAATGAACATAAAACTTCAACAACAAAAGCTGTTTTACTCTTATTAAAAGCATTCTTAGGTACTGGGGTTTTATTTTTACCAAGAGGTTTCCGTAATGCAGGTTATGTATTCGCAATAACTGCTTTGGTATTCTTTTCAGTTTTATCATATTATTGTTTTATTTCATTGATTAATGTTAGGATCAAAATTGGATCAGGGAGTTATGGTGATATTGCATTTAAATTATTTGGTAATAAATTAAGAAAGGCAATCTTAACGTCAATTGTTTTATCACAAATTGGATTTGCTGCAGCGTATATTGTTTTCACTGGTAAAAATTTGCAAGCATTTGTTATTTCAATACTGGGTAAGAATTTAGATATTGAGTTTTATATAATCTTGCAATTGTTTGTTTTCATACCATTATCATTAACAAGAAAAATTGCAAAATTATCAGGAACTGCATTAATTGCAGATCTTTTCATATTTCTTGGGTTATTTTATGTTTTCTATCACTGCAGTTTTGTTGTTGCGACTCAAGGTATTGCTGATATTGTCGAATTCAGTAGTGATTGGACAGTGTTTATTGGTACAGCAATTTTCACATATGAGGGTATAGGTTTACTAATTCCAATTCAAGAATCAATGGAGGAACCTAGCAAATTTCCATTTT
The DNA here is from genome assembly GCA_030568845.1 of Millerago galiae. Taxonomy (NCBI): domain Eukaryota; kingdom Fungi; phylum Ascomycota; class Saccharomycetes; order Phaffomycetales; family Phaffomycetaceae; genus Millerago; species Millerago galiae. The sequence continues at coordinate 92,914 of JAJMIZ010000012.1, read as the reverse complement.
TATTATTTGCAGTGATGTTAACTGCAACAGTTTCGTTTGTTGTGATTGGTACAATTGGTTATTTTGCATTTGGTAGCGAAACTGAAACAGTTATCCTATTAAACTTCCCAAAAGATTCAATAATCGTTAGCTTGATTCAATTTTTATACGTGACTGCAATTTTATTGTCTACTCCGTTACAATTATTCCCAGCTATTAGAATTTTAGAAAATGGTTTAATTAAAAAATCAGGTAAATATGATTCATCAATCAAATGGCAAAAGAATTATTTCAGAATTGCATTAGTCATAGTAACTGCGTGTATTTCATGGGGTGGTGCAAGCGATTTAGACAAATTTGTTGCAATTGTTGGTAGTTTTGCATGTATTCCCTTAATTTATATTTTCCCACCATTGTTACATTTAAAGGCTATGACAAGTTCAATTTGGATTAAATCATTAGATGTTGCAATAATAATCTTGGGATTCTGGCTAATGACTTACACATCCTGGCAAACAATCTCTGAATGGATTCATTAAATATATTAGAACTAATTGTAGTAGAATTTAGTAATTCACGTGATTCGGTTTGGGCACTTTTTATCGCCATCGAAAAATGAAAACAAAAAATTACAAACAAAAGCTTGATTTAACAGATTTATCAATTGAATTAAATTGTTTCGTAATGCCACCAAAAGCTGATTGGGACAAGTATGTTGTTCATGAAGAAGATGAAAACAAGCCAGAAGAGAAAATTCTTCCGTTAACAGAAGGCGATATTCAAGTTTTAAAAACTTATGTAAGTGGCAATTTTAGAAAAGGATTTATAATTAAATCAAATACTAACAATAAATAACAGGGTGTTGCTCCATATGCAAAGAAAATTAAAGAAGTTGAAAAGGATATTAAAGATTTAGAAGCCAAGATTAAAGAAAAAATTGGTGTTAAAGAAAGTAATACAGGTTTAGCACCACCTCATTTATGGGATGTTATGGCAGATAAGCAAAGAATGGAAGAAGAACAACCATTACAAGTTGCAAGATGTACAAAGATCATTAAAAGTGATGAAGGTGAAGATAAATCTAAATATGTTATTAATTTGAAACAAATTGCTAAATATGTTGTTGCATTAGGTGAAAAAGTTTCACCAACTGATATTGAAGAGGCAATGAGAGTTGGTGTTGATAGAACAAAATATGAAATTCAATTACCTCTACCACCAAAGATTGATCCCTCAGTAACGATGATGACTGTTGAAGAAAAACCAGATGTTACATACAGTGATGTTGGTGGTTGTAAAGAACAAATTGAAAAATTAAGAGAAGTCGTTGAATTACCATTGTTATCTCCAGAAAGATTTGTTAAATTAGGTATAGATCCACCAAAAGGTATATTATTATATGGTCCACCAGGTACAGGTAAGACATTATGCGCAAGGGCCGTTGCAAATAGAACTGATGCTACCTTTATTAGAGTTATTGGATCAGAATTAGTTCAGAAATATGTTGGTGAAGGTGCAAGAATGGTTAGAGAGTTATTTGAAATGGCCAGAACCAAAAAAGCATGTATTATTTTCTTTGATGAAGTTGATGCAATTGGTGGGGCAAGAGTTGATGATGGTGCAGGAGGTGATAATGAAGTTCAAAGAACCATGTTGGAGTTGATTACACAATTAGATGGTTTTGATCCAAGGGGTAATATTAAAGTTATGTTTGCAACCAATAGACCAAATACATTAGATCCAGCATTATTAAGACCAGGTAGAATTGATAGAAAAGTTGAATTTTCCTTACCAGACTTAGAAGGCCGTGCCAATATTTTTAGAATTCATTCTAAAGCCATGTCAGTAGAGAGAGATATTAGATGGGAATTGATTTCAAGATTATGTCCAAATTCTACCGGTGCAGAATTAAGATCTGTTTGTACTGAAGCAGGTATGTTTGCAATTAGAGAAAGAAGAAAAGTCGCAACAGAAAAAGATTTCTTAAAAGCTGTCGATAAAGTTATCAAAGGTAACTTGAAATTCAGTTCTACAAGCCGTTATATGCAATATAATTAATTTTATAGTACAATGCATGATTCTAATGAGAAAGCTAGTGTAGTTAATTTAATCCCACCAACTAACACAACCCATACCATCGGTTTGACAGCCACCAATTAAAACGTAACTTGGTTTATTTTTTTCATCTTTATCTTCGTCTTCATCATTATTATCTTCAATATTTGGACCTTTTGGTTTGACGTTTATAAAAATTTCTTCTTCCACTCTAAACCTTATTTTTTCATTGATATCTAAATAAAGCTTGGTTCCATCTGCATCCCAAATCCAGGCTTTGTCGTTAATTGAAAATTCAGAACCTTCAAATAATAGATTTTTCGGTATAAATATATCATTAAAGAATTCCATTTTAACTTTGATACCATCACTTGTACATTCTTCTATCCAACCTGTTAATATTTCGCCTACAAAAGGTCTGAATACCACGACTGTCAATTCTACCTTGATGAAACTTGCACCATCACCAGGTTTCAATAAACCATCTTCAACTTTTATTAAATCCCAAACTGATATAACTAACCCTAAATTCTGAACTATTTTATTTGCATATTTCTTGTTCAACTCATTGATAATTGACTTCTTTGGATTTTTGTTGAATTGATCTGGAGACAGTCTTATAAGGTCTGTAAGTCTTGACAGTATAAACATTTGCACTTTCACTAATATAGAAGAGCGACAAAAAAAATTTTGAAATCTGATGAGTAGCCATCGCCCATTAACCACTTATATAATATATTATCTAATCATACACCGCGACACCCTTCCCCTCTGAAATTCCCCGGCAATTCTCGTTTTGTGCGATGACCTGCCCGGCACGCTCAGTTGGTAATTCTGGCGCCGCAATTGGTTGAAAAACACCCGCGAAGGCACCGAGACTCGGGAATTTCGTTCGCGAAAAATCAGTCTTGTATAACCAATTGGTATAGATGGAGAGAAAAATCTTTTTCTTTAATATAAACATTCAAAGATTCAAAGATGCTTACACGTCAATCTAGAAGACTTTTGAACGTCTCTCAAAGAGTCTCAAGAGCTGCCCAATTCTCTACTTCAAGAGCAGTCCAACATGCTTATGCCATCAATGACGATATCACTGGTGAAAATGCTGCTAAAGGTGTTGCTGATAATTACCACATTATTGATCATGAATATGATTGTTTAGTTATCGGTGCTGGTGGTGCCGGTTTAAGAGCTGCTTTCGGTTTAGCTAATGCTGGTTACAAAACTGCTTGTATTTCAAAATTATTCCCAACAAGATCTCATACTGTCGCTGCCCAAGGTGGTATCAACGCTGCTTTAGGTAATATGCATAAAGATGACTGGCATTGGCATATGTATGACACCGTTAAAGGTTCAGATTGGCTAGGTGATCAAGATGCTATTCATTACATGACCAGAGAGGCTCCTCAATCAATTATCGAACTAGAACATTATGGTGTCCCATTCTCAAGAACTGAAGAAGGTAGAATCTATCAAAGAGCATTTGGTGGTCAATCTAAAAACTACGGTAAAGATGGTCAAGCTTATAGAACTTGTGCTGTTGCTGATAGAACAGGTCATGCCATGTTACATTCTTTATATGGTCAAGCTTTAAGACACAATACCCATTTCTTCATTGAATTCTTTGCTTTAGATTTATTGATGGACAATGGTGAATGTGTTGGTGTTATGGCTTATAACCAAGAAGATGGTACTTTACATAGATTTAGAGCTCATAAAACCGTTATGGCTACTGGTGGTTATGGTAGAGCTTATTTCTCATGTACATCTGCTCATACATGTACTGGTGATGGTTTCGCCATGGTTTCGAGAGCTGGTTTGCCATTACAAGATTTAGAATTCATTCAATTCCATCCTTCTGGTATTTATGGTTCAGGTTGTTTGATTACTGAAGGTGCTAGAGGTGAAGGTGGTTATTTGATTAACTCTGAAGGTGAACGTTTTATGGAAAGATATGCCCCACATGCTAAAGATTTAGCTTCAAGAGATGTTGTCTCAAGAGCTATCACCATGGAAATTAGAGCTGGTAGAGGTGTCGGTCCAGAAAAAGATCACATGTTCTTACAATTATCTCATATCCCTGCTCCAATCTTAAAAGAAAGATTACCAGGTATTTCTGAAACTGCTGCTATTTTCGCAGGTGTTGATGTCACAAAAGAACCAATTCCAATTATCCCAACTGTTCATTATAATATGGGTGGTATCCCTACCAAATGGACTGGTGAAGCTTTAACCATCGACTCTGAAGGTAAAGATACTTTAATTCCAGGTTTAATGGCTGCTGGTGAATCCGCTTGTGTTTCTGTTCATGGTGCTAATAGATTAGGTGCTAACTCATTATTAGATTTAGTCGTTTTTGGTAGAGCCGTTGCTTTGACTGTTGCTGACACCTTGAAACCAGGTTTACCACATAAAAAATTACCAGCTGATTTAGGTTTTGAATCAATTGCTGAATTAGATAAATTAAGAAATGCAAGTGGTCCAAAATCAACTGCTTCCATTAGATTGGATATGCAAAAAACCATGCAAAAAGATGTTTCTGTCTTCAGAACTCAAAGTTCATTAGAAGATGGTGTCAGAGAAATCGTTAGAGTTGATAACACTTTCCCAGAAGTTGGTACAACTGATAGATCAATGATTTGGAATTCAGATTTAGTTGAAACTTTAGAATTAAGAAACTTATTAACTTGTGCTGTTCAAACTGCTCATTCTGCCGTTGTTAGAACTGAATCAAGAGGTGCACATGCAAGAGAAGATTACCCAACAAGAGATGATGAAAACTGGATGAAACATTCTTTAACATGGCAAAAGGATACCGGTGATGATGTCAGAGTTGATTACAGAAACGTTATTTACAATACATTAGATGAAAATGAATGTAAATCTGTTCCACCTGCCATTAGATCTTATTAGATCACCCCAACTTTTTCATTCATAGTATTATAGATATTCTGTTCATTTAAACTTTTAGTTTTGGTTTTGCTTATGTTTTTTTTTTATCTCTCATCATTTTTTATTATAAACCAAGAAAAGGATGAATGTGATTGTCTTTTATTTATTTATATATATATGCAACACTTTAACGAAGTGAATTACAAATCATGTAGTATTAATTATTATATTATATTGTATTATTATAAAAATTTCTTGATAAACTCATCAGTTTGAAATTTTGGATTCTCTAATTTTGGTTCGAAATTAAATGGTATTATTAAATCTGTGTCAATTTTAATTTCATTGATTTCTGAATTGAATTGATACTTGAAATTATCATCAGTATCTTTAACTTTTAAATTTTTAAATATTTCTCTTTTTTTGAAGTTATCAAACCATTTTAAGACTTTTAAGAATTCTAAGTCATAATATAAGCGATTATCCTTTATTGATTCATGTTCATTTGTTATTGGGATTGTTAAAAACTCAATATATTTTCTATTTGCTAAACATTTATCTAAGGCCATAAAGTTTGTCTGACTAAAACCTCTTGCTAAAGGCTTAATCTCTTTATCAATATGGCTGAAATCCTCAAGATCCAAGTCGATTTCGTCTTTGTTTTCATCTGATATTATCTCTTCATCGAAATTTAATTCTATCTCATTTTCATTTTTTTCATTAATCATTGCCTCATTAGTTTTCTGACAGTCACTTAATTTTCTTTTATTATGATGTACAGTTGCATTAAATTTAACGTGTAAATGAGCACTGAACCAATAATTTGGCATTAAATGTAATAATAAGCTCATATTTGGCGTACTTCCTAAATCATTATTATCAATATCTTTCTTGAAAAAGGGCTTTTTCTTTAATAAATAGCTCAAATTCCCATACTTTACAATACCTTCAGGCCAATCATGGGTTAAAAATATGTTTAAGTTTAAATTTCTAATCATTGAGATTTTTAAATAGTCTTCAAATCTTGAATGATAAATACTTCTAACAGTTTTCTCATTTAGTGGTAATGTTTCAAAGTGCGTCTTATAATAATCAAATTTCTTATAAATACCACTTAACCCTGCGATTCTTAAACCTTTATACCAAATGACGTTTGAATAACCTAAAAAGAAAATATTCTTTGCAACAAAACCACCATATTTTAGTTCGTGTAAATAATTCGAAGCCTCATGATTACCACCAATGAAAATAGTCAAGATCGGTGCCTCTTCTACACCACTATAATAATTATGGAAATCCCCCAATCTTTTATATTTTTCTGGCGTTGAAATTGAATTAAAATCGTCTTTACTTCTTAGAGCTTGAAAGTCTCCACAAATGAGCAAAATCTCTGGTCTCTCATCTTCAGCAACGGTTAATATGTCTTGATAAATCTGTTTTAATTCTCCATGGCAGCAACCTTCAACTGCAATTCTTACAGACATTTAATAAGGTTATGAAAAAAGCATCGGGAAGTTTTTTTTCTACAACGGTTTAATGTGTCATTTATATATATATTTATATCTTAATATTTATAGACGTTGTCAGAGGTGAAATCTAATTCTTTTAAAGCCCCAGTCAACTCACCTTGGTCACTTGGGGAAACTTTGTTACCAGAAAGAGCATTGCAGAAAGGTGGTGGACCACAAACGTAAACTTTATGGGTTGCAGCAGGACCAGCAATGTTTGCTTTTAACCAATCTTTAGTGATGTACCCAACTTCAGCTTTCACGCCAGATTCAGCGGTGTCTAAGAAGTAAGAAACTTTAATTTGGTCAGGATGTTTTGCAGCAATTTCATCAATTTCTGACTTTAATAAAATGTCTTTAGCAGTTTTGTTACCATAAACTAAATGAACTTTGGTTTTATCAGCCGGATTTTTAGTAACTTCGTGTAATAATTGGTATAAAGGAGTAATACCTGAACCAGCACCAATTAAAGTGATGTCTTTGTAAGAGTTTGGCTCATATTTAAATTTGATTAAAGGACCTTTAAATGAAACAGTATCATTCTCTTTTAAGCCAAAAATATGGTTACCGAATTTACCATCTGGATATCTTTTGATAACGAAATCAATTGAACCCTTAGTTTCATGATCAGAGACTGGAGTGTAAGGTCTAATAACGTTTGAGCCTTTTTCAGTGACGTATTTAGCCAAAACTAAACCAGCAGTGACTAAACCTGATGTTTGCTCTGGATCTGGGAATGAAAAGACGAATTTCTTGGTATCTGGGGATAAATCCTCGATTTTAGTCAATTTTAAATCTTCCCATTGACCATCACCTTTGAAGACGACACTTGGTTCGTTGAAAATAGGAGCTTTCAATTGAGAGTAGAATAAAGTGGCAGCAACAGCAGCTGTACCAACAGCAATTGGGACTCTTGAGGCCTTGTTTTGGACAAGTCTGGCAAAAAATGACATTTGGTTAAAGAAATTTAAATTGTGGAAGTTTGGGAAATTAATTTGTAATTTTACTAATTTCCGGTTAAAAAGAATTCAATTGGAGGAATTTATATATGAGCCAATTGAAAGGAAAATCGGGCAAGGACTTGCTGAACTTGGTGAGAAAGATTGTTCCACCTTTGCTGCCTGGTTTTTATAAAGGACAAGGTGAGTAGTTTTTGTATTCAAGCCCAGGAGCGTATTTATTAACTGAGAGAGTAGCTGGCAGAATTGTGGTATTTGGTGGCTGCGAAGAGTAAGTCTGTTCATTTCCTAACATAAATTTCTGTTACTAACTTTAATAGTTACACTGGAGCTCCTTATTTTAGTGCAGGGGCTGCTGCCTTATTTGGTGCTGATTTATCTCATATAATTTGTGAACGCAATGCTGCTCCTGTTATCAAATCATATTCTCCAGATTTAATGGTTCATCCATATTTATACGAAAAGGATAATTTACCAGTTAATTGTAACGTGGATGAGTTTTTGCAAGATAAAATATTACCAAAAGTCTATTCATTATTATCAAGGATTCATGTAGCTGTTGTTGGTCCAGGATTGGGTCGTGACGAATTAATGTTAAAGACTTTAGAACTAGTTATTCTCAAATTGAAACTATTGAAAATTCCAATCATTATTGATGCAGATGGGTTATATCTGATTTCCCAAAATCCTGATCTAATCAAAGGTTACGAATCTGCTATTTTAACTCCAAATGTTGTGGAATTCAAAAGATTATTAGATGCAGTTGGTATTAACCGTTCAAATGATGAAGATGAAGTTCTACAATTATCTAAGAAATTAGGAAATATTACAATCATTAGAAAAGGCTCAACCGATTTAATTGCTAAAGGTGAATACTTACTCAGAAGTGACACCACTGGTTCAAATAGACGTGCTGGGGGTCAAGGTGATACTTTAACAGGTACAATTGCAACTTTAACTGCTTGGTCAAATGCTTATAAAAATAACTTATGGGCCCATTCGAATGAAGTCGAGTTGGAATCATTACCTTTATTAGCTGCTTTCGGTGGTTCTGTTGTAACAAGAGTAGCAGCAAGAGAAGCTTTTAAAAAAAAAGGAAGAGCTATGCAGGCCACTGATCTACATGCAAACGTCGGTGATGCCTACAAAATCGTCATCGAAGACGAGAACTTTCGACCATGAATTAACGACATACACATTTAATTGTAGAAACTACTGGAACTTTTTTTATCTCACTTATTTCCTATTCCTCTATAGTTAAAACGGTTTTAAGGCTGTTATGTCCGTAAACTCGGTTTTTATGGGTTTTGAGTTGATATATAAATTTAATGAAAGTCACTACAGTTGAATCATCTAAAAATGTCATTTTGTCAATTATTAAGTGATTTCAGACCTTCAAAACCTACTTTTGTTCCTAAAGATTATCCAGATTTGACTGGTAAAAATGTTTTAATTACCGGTACCTCTGCTGGTGTCGGTAAAGAAACTGCTAGACTATTACTGTCCCAAAATGCTACAATTATTGCATTCAATAGAAATCAGGAAAAAGCTGAAAAAGCTTACCAAGATATTAAATCCCAAATCCTTGAATCAAATCCAGATTCAAAAGGCTTAGACGATAGATTTATACCAATCACTGGTGACTTGGCTGATTTAACAACTATTAAAGGTGCAGCAAATGAAATCTATTCAAAAGTTGATAAACTAGATTTAGCTATTTTTAATGCTGGTGTTATGACTCCTCCAAATGGTTCAGTTACAAAACAAGGCTATGAATTACAGTTCGGTACTAATGTTTTGGGCCATCAATTGCTATGTAAATTAGTAACTCCATTAATCAAAAAGGCTAAAACTGAAGATTATATTCCAAGAGTTATATTCTTATCCTCAATCGCTCATAGAAATTCCCCAAAAGATGGTATTGACTATAATCGTGGTTTTAAAGATGCTTCAAATGCCCAATCAGTGGAAACATATGGTCAAAGTAAAGCTGGTAATATTTATCAAGCAGCTATATTTGCTAGAGAAAATCCTGATTTGATCAGTTTAGCTGTTCATCCAGGTTATTTAGCTTCTGAGTTAGGTAGAGATCTACCAGCTGTATTTAAAACAATCCTACTTTGGACTTTATATCCTCCGGTCTACGGTTCGTACACAGAGTTATTTGCTGCACTACACCCTGATATAACACTTAAAGATTCGGGTAGATATATAGGACCATGGGGTAAATTTAGACCAGTTAGAAAAGACATTGAAGAAGGATGCTCTAATGGCAATGCCCAAAGATTATGGGACACTGCAGAAAATGAAGTTAAATCTTACGTTTAACTGTCCATGGACTTTTCATATCTGATAAATTATTTTTTATTCTATTGTAGACATGCTTATTTTAATGTTGTTTCTATTTCTGTTGATAGTTCATTTAATTTTTTGTTAAATTCAACATCATCAAATTTTAACATAATGTTGAATTGCTGTAAGTTTGATTTCAATTTGAAATATTCTTCAGTTATTGAAATCGTTATATAATTATCCTGTTTATTAGCATCGTTTCCATTTTCAAACTCTTTGAATAATTGTAAATTAAAATCAACTGAATTGAATTTATCGTATTTATTAATGATTTCAAATTTCTTCTCAACTAATTCATTTAATAATTTCAATAATTTATTGAAATTCAATATTTTAATAATCAATTCAATTGATAATTTGTTCAAGAAAATTGAACTTACTAAAATTAATTCTTTTGTAAAAAATTTTAATATATTTAAAGTTAAATTTTTTTCGTTGTTCATAAAAATTTCAGAGTTATTATCATTTGATTTAAATTGGATCAACTCATGTATATCTCTATCTTTTGATTCGATAAATAATGAATTGAATTCAATTAAATAATTTTTTGGAATTATTATATCTTTAGTTAAAAATTCTAAATTCAACCCAATATCATTAACTTGTAGATCTAATGATAGCTTATCATCATTTATGAAGCTTAAAATTATAAAATCATCAATTAATATATTGAATTCACAATTATAATTCAATTCAATTTTCTGATTAAAAATCTCTTTGTTTAGTAATGAATTATATAAATTCATATAATATTCAAATAAATTCAATTTATCATCTGAAAATTGATCAAATATAGTTAATTTTTCTAAAATCTTATTAAATTTATTTAAATTGTCGAACTGTGTTAAACTATGAATTAATAAATTTTCATTGTTTGAAAAATAATTAAACTTATTATAATTATTTGCTAGAATCAACTTGATATCTTTAATGGTGAAAAATGTCATGGTATTTATACCTTGCTCAACAATCCTATCCGTAACATAATCAATATCAATAACTAATATTTTCCCTGCAATACTTAATCTTTTTAAATCATCATTAATTGATTCGATAAAAGTCTCAAATTTATAAATATTCGACAATCTTTGAATATTCTCAATCGTTATGGATATTGGAGAGCTCTTCAGTATATTGATGATGCTCCCAAGTGACTGATGAAATTTATCTGACATTCTTCAATGGTTAAAAGTGTCAAAATATTCGATGAAAACAAATGATCAAAACCACCAGGGCAAGAAACCATAATGTTCCTAATTAATCGGAATTGTCCCTTCAAAACAGTACCAACACATGAAGAAAAAGAAATTGGTAGTTAACGGTACTAGGTATGTGTACTGTTTTAGTTATTATGGTACCTCATGAATTCTTTTAATTATTTTCGGTTTTGCTCTACGATTTTTCTAACATAGACACAACTATATATTCATGAGATATTTTTCAGGGCTATTTGCAAGTTATAATTTGATACCAATGTGAATGGCGGCGATACCAAAAGTTAAGTTTTCGTAACCAGGTTCTGGAACATAGAAACCCGCAGCTTCAATCATTCCTTTGAATTCTTCTTGAGAAGGAAATTGTTGAATGGATTCAACTAAATATTTGTAACTATCATAATCATTGGCTAAAGACTGACCAAAAACTGGTAAAAGTTTTGACCAATTTTGGTAAACTTGATCAACAACTGGATTTGTAACTTTTGAAAATTCTAAAACACCAATAACACCACCTGGTTTTAAAACTCTATAAGCAGTGTTCAAGCCTGCTTTAATATTAGTGAAATTTCTAATACCAAAGGAAACAGTATAAACATCTTTACTGTTATCTTCAATTTTATCTAAAGTTTCACCATTCTGAACTAAAAATGAAATTCTTGGATCATTCTTGTATTTTGTTTCTAATATCCTCTTTTCTCCTTCAGCAAGCATATCTGGATTAATGTCTACAATTGTCATCGTTGATTCGTTATCGTGAAATTTGGCTTTAGCATGGTCCAATAAACCGAAAGCAATATCACCTGAACCACCAGCAACATCAATAAAATCAAGAGGTCTTGATGAGCCAGGCCTTTTACCTGCATCTAATTTTTGAATGAATTGGTCTTTCCAAAGTCTATGAATACCTAAACTCATAACATCATTCATTAAATCATACTTTGTTGCAACTGAACTGAAGACTTGGCCCACGAGTTTCTCCTTTTCACTAGCAAGAACAGTTTTTTGACCGAAATGTGTGGTTGTGGACTTCTGAAGCAATTGAGCAGAAGTCGTGAATGAACGTTTGAACATTTTTTAGAAATTGTTTGATATTGTTAATTGAACCGTTCAAATGAAGAAATTTTTAAGGTTTTTTCGAGATTTCGAAACCTCGGAACATTTTTATCCGACCTGATCAAGTTTGCATAAACGTCTATAAAACTTGAATTAATTTAATCAATTGTGATATCTTTGTGTTTCAGTTGTTTGAATCCTGTTTAGATAACGTTTTGAATAATTTTGGCTCTTGTTTCATTAGAACTGGATGAAATTATATAAAGTTAAGATGATATTTCGATCAATTTAAATCAATCATCTTACTCATTATACAATGTTATCCAAAAATCGAACTTCTATTTTAACCTTCAAAAGATTAAATAGTAAAATTTCTAGAAAAATGGTGAAAAAAGAAATTGCAAGTCAAGTCTCAAAAGTTGCAAGTTCAGCTGATAAAAAAGCAACACCAGTAATTACAAGTCAATTATTTGAGCCAATTGGTAATACTTTTTTCAATTCATGCACAGCTACTATTAACTCATTATCAGTTAAAGATACAATTAAGGTTACAATTAGTTTAGAGCCTATTTCTAAAACAAAAACAACTAAAGAATCAATGATTATTGATTGTAAAAATGATATACCATCTTCTACAGATTTACTTTTAAAACCAATTTCAAAGTTCCAAGATATTCCGGTTCCATCTAATTCGCTGATTTCCAAGAATAATAATAAATTAGGAATTTTAGATCCTTACTACACTTATTACAGAGCATTTAATAACAATTTCAAAGTTGAATTGAAAAAATTAGGTTTAAATCCAAGTATTGGAGCACTTAATAGCATCATTTGGGATTGTTGGAAAAACTTAAGCGATTTTGAAAGGTCTATCTTTAGCTCACTTACACAAACCGCTAAAAAAGATAAAACAAAATGATTCCTTTTTTTTGTGGTTTGGACAATTTTGTGGTTTTTACTTTCTTCGAATATACAAAATGAAGTATTTCTTATTAGTATTAGTCTTTATTACTAAAGTGCTAAGCTTAAACCCATTATTAGTTCATTCAGCAGGAACTTCACAAACAAAATCAGAATCTTTATTAGAATTTTTCCAAAATAATGAGTCGTTAAAAGAAAATTATTTGATTTTAAAAAAAGATGAAATCAACTTAAACTCATTAAATTCATTAAATGTGAAAAGTTTGAACTCAATTAAGATCCAAAATGAAAATATTGTAGTTCCAAATAATTTTAAGCCAATTTTTTTATTTAATGAAATCTTCAATTATTCAAAATTCAATTTCAATAATTTAAATGAATTTAATTTCACAGAATTCTTGAATAATTTCCCACCATTTAATATTCCAAAACTAAACTACTATGATTTGAATTTATTGATTCCAAAGTCAAATACTGAATTAAATTTAAATGAATTTACAAAGGAAAATATTCCTTTATTAGTTTTTTATCTGAATAACAATGAGGAAATTATTGAAACTTCAACAGTTTCAAATAAAATTATTGAATTTGATGCATTAACGAAAAATTGGATCAAGAATTTATCAATTAACCAATTAATTGAAGGATTTTTTTGTAATTTAAGTGATGAAATATGTATTAAAATGGATTTAAATAATTCAAAATTACTAATTTTTTCAATTTGGGAAGATCAAAATTTGTTATTGCCATTATCAATTTTATTAAATAATGAAATCAACGAAAATTTAATACCTAAGACAAAAAGTTATCAACAGCTAATGCATAATTTCAAGCATTTAAGAACAATAAATAAGAGAAATGAATTAAATTCGATTGATGACTTGAAGTTTAAACTAGAACAAAGATTAAAGCAAAAGAAATTAAAAAATGATAGAAAAATTTCAATTAAATCAAATTTAAAGAATTTAGAATCTAATCCAAATAATTTAAATTCAAATATTAATACAATTATCAATAAGAAAAAACCATCAAATGAATTCAATTCATTTAAAGCTGAAAAAGAAGAAATAGAAAATTTTAAAAAGCAAAGAACTAAAAATGCAATTGATAAGATTAAATTAGTTTCAACAAGAGCTGATAAAGCAGATAAGGATTTAAAGGCCAGTGAATTAGAAGAAATTTTTAAAAACCAAAGAAATAAAAATGCAATTGATAAAATCAAATTGGTTTCAACAAGACTTGATAAATCAATTAAGGACTTGAAAACTAATGAATTAGAAGAATCAAAAAATTCTTGTGAACAAATTACATGGTTTAATGTATTTCATCATAGTATTTTTAAAAATGTTAACTTTTGTGTATAAGAAACTACAATGTTATTAAACTAGCTTTATATTATTAATTATTACTTTTTTTTGTAGAGATTAATGCTAATTGTAGAGCTTTATGATCTTATTAGTGGGGCTTTACAGTATTCTACGTAGATTATGTTTCAATTTCAACTGCATCAAACGTTTTAAAGTAATCCTCAATTGAAGAATCATGATAAATTTCAGCATTTGTGCAATTAATTGAAAACTGCTTTGGTCTTGATTTTATTGCTGGAGGTGATGGATAAGTGACTGTTTTAATAATTTCAAAAGTTGGTAGCTCATCATTAATTGGTTTATGGTATTGTTCCAGCACTATTTCATCTTCTGATATTGATTCAGAATAAGAAATATCATCTTGAACGTAATCAAGTAATCTTGGTTTCTTAATTTTCTTCTTTGGTATTTTGTAGTTTTGATTATTTATTGACTTATTCAATTTCCTATTGAAATAGTAAGAAATTTTGGATAATGAAACCAAAATTTTGTTCTTTATATATTTTAAAATCAAAATAATTTCTTTTAAAACTGATTTAATTTTATTCAAAATTGATTTAATAATGTATTTGATTTTAAATATAATTTTTTTAATAAAGCCTTCAACTTCATTCGATATTGTTTCAAGTTTATTTGATTGGTATTCAACTTTTGGTTTTTTCTTAGACTTCTTTTTAGGACAATTCTTTGTGTGGTGATCATTATCTTTTAATTTACATTTATTGCAATCCATTTTACCATCATCATAATATTTCTTTTTAGTCTTAACTTGTTTCTTTTTAATTGGTTTCTTAAAGACAAATAATTTCAATTTATGTAAAAAAAGTTTTAATTTATCTAATATCAAAATTGGTATCTTAATTAATAATTTTTTCAATAATTCATATATCAAGAAAAATGGTAATAAAATTAATCTTATTAAAAAAGTCAAGATCGATTTTATTTTTGAAACTTTTGCCGCTTTCTTCTGTTTGAAAGATCTCTTTTTCTTCATTTCAATTTAAAATTTATCCCACAAAACCAGGATTTTCAGCACTTTTTTTCTTATAGACCTAGTTTTTGTGTCAAATTTAATTGTTTTGAAATGTCCCAATGGGGAAGCATTTTGTAGACCGGGCCGACTTGACGCTTCGTCCATTTTCTATATATTAATTCCACTAATTCCAATTTAAATAGACTTCAAGATCCTGAATTTCACCTTTCCTACTTTAATTTATTGTAATTATGGCTTCTAATCCACCTGGTGCTTGTTGTTTAAAAAAATCTGATCACGAAGGTACTCCAATCGGTGTTCATAAAGAACTTTACGGTTTGAATACTTATGTCAGTGGAGATTTAACTTCAAAAAAACTTATCGTTATTATTACTGATATTTATGGTAATCATTTAAACAATGTTTTGTTAATTGCTGATGAATTTGGTAAAAAAGGTTACAAAGTTTATATTCCTGATGTGTTAAAAGGTGATGATGCTGTTGAAAACGTTACTGATTTACCAGCTTGGTTACCAAACCATAGTAATGAAATTACTAGACCAATTGTTGAATCGTTCTTAGATAACTTATACAAAGGAGAATCTTTTGACTTCTTAGGTCTTGTCGGTTACTGTTTTGGTGCTAAATACGTTGTTCAACAATTAACTAAAGATTCAAGAGTTACAGCTGGTGCAATTGCTCATCCATCTTTTGTTTCTGTTGAAGAAGTTGAAGCAGTTGCAAAGCCTTTGATCATTTCTGCTGCTGAAACGGATCCTATCTTCCCAGAAGACTTAAGATACAAAACTGAAGATATCTTAAGAAAGACTGGTGTTCATTACCAAATTGATTTATTCAGTGGTGTCGCTCATGGTTATTCAGTCAGAGGTGATATTTGAGTTCCAAAGGTTTTATATGCTAAAACTAAGACTTTTATCGATCAAGTTTACTTTTTTGATTACTACTCAAGTGCTTAGATTTCTACGTAAATGTTTACTCTTCTGCTCAAATGCTTAGATTCTTTAGATAACTTAACCTAATTGTTAGATATAGTTCTTACTTGTAGTGACTACAATTTTTTTCTCTAACAAAACTCAAATTTTAATATACACAAAAAACACCAAAAAAACAAAATATTTTCTAATAGACCTATTAATATCTATTTCCTCTGTATGCACTGTATGGATTGGAAGTGTTACTATATGGGTTATTACTTGACTCGGTCTTACTTGAAGATTCAAATGGGTTTGAAACTTGCTCAGATGAAGAATCGTTACCATAATAACCAGTATCTGACGTAAACACAACACCTGGTTTCTTCAGATTATCAGAAGTTCCAAAAACTGTGGAAGTTGGAACGATATGACTTTGATTTGTTGAAATTGAGTCACTTCTTGAATACTGACCATTGATTTTACTTTGTGGGAATTTTGTGTTGAATGAAGATTCATCATCAGAATTTTGATTTTGGTTTAATAATTTTTCTGGTTGTTGACCCGATAAAATGTTATCACCTAATGCTAATAACTCTGTATCTTTTTTGTTTGATTTTTCCATGCCAGTTGTTCTTGGAATGAATGAAACTCTGTCATCCTTCATTGGTTGGTATCTTGTATCTGGGTTTTTATAAATTAAAGCTAACGAGCAAGTAACAATTGTGAAAATCAGTAAGAATAAGGCAAAGATTGCATTAACAACGAAGAAAACAACCGCACAAACAGATGAAACAACATTTGGTTGACCAAATAAGTTTGAGAAGAATAAGAACATTAATGAGTTGAAGGTATTAACTAAATGAATTAAAATGTTGAAAACATTAGTTCTTTTATCCATGTATGGTCTTTTCCAACATAAAGCAGCAAAATAAATAATCTCAACTATAAAAACACATAAAGCTTGAGCTTTACCGTACTCTTGGATTAAACCAACAAAAATAGATCTTAATAAGGTATAGAATAATAATGGAACCAACCACCAGTAATATTCAGCTTGGAATTGAACATATAAGAAACCAAATCTGTTCAAAACTTTAGCATCACCATATAATAAATAAGCTGGAGTTTTATATTCAATTGTTGATCTTCTACCTAAAATGATAACCCTTGTTGCACCATAAGCTAATAAACCCAAAACAACTACTAACATCACAACAGCAACAACCACAATTGCAGCAGAGTCTCTTTCAGTGAATTCCCAAAGACATAACAAAGAAATTTGAGGGAAAGCAATTAAGGCTAATCTGAATAAAGTACCCTTAATGATAACAGACCAATGTATTCTAAACTCTTGGAATTTGTGTTCTTTAATAGTCTTTGATCTAATTAAAATTTCTGCAAACCCTTTAAATGAAGCAATTAAAATTAATAAAACGAATAAAAAGAACAAAAAGAAGACGATACCAGTTAAAAAGAAATTTGAAATTTCAATACCAGCTAAATAAGAAACTCTTTGAATACCTCTTAAAACTAAAATTTTTGAAGTTAAATCAGAAGTATCATGTTCATCAGTTGTATAAATAGTAGTATCATCATAACTGTCATCGAAATCAAAATCAGAAGATCTTTTCATTAAGTTACCACTAAGCATTGCTAAAGATTGAATTAAATCTCTTTTTTGGACAGAAATTGATAATAAATCTTCATTTGCAACAACAACGGTTGAAGTACCACCAGTGGATTGGACGTACCAAGTGATGGCAGTTTGCATAAAACCTGCATTAATGATACCCATTGACCATTGAAAATTTTGAGCCCAAGCAGCAGCAATTGGAGGAACTCTTGAAACAGCCATCATTGAAGTAATTGCTAAATTTTGGAAATAAACGAATAAAGAAATTGAGTTTGAGGCAATATGAGCAGCCGTATTTGAATGGCCAATAACTGAAACGATACCAGAAGTAATTAAACCCATACCAGAGATCGCAGCAATTGGCCAAGCAGCGTATTTGGTTTGGACAGTTTTACCATTTGATAAAACAGCTTCAACACAAGCAAGAGGAGTGGTTGTATCTTCAGTTGAATAAGCTAACACACGAACTCTTGCATCTAAATCTGGAACTGTATAAGCAATACCTGGAATCATGTCTGCAATTGAAGAAGAAATAACATAATTTGAATCAACTTCAATTCTATTTGTACCAGATGATAAGGGACATAAACTACTCATACCTAAATCACATAAAGAAAACGTTTCAGAAATGACATTAATACCATAAGCAATAACAGTAACCTTAGCAGTGACATTACCACTGATAGTAGTAGTCGCATCCACGTCAAATACCACGGTATAATTTTCAGGATAGAATTTCACATCAAAATAAGACGCAGTCAAAGCTGAATCTGACATACAAGTCAACAAAGAAGTTGTCTTGATGTACCTGTCAGCACTTACTGCTGACAGTAGAAGGTGAATATTCACCAACAACGCAAATAATTTCATAATTTGATAATGCTGTTAATCTGAAAAAATTTGGGGATCAAACGTATTTTAAATCTTTAATTTCCAAGTTTTTTTTTGCTATTTTTGGACTCACGAAAAAGAAATTTTGAAATTTTTTCTGATCTAGTCATGTGATTAGTCACGTGCTATACTACGTCATAAAGCGTTATTATTGAACCAGGGCGAGTAACCTTCTCTTTTTGGGAATTTTTAAAGGATGGCCTCTTCACAGGTGGAAAGGAAGAAGAGAACAAGAATAAGATATAAGGAAAGGATGAAAAGGAGTAAGAAATCAGAATGTATAAATAACATGAGAATAATAAAGAGGGTATACTAAAAGGTATGACTGTGTGGTGCCAGGTGACTAAGGTGTGGTGGAAGTCTAAATATCTTTATAACCACTAATATCATTGTAAAAATAAGAGACTAAAACTTGGCTTTAAGAGGTAGTTTTATAAACATCATGAGATTTATTTTCCCCAATTTAAAAAAGCTCGAATTAATGGCGATATATCACACTCACGTTTTTTTTCAGTTTGTGGAGACTTGACACATTCGCGATTGCTATGGAGTCAATAGTTTCAATTGACGAATAACAACGTCAAAACGTAGGAATTTTAATAAATTTAGACTCTCATTATGCTGTAGATACGCACTTTGAGTATCTTATAGATCGGAGCCCCGATTGCTTTTGACACATCTTTCAGCCCCTCTTGGTAAATGACCTGCACCACTATCAATATTTATCAACAAATTTAATTGTGGGTAAACCCTTGTGGGGTTTTAGATATAAATACAGATTCAATGTTCAATTATTCTTAAAATAATTAAACAATGTCTGCTCAAAAACCATTGGAAAACGCTCATCTTTTAAACATCGCTGCAATTGCACCTCCACAAAATAACAGGAAAAGACCTGGTAAACCATATATTGAATCATTAGATCAATACAAAGAATTATACAAACAGTCAATTGAGGATCCATCTAAATTTTTTGGTGATTTAGCTAGAGAACATTTAGATTGGATTACTCCTTTCACTGAAGCAAAATTCCCAAATACTGGTAAAGGTTTTAATAATTCTGATCTCGCCTCTTGGTTTGTTGGTGGTCAATTAAATGCTTCTTATAATGCTGTCGATCGTCATGCTTTTAAAAACCCTGACAAAGTGGCTATTGTCTATGAAGCTGATGAACCAAATGAAGGTAGAACTTTAACATATGGTGAATTATTAAAAGAAGTTTCAAAAGTTGCTGGTGTCTTGAACTCTTTAGGTGTTAGAAAAGGTGATACTGTTGCTGTGTATTTACCAATGATTCCTGAAGCAATTATTACTTTATTAGCAATCACGAGATTAGGTGCTTTGCACTCTGTTGTCTTTGCTGGTTTTTCATCATCTTCATTAAGAGACCGTATTAACGATGCTAATTCCAAAATTGTCATTACTGCTGATGAATCTAAAAGAGGTTCCAAGACTATTGAAACTAAAAAAATTGTTGATGAAGCTTTAAAACAAACTCCTCAAGTTAAAAACGTTTTAGTTTATAAAAGAACCGGTAATCATGTTCCATTTGATTCAAAACGTGATTTATGGTGGCATGAAGAAGTTAAAAAATTCGGTCCTTACTTCCCTCCAGTTCCTGTTAATGCTGAAGATCCTCTATTCTTATTGTATACCTCTGGTTCAACTGGTTCTCCAAAAGGTATTCAACATTCAACTGCTGGTTACATATTGAATGCTTTAATTACTTTAAAATATAATTTTGATTTCCATCCGGAAGATACTTTCTTTACTGCTGGTGATATTGGTTGGATTACTGGCCATACTTATGTCGTTTATGGTCCATTATTGAATGGTGGTACTACAGTTGTTTTTGAAGGTACTCCAGCGTATCCATCTTATTCACGTTATTGGGAAATTGTTGACACTTATAAAGTTACTCAATTCTATGTTGCTCCAACTGCTTTAAGATTATTGAAGAGAGCTGGTGACCAATACATTGAAGGTTTTGATTTAACTTCTTTGAGAACATTAGGTTCTGTTGGTGAACCAATTGCTGCTGAAGTTTGGGAATGGTATTTTGAAAAGATTGGTAAAAAAGAAATCTCATTATTAGATACTTGGTGGATGACAGAATCTGGTTCTCAATTAATTACTGGTATTACTGGTGTCACTCCATTAAAACCAGGTTCTGCCTCTTTACCTTTCTTTGGTATTGAACCAATTATTTTAGACCCAGTTTCTGGTGAAGAATTAAAAGGTCCAAATGTTGAAGGTATCTTAGCTATAAGATCTCCATGGCCATCAATTTCAAGAACTATTTGGAAAAACTATGATAGATTCTTGGATACTTATTTAAAACCTTATCCTGGCTATTTCTTCTCAGGTGATGGTGCCGCAAGAGATGCTGATGGTTTCTTCTGGATCTTAGGTAGAGTTGATGATGTCGTTAATGTTTCCGGTCATAGATTATCAACTGCTGAAATCGAAGCTGCATTATTAGAAAATGCATTAGTTGCTGAATCTGCTGTTGTTGGTTTTGCTGATGAATTAACTGGTCAAGCTGTTGCTGCTTTCGTTGCTTTGAAGAGTGGTGAAACAACTTCAAATGAAATTTCAAAGGAATTAATCTTAACTGTTAGAAAAGAAATTGGTCCATTTGCTGCTCCAAAATTAATCATTTTAGTTGATGACTTACCAAAGACAAGATCTGGTAAGATTATGAGAAGAATCCTAAGAAAAATTTTAGCAGGTGAAGAAGACCAATTAGGTGATGTTTCAACCTTAAGTAACCCGCAAGTTGTTGAAAGTTTAATTAAAGCTGTTAAAGAAAGAGTTAAATAGAGATTTTAGTTTGCTTAATGTCTTATTTATTGGTTTTTGTTAATTATGAGTTACTTCTTTTTATTTATTTGAATCAATTGATTTGATTTATAATATATTTATGTTTAATACGAATTTTATGAATATTGTAACAGAATTAAATTGTAGGTCTTAGCTTATCTTTATTCTTCTTTGACACATTCTCTTGGACCCTTTATTTTTGTATTAAATTTTTACTCTCCAATATGAAAATGTTAGAGTATTTCTCATAAACTCAGCCGTTGTTCCGACTGTAACCGTCTTGTAAAATATTTTAAACTCAAATAACTTCTTATTGAAAATCTCAACTGAGTAAAAAAGAGTATCGACATATTAATACAAGTGATTTAATATGCTTTCTAGCAATTTGTTAAAGCATGAAAAGTCTTGTTGAACTTATAACGATTTTAAGTCTCTTTAATGTTTTTTTGTTAAGGGCACAGTTTTTGACACAAACAATTTAATTTTTTTATTTACTTAAATTGAATAGTTTTATTTTATATCATTGAAGTTTTAAAAATTATAATGACTGTTTTAATATGACAGATAATGAAATAGAAGAGATTGAAGAGTTGGAAGGTAGTTTTGTTGACCAAAATACCTCATTTTTGAGCTCTTTAAATGACCAAGAATTAATTGAATTTATTTGTAAATTAAGTCAAGAGAAGAAGAGGAGAGAAATTAATCAAAATGACAATAAGAATTTTTTAAGTGATTTGGATAAAGTTCCAGATGTTCCAAACATAACGAAAAGCTCAAATGAAGTCGCCATCGAAGATGATGAATTACCTTTTCAATTAGCACAAGAACAGAATGATTCTTCTGATAATGATAGCTCTCAAGTGTTTGGTGATTATCGTTCTTATTTTCAGACTAAATCTAAAAATCAGCAAAAGATGGATGAAGATTATATTAATTGGGAAAAGGAAAGACAGCAAAACTCAAATAACTTCACTAATGAAATATCAAATATATTTGAAGGTTGCGTAATTCATGTTAATGGCCATACAAATCCTAATATTCATACTTTACATAAATTAATCATTTTGAATGGCGGAAAGTTTTTGCATCATTTATCTTCAAAAGGTCAAATTACTCATATAGTGGCAGAAAGGTTAACTCCAAGAAAAGAAATCGAATTTAAAAATTATAAAGTTGTTAAACCTGAATGGCTTTTGGACTCCATTAAAGTAGGAAAAATCGTTGATTGGATGGATTATTCTGTTATAGGAGTTGGTTACGGACAAAAAAGATTAAAATTTACAAGGCAAGAAAAAGAAATTGAAGAACAAGAAGAATTAAACGATGAGCCAGAAATTGAACAAAACTTTAATCTTGCAATTGACTCAAAACATCCAGATTTTTTGAAAGCTTTTTTTGAAAAATCAAGGCTTCATCATCTAAGTTTATGGAAATCTGACTTAAGATATGAATTTTTTCAAAAAATCAAGCTAAAGACATCACACAAACCTTTCAAGAATTCGTCAAACTTTAAAATCATTTTGCATATTGATTTTGATTCATTTTTTGCAAAAGTTTCTTCATTGTTAAACCCAAAATATGATTTTGAAACTCAACCAGTTTGTGTTTCCCATGCTACTGGCGATTTAAAAACAAGCACAGCAGATATTTCGTCTTGTAACTATATTGCTAGAAGATTTGGTGTTAGAAATGGCATGTGGGTCTCATCTGCAATAGAAAAATGCCCAAATTTAATTTGTTTAAATTATGAATTCAATGAATATGAAAAAATTTCAAGATTATTTTATGACACTCTAATTGAAATTGGTGCTGATTCAATTTATCCTGTTTCTGTTGATGAGGCTTTATTGGATATAAGTTCATTATTTAGTGAAAATGGTGCAGATTTAATTAATAATTTAAATAGATTTTGTCAAGATTTAAAAAGTAAAATATTTCAAAAGACCAAATGTATTGTTAGTATTGGTTGCTCTAAAAACGTTTTATTGGCAAGATTATCGTTAAAGCAATCAAAGCCAAACGGAATTTTTATTCAGCTTAATGATGATGTTCAAGACTGGATTAATGAGTTTAATATAATTGAGTTACCAGGAATTGGAAGATCTATTGAATTCAAAATTTTTAATCACTTATTATCAAAAGACTTAATTCATAAAGATTTAAC
Source organism: Millerago galiae (assembly GCA_030568845.1). NCBI lineage: Eukaryota > Fungi > Ascomycota > Saccharomycetes > Phaffomycetales > Phaffomycetaceae > Millerago > Millerago galiae. Next base: position 69,192 of record JAJMIZ010000012.1, on the reverse strand, counting down.
AAATTTGAAAATCAATGAACTAAATAAATTATCAAAGCTGGAATTACAAAACTTGTTAGGTAATAAAAATGGGTTGAAGTTATATCAATATTCAAAAGGTGTTGATTCAACTTCATTAACTGTTAAAGCTTCTGAATTTTCTAAAAAATCAATCTCAATTGATATTAATTGGGGAATTAGATTTAACAAAATTGAGGAAATCGATGAATTTATATTTAGAATTTGTGAAAACTTATCAATTAAACTAAAAAAATTTAAATTACTAACTGAGCAATTAACATTAAAAATTTTAAAAAGAGCGAAAGGTGAACCAATTGAGCCAATAAAATATTTAGGTTGTGGCAAATGTGATGGTTTCTCAAAATTAACGAATTTAGGAGTCCCAACAAATGATTTTAATATTATTGGGAATGAAATTAGATCATTATATAGATTTTTAGGTTGCGAACCAAAAGAGTTAAGAGGAATTGGAGTAATCTACAGTAAACTAGCTGAACAATCAAAAATTGGTAATCAGCAAAGATTAAATTTCAATAAAATTAGTGAAATTAGAAATCAACTAGATAAAAAATTAGAAAGTCCAAAAAAAGAAATAAATTCATCCTTTACACAATTGGAAATACCAACAGAATTAGAATCATCAATCTTAAAAGAATTGCCATCGTCAATTAAAAAGCAAATTAGAGTTCAACAAGAGCAAGCCTCCAAATCAATTGAAGTGTTACCATCACAGATTGATTTAAATATATTAAAAGAGCTACCGAAAGATATCCAAGATGAATTAAAAGTAGAATTAAGAAGAAGAAATTTAACATCAAATATAAGTCCAAAAAAATCCAATTACTTCATTCAACAAATTTTTCCAGTTAAAGATAATGAATCAAAATTTTTAAAGATATTAAAAAAATCATCTCAATCACCAAAAAAATCACCAAGTAAAAAATCACCAGACAAACATTCACCAAACAAACAGTCACCAAATCGTGGAATAAATGGAATAGAATTGATCCAATCACCATCTAAAAAGAGAATAATCAAAACTGATCTAAATTTAGATCCAAATGTTTTAAATGAATTACCAGAAGAGTTAAGAAATGATATTATTAAACAATATGAAGAATATCAAGAAAATACTGGGATTAGTAAAAGAAGGTTAGATTTCAATGAAGAAAATAATAAAAGAATCAAATATGGAGGCGAATACGATGTTTTAGAAAAAGAACGTGATTTTTCTTTAATTTTAGAGAAAGAGTTAAACCTATCTTTTCAAAAGAAATCTAAAATTAAAGATATTTTACGATTAATTAATGCATGGATTTATAATACAATTGACAACGGCCCAAACGAAAAAGACGTTTTATTATTCAAAAAATATGTCAATTCATTAGATGAAGATACAGATTTCTTATTTAATAAAAGAATTTATTATAAACAATTAATCTTACAAGAATTAAATAAACTATTAATAGTCGAAAAAGGCTTATGTGAAATTTGGAAGGAAATCTTACAAGATTTAATAGAATAAAAAAAAATGTATATAATCAAACCTAATAAAAAACATCCATTATTAATTTTCTTGTAGTTGTTTATTCGACACTAGTTAATCTAATAGTGTTTGAATGACCAGAACCTTTGGTCCAACCTTGAATAATGACAGCAGTGTCACCTTTTTTCAAGATACCTAATTCTAGAGCTTCAGCAATACCAGAGTCCAAACGTTTTTGGACATCATCTTGCCAGTTTTCTAATTGAGGTTCGTTATATTCGAAAGGATAAACACCACGGTATAAATGGGAAAATCTGGCAGCTCTTTCGTTTCTAGTAATCATAATAATTGGTAAATCAGGTCTATATTTTGATAATAATCTTGCAGTTGTACCGGAAGTTGATAAAGTGATGATAGCTTTAGCGCCATTTTCAGCAGCAGCAGTAACAGCAGCAGAAGCTATGGTCTCAACGTTTGAGATTGGTTTTTTGGTAACACCACGGATTTCATTGTATAAAGTACCATAAGCAATTGCTTTTTCAGCAATTAACGCGGTATGATGCATCATGGTGACAGCTTCGATTGGGTAGTTACCTTTAGCAGTTTCACCACTTAACATGACACAATCAGCACCGTCTAAAACAGCATTACCAACATCAGAAACTTCGGCTCTTGTTGGTCTTGGGTTGTAAGTCATTGATTCCAACATTTGAGTAGCACAAATGACAGGTTTACCAGCAATGTTACATTTGGCAATCAATTGTTTTTGGACGACAAAGACTTGAGGAGCAGGGATTTCAATACCTAAATCACCTCTTGCAACCATAACACCATCGGTTTGTTCTAAAATTTCATCAAAGTTGTCAACACCTTGTTGAGATTCGATTTTAGCAATGATTTTAATATCAGCACCATCTTCACCTAAGACTTCTCTAATGGTTTTAATATCATCAGCAGTTCTAATGAAAGAAGCAAAAATCATATGAACTTTATTTTTAACACCAAATCTTAAATCAGCTTTGTCCTTTTCAGACAAGGCAGGTAAATCAACATTGGTGTTTGGCAAATTGACACCTTTGTGGGAGGAGATTTTACCAGCATTGACTGAACGGACGGTAATTGTTTTATCATCAACAATTTTTAAAACTTCAAAAGATAAAACACCATCATCAATGTAAATGATTTTACCAACTTCAATGACTTTAGTGATGTTTTTGTAATCCAAATACATGATTTTGTCATCAGAAACAGTAGAATATTGATCATCAGTGGTGAAAGTCATCTCATGGTTTGGTGGGATTGAATAATCCAAACCATCTTTGGTAGTACCAGTTCTGATTTCTGGACCTTTTGTATCTAAAGCAATTGCTAAAGGTCTACCATGGTATAAAGCTTCTGATTTTCTACAGTTGTCAATAACTGATTGATGGTATTCATAGGAACCATGACTGAAATTCAAACGAGCAACGTTTAAACCTGCTTTTCTTAATAAAGTAAGGGTTTCAGGATTGTTAGTCTTTGGACCAATTGTACCGATAATTGAGGTACGACGTAAATGGTTTTCAGGGACATCAGAGACATCAAGATTAGCTAACCAGCTGACTTTGGATTCAGTTGACATTGTTTGAGAATTATTGAGAGTTTAGTTAAAAGTAAAGGTTTTTTTTAAGGCATCGGACTTTTTTCAAGCGATGAGGTTAAGGAACCACGCAACGTCAAATTGTCAAATTACAAGTTTTTCAATTCATTAAAAGTTCATTAAATTCATAATTCATCACGACAAAAAGGACACGATTTGGATTTTACCAACCACTTTTTCACGCAGTCAAAGTGGAAAGTGTGTCCACAATTTAGTTTCCTTAAGTCGTTATTATTCTCAAAACAGAAACATTGATTGTTGGGCTTGTCTGTTCGTTGTAATAGTTTGTCATATTTCTTGAACTGCTGCTCATCGTGTAAATAAGTTATTAAGTTCTTGGTCTTGATTAAAAGTAATCTAAATATCTTGTAAATCAATGGTAATAGTTGAACAAACAAATAAATGTCTTCTTCATGGTACAAATAGCAAAGACTTAGATTGAAACTGACGAAATTGATTCCAAACTCAACACATAGCTTCTGTGCCTGTTTATCAAATTCTATCATCATGTTCAATAACTGAAGCAAGTTCAGTTGAAACAACTGTAATATTTCATAATTAAATAGCAAGATCAATAGATCTTTTTCCTTTTCGTATTTGATTTTGAGTATCAACATCAAATCGATTATCAATAGAATCACATGTGTGGAATATTTCTTATTTAATTCAACAACATAATGGAAATTCTTCAATAGAGTAAGCATTGCTAAATGCATTAAATAAGAATAATTTTTAGCAAAAAAAGATAAAAATATGCATTGAAATACCGTGTATTGCAAACTTTCATAAAACCGTTTCCTTATATTACCAAACTGTCTTCCAAACGTCAAAATAACAATCCTTTTGCCAATTAAGTAACCTAATATCAACAAAAAGTTGAACATTCCAAATTTCACTACAGAATCACTCGCAAAAACCACGCTCAAGTCTAGCTGGTATAGCTTGCGACACAGCGACAGCGTTACAGCGGTCCCCATCGCCTTATAAACACTCGTCATCTCGATTTATTTGTAAAGCAAAAAATCATGGAAGCTAAAAATTTACGACTTGCCGTCGCCAGTGGAACAAACCGGGAAAAGTTTACCTTGGCTGTTTGTCGAGTGGAAGCGTGCTTTTTTGCTACGTTTTAGATATAGAAAGCAAGTCTAATGTTGTTTATAATGGTAGTGTATGACTTTTATTGGGAAACATCTAAGACGTAGTGAGAAATGTAGTAAAAAATCACCCATAAACTCCAGAAACTTCATACAAGAGTGGATACAGAAATACGATAGGTCTATGATACCAAAATTACTATAAAAACGATAATTATCTTACAAAACAATTTGGATAATTCTGGCTGAAATGTTATTATTCCGGTCGCGGTTTTATCTCTTAACAAATTTTTCGTTATGGAAGAAGCCTGCTTGAACTGTAAAAGATTAAATAGAAAATGCAACTATGTGCTGCCACAGTGTGGCAGCTGCGCAAGGTATAAGGAACCCAACTGTTCGTATGGAGGTACGTTTCAAAACCACAGTTCTACAAGCAGGAGTGATAGAAGAAGAAGAAAATACCATACAAGCTACATCGATTCATTAGAAGATAAAGCTAGCAGATTAGAAAGTTTTATACGTAAATTTACAGAGGATGACCCGATACTGAAGCCAGTATTCCTGAAGAAGTTAGATGGTCTAGAGAAAAGATGTTCAAATGCTAAGAATGAAGAAGATTTTGATCTGGAACTGCTAGCTAAAGAGACTTCAAACTTAAAGCTACAACCAGATCTGTATGAGGAGCAACTAGATGAAGATTCACATATGTTTATAGATCCATTCATTTCTGAATTGCAAGAAAGTATCCTGAATTCAGGTAATTTAATTGTAATCTCAGAGACTTCAAATCCAGTTTCGCTTACAAAAGCTCATTTATTCATACAAGATATTAACTATCAAAAATCAATGGTTGAATCTTTTAAGACTCATTTTGCCATCCATTCACCTGCTTTGATTGAAATTGTAAATGATTTAGAAAGTTTAAATTATAATGAAATTTCAAGCTTATCTCTGAAACTTCTATTCGATGTCATTATCGGTTTAGGTAACTTATATTCAAGTCATCAAGATAAAAATTCCTTACAATTATATTTCATTTCTTCTGCAAGAGATTCTTTGATGAACATTATCTCAAAGTCAAAAGTTGATATCAATTTAATCATTTCTATTTATTTATTATCTTGTTATGAATTAATGCAAAATCATTTATCCCAATCTTATTTATTTATTTCAATGGCTTGCTCTTTAACTCAACATATAGGTTTACATATCTCTGATGATAAAAAGAAGTTTGCTCCAAAGCAATCTCCATTTAACCTTGCAGTTCTGTGGTCTATTTGTCTGCAAGATAGACTTGTAACTAGTCTTCTAAAAGTACCTTGTGTTATCCACTTCAAAAGAATAATTTCCCCATTTTATCATGTTACTACATCCAATAAAAGTTGCTATCATTTAAATGAATTACTATTTAGTTATTTAACAAGATTGTGGTATATATTTGATAGATTTTCTGACCAGATTTTAACAATCAAATTCGATGTTGGAGATAGTACTAATAGATTAAAGTTATTAAATATGGGTTTGAAAACCTTACAAGAATTAAATGATACTTTACCGATGCAATTATCAGAAAGTAATAATAATAATAATTTTTTCAATTTAGTTTTCAAATTCAATTATAAATTTTCAATTCTGAAATTAAATCAAATCTATATTAATGTTGAACAAAGCACGAATTCTTTAATTGTTAAAAAGTCAATTGTCAGATCCACAATTGATTGTTGTGAAATTCTGTCTCATCTAAATAAAGATACATTTATTGAAATGTTGCCATTTTATTCAGTTAACTTCATTCATTTATTAGGTGTTAATGTTTTAAATATTTTATCATTGAATCTAAATGATGAAGCAAGATTAAAGTTCAAAGATTATTTAGATCTAATTAAATCTCTATTGACGAAGACTTCAAAATTTTACAAAAGTTCAAATGACTTGTTGAATAATTTAATTAAATTATCGATAAAGTTACACATCTCAACCAATAGTAAAGGGACTAATGAAATTGAAACAGAAAAAAATGATACAAAATCAATTGAATTACAGCAAAAGGAATTTACCCAACAATTCCACATCCCTGATCAACCAATAGGTTTCAATATCAGCCATTTTAATCCTGATTTTCACATGTTTGATTTGAATATCGATTCATTTAAAGAATTAGATGAATTTTTTAACGATTGGGATAATGAATTTCTAACTAATAAACCACAAGATAAACAAGAAATAATAGAACCACAAGAACAGGAAGAAGGATTTATTCCTGTTGCAGTGGCATTTGCAGAAGGATCAGGGTTTACATGAATAAACGATATCCAATCTTTTATTAAAACCCACTATTTAAACCAAAATTCTCAATATCTTCACTATTCTGTGTACCTGTTAATTGCAATTCCAGGCTATTGTTAGGACTTCCTATATTTTTTGGACTTCTCATGTTATTCGAATATATACTATCATCGTCATTAAATGGGGAAGTAGAACTATTATTGAATTGTTTAAAAAATTCATTGTATTCAACAATTGAATCATCATGATTATGGCTGATTGAAATTGCAGCTTCTCTCAAATTTGGAATATTTAATTTCCAGCTTGTTGCTAATTCATCTAAAACTTTAATATCTTTATAGCATCTTTTCCAAACTCTACCAAATTTCAATAAAGCATCAATATAATTTTGGATTCTATCAACTGAACCAACTTTGATTGAATTTTCTTTATTGGTTAAAATAAATAAATCAAATGTGGCACATGTTAAAATTAAATAAGATATGAAATATGGAATTTTAGGGTTTGGACTATTAGTTAACCTTGAAATTATGTTTGAAGCAATTTCACAATGTTGGACAATAATTTGAATGACTTTTAATGGAATTTGCTTTAAATAAGCTCTATGAAGCAGTAGTATAACGACAGAATAGCTTAGGTTGAAAATTAATAACTCACAAGATTGATCATTATTGATGCTATTTAAAGATAATTTCAACTCAATTGGTAATAAGTCTTGAAATTTTCTTAAGGACTCAATACCTTTATTCATCAACATTAATTTATGAGATTTATGCAAATGATGGGCTTTGAAAGAATAAATTTGTGACAGATATTTATCATAAATGAACCATAATTTTGAATGATTTGCAAAAATTAATTCATTCAAATAATTCTCATCAGTTAAATTTAAAATTGGTTTGAAATAAGGAGAAGTTATTCTAAAGAATTGTATTCTGCAACCTCTTCCTAAAACTGAAGTTACAATTCGATCTTGTAAAACAATACTCCAAAATAAAGAGTTTGAACTTGAGGAATTTTCATAATCATTGAGTCTATCTAACTTCAGATATTGAGTCATTGAAGAAGCCATTGCATCAAAGGTCCAAGAGTTTGAATCAAATCCCATGCCTAGTTGATAACAAGATAGGATTAATAAGGCTTGAATATAATATTCATTGATATCTTTACTTGCCTTTAGAATAATTGATTCCGATTCTTTCAAAAAATGAGCTGAAAGAGATTCGTTGCTATAAAATATTGAACCATAAGTGAAGATTGAACATAATAATAATTGTTTTGAGATGTTTGAATTCGGGAAACTCCAATTCTTTATATCGTTTATATCAAGTTTTGAAATATAAAAAAAATCTGCAAAATTCAATTCAAATTTGTTAATCAAATCTAATTTTAAATTCAAGTCACTTGAAACTAGTTTATTTAATTCTTTGATTTCCAAAAATTCGTTATCATTATCATTATAATCATCGTTATCGTCACTTTCAATTTCTTCAATAACCTGTTGTCTTCCTGAAACGGGGCCATAAAACTCTGTGTGCCCCTTAAAATCCTGTCTGACCCTCCAATTCGTTGAAATTAATTCATCAACAGCATCTTTATTGGCTAGATCTTCGATTAAAATCTCAGATTTATCATCATGTTTTTTAAAATGCACGTCATTGCTTTGAGCTAAATCGAGATTTATAGATTTTGCTTTGAAGATATCATTCCGTACCAGCTCATCGGCCAACTGTTGTAGAAGATCTACTTTCATTTCCAGGTAATCCACATATGTTGTGTCATATTTAAATTTTCTTTTATCCTGATTTGCTATATATTCACAGCTCCCAGATTTATTGTATCGAATGCAAATCGAGCAAGGAGTGTTCCCATCGCACTTCCTCTTCCTTTTCTTACAAAAAGTACAGGCACTTCCCATTGTTGTAAAGATGAAATTAGTTTAAAAATTGTTTACAGATACAAAAGTGCTACAAACCGAAGAAGTGCAATGGATTATTTATTTAGAGATAAAATCGACCGAATGTTTAGTTTCTTGGTCAATTTCATTTGGAGTGTAGTTATATGGAATAATATCTTCTTTTGACTCAGTTGGTGTTGTTGGATGGTCGATTTTGTTCAAGATATTAAACCAGGAACGATTGTATTTGAATATTGGAAAAAATGAATCTTGCTTGTTCTCCTTATTGAACTCAAAATAATGCAGTGTGTTTAAGGAGCTATTTTCCAAATTCAATTCATATTCTAACAAAGAATATAGCTTCAATTCGTCTTTTGATAAAAATTCATCATTATAAAATGGTGCATAATTTGACATCTTTGGAACTGAAGACAAATCCAAAGGAGTATTATTAGAAGCTAAAGGTTTACCTAACATTAAAGGATCCACCTTGACATATGATTGAAATGGGTTTAAAAATGAACATCTTGGATCAAGAAATGACTCCTCTTCTAACTCTTCATCAAATGAATCTTCAATCTCAGGTTCAATATTTCTTTCAACTTTTATTTCATTGATTAATGGAATTGATTTGACGTTGGATAACACTATTCTGTTCTTATGATGGACGAATCCGTCAGAATTCTCGTTATTGATAATTTGATTCATGTTAAATTGAGAGTAGTAAATGTCTACAAATTGTGGTTTTCTCATTTAATTCATTACACAAAAATGGAAAAGTTTCATCCTCTTCTGGAAAAGAACTCATTACTGTTCATTAAATTACCAACGTACTCTTGTAAATATTTGTTATCATGGTCTAATTTGTCGCAATTGTTCTTGGTTTGAGAGGTTCTCCTTATGAGAGCTTCTAATTTGTCTCTGAGCTGTATGGTCTTCTCTAAGTTTGTAGGCTCCGACATATTTGTTAATTTATAGATGGCAATTTAATCTACTGACTAAATTAATATATTGATGCGTTGATATTAAATATTAAAGTGTTGATTATTATATAGAAATAAAATACGAAGAATAAATATGAGCCACCACCAACGTTCATAATTTACACCGCATAAAAGACCTCTTAAGTCACTATTAACTTAAACTTCTACATCATTCACCTATAAACTGATACAAGTTTGTATTAATAATTTCATTCTTCTTTTTCCTTCTGTAACCTTCTTTGCCACTTGCCACTTGTTTATAAAAGAAATCACAATTTGTTTCCATTTAACAAACACTTAAACATGACAGAACTTATGGACATCGGAGAACACTGTGCGTTCTGTGGACAAATCGACTTCTTGCCTTTCAAGTGCTCTTGCAAGCAGACATTCTGTAAACTACACAGAGCACCAGAAGCTCATCAATGTGAATTTACTACTAAACCAATCAATAGAGAAATAATAAGAACAGACCATTTGCCACCATCACAATCACTATTTCCTGACAGATCCAATATCACCATCCCATTGAAGATATCACAGGAGAACACTATCATTCACAATACCAAACCATCAGCATTAAACAAACTAAAGAAATTTTTCAGTAATAACAAGAAATCACTTAAATCCAATCCAACCAATCCAAGTAAAAAACTGATTGAATTATCCAAGCTAAAAAGTATAGCCAAAGGGGATTCTAAAATTCCTGTTAGTGAAAGAATTTACTTATGGGTCCAAGTAATTGATAATGAAAATGATAAATTTGACTCGATCATCAAGAATCCAATCTTCATATCTAGATCATGGCCAATTGGAAGAGCATTAGACTCAATAGCATCAGAGTTGAATCTAAAGAATAAGAACAACAGAACAACAGATCAGTCACAGAAACTAAACTTGTTTAAACAGGATACAGAGTTTGTTAAATTAGAAACGAGCAATCGTTGCAGCTCCTTAGCCAATGGAGAGTCCTTGTACATTGTCAGAGGTGAGATCTAATCACAGCCTTACAGCAAGAAATGTATAAAAAATGAAAAAAACATGCAAAGAATCACCAAAAAAGACGCTAAAAAGGGATAAAAGAATACAGGTATAATCTTTAGCTTCAATGTACTCATCTACTACCTATTAACTTCAAAACTACTCCAAAACGAGGCTCTGCAACTCATAAAAGAAGATTACATAATTTCATTTGTGGTCCGAGTCGCGAAACTTTTCTTTTTTTTCTTTTTTTTTGAAATTTCGACCAACGAAATAAAATCAAAACAATCTAAATTTATTTAATTAAACTTATAAATAAATAAAGGAAGTTTCAATTCAACAATTCGATCTGGATTCTCTTTCACTTTTTTGCACAAGAGACACATTTTTTGTTTGCTGGATTTTATTCGATTGAAATTTCAGAATTTAAAAAGGTTGTTGAAATTCCCCTGGATCAAACCACAAACCACATTTTAATTCATTATCTTTTGCATTTTATTTCACTAGCATGGCTTCACGCAACCAACCATCCAGTGCAAATGCTGCTGCTGTTGCTGCTTCCTCAGCTGCAATCAACAACTTAACAAACACAAATGGTCAAACAAAATCAGCTTCAAATTCAAATTCAAATTCAACAATTGTTGGTTTACATTATAAAATTGGTAAGAAAATAGGAGAAGGCTCTTTTGGTGTCATCTTTGAAGGTACCAATATGATCAATCAAGTCCCTGTTGCAATCAAATTTGAACCAAGAAAAACTGAAGCTCCACAATTAAGAGATGAATATAGAACTTACAAAAATCTAACTGGATCACATGGTATACCAAATGCATATTATTTTGGCCAAGAAGGCGTTCATAACATTTTGGTTATTGATTTATTAGGTCCTTCTTTGGAAGATTTATTTGATTGGTGTGGTAGAAAATTTAGTATTAAGACAACTGTTCAAATCGCAGTTCAAATGATCTCTTTAATTGAGACATTACATGCACACGATTTGATCTATAGAGATATTAAACCTGATAATTTTTTGATTGGTAGACCTGGTCAAAATGATGAAAATGAGATTCACTTAGTTGATTTTGGTATGGCAAAACAATATAGAGATCCAAGAACCAAACAACACATTCCATATAGAGAAAAAAAATCTTTAAGTGGTACTGCAAGATATATGTCAATTAACACTCATCTTGGTAGAGAACAATCAAGAAGAGATGATTTAGAGGCTTTAGGTCATGTATTTTTTTACTTTTTAAGAGGTCAATTACCATGGCAAGGTTTAAAAGCCCCAACAAACAAACAAAAATATGAGAAAATTGGTGATAAAAAAAGATCAACAAACGTTAATGATTTATGTTTAAACTTACCTCATCAATTTGCTCAATATTTAGAAACTGTTAGAAATTTGAATTTTGAAGAAACTCCAAATTACGAAGGTTATAGAAATTTATTAATTTCAGCTTTAGATGACATTGGTGAAACCTGTGATGGTGAGTATGATTGGATGAAATTAAATGGAGGTAAAGGTTGGGATTTAAATATTAATAAAAAACCAAATTTACACGGTTATGGTCATCCAAATCCACCAAATGAAAAAGATCGTCATCACAGATCAAACCAACAAAGAAGAAATAGACATTTACAACAACAAATTCAACAATCTCAATCTCAGCAGTATCAAGCCCAACAACAAGCTTATCAACAAGCTCAACAACAAGTTATTCAAACCCAAGAATCTTCAAAACAACAACAAGCATTATTAAATCAAAATAGTAACAACAATAATATCAATAATAACAGTAATACAAGCAATGCATTAAACCAACAACAATATTTAAATAAACAACCAACTCCAATTAGAGATCAAATTCAATCATCTAATACTTTTGATAGAAACAACCAGATTAATCAACAACAAGATGATGATGATAAATCTAAAAAGGGATTCTTTGGAAAATTATTATGTTGTTCATGATATTATTTATATAAAACTCTTTTTGTATAATTGTATTTTATTATTTTATGAAATAGAAACTAAAAATCGTAAATATGCAAGTGAACTTATTTGAACCCTTACGATAAAAATATATAAAACATATATTAAATTAATAAAAGTACAACTTATTAACAAATATTGCAATTTTAACAATATAATAATTAAAAATTATAAATTAAAGAATAAAAAAAAGGGTATATTCATAGAACTAACAAAGACCCCAAACGATAAGAAAATATAAAATGTGTTTGAAATTGTCATAATAAAAAAAAAGATTTGAAAAAGGGTATTGAGTTTACACCGCTTAAGCAGTTGAGATGGTTGGGATTCCACCAGCTCTTGGTCTTGAGGATCTTGTGAAAGAAGAAAATGGACCACCATTAGCTAAGTTGAATGAAGCAAATGCAAATGTGACAATTGTGACAGCAAAGGCAAAGAATAAAAAGGCAGTTGCTGCTTGACCTTTTCTACATCTGTCTGATGAACCTTGAGCAATTGCATTATTGTCTAAGTAATCTTGATTAGTACAAGAATGGACTCTTAAACCAACGGCTAAAGCACATGCTGCAGCAAAGGTGAAGACGAAATTTAAGAATTCTAAGACGATTGTAATCAATGGCCATGCTAAAAATTCGATGAATTGAGCTAATGCACCATAAAATGATGAGGTGACTAAACCAAAAACTGCAGTGAATAAAGCAAAATTGACTCTTGCATTAGTATGGTCTTGACCATGAATTAATGAACCTGTTAAACCTAAAATGATAACGAAGAAGATGAAGTTAACACCTCTGAATGAAAGGTCAATGATTGAAAATCCCATTTTATAATAAATATAAAGAGAGAAAAAAAAGGATAAATTTAAAATTTTTTTTAAATGGTACCAAAAATTGCGAATTATCCCTAAAAGTTCAAATTGTACCGAACGGAAGGCTTTTAACTCAGGAATAAGTTGTCATATTGAGGCTGGATTCGAGTGTTCAACTGTTGTGTGGTCTCTCTTCAATTCCCTTCTTTCCCCTTCTCAATATCTCTCTCGTAAACCCTTCCTCACATACTCCATGTAAGCTACTTTCCCATTTAGGACATTCCCTATTTCCTAATCGGGGTTTTCTCGTTTACCGTTTTGGGTTGTTTGTTATTGTTTCAAACTGTGATGCGGCACTCGCAAATCTATTACTTCAAGAGGGTGCAACTGATCAGAATATGCTCAAAGAACCTACAGCTTCAATCTTAGCAACCTCCCCTTTTTTCCACCCTTTTCTGAGCAACCTTATAAATCTCGTTAGTTGATCACGACGCAATTACGTCATGATTATGTAAAGGTTATGTGCGCGGATTTTTGTGTTTAAGATGCATTTTTTTCTAGTGGAACTTGCTTCTGTAATGGCTTCAACCTTCATTTCTGAGACTTTAAAGTCGAGTGTGAATCAATTGGACTCATTGTCTGAACAGATTTATTTTGAGATAAGCGAAGTTTCTTTATCTTCAGAGGATAAAGTTAACTTGAATTTAGTTAATTCATTAATTTTGAAGTTAAAAGATAAAAAGACAAGTATTAAAATTAATGAGATTTCCAAAATATTGAAACCAATCAATAATGAGAAACTGAACAACTTGATCATACTATATTCCATTCTATTAATTTATAAAAATTTATTGACAAATTATTTGAATTTAAATAATCCATTAAATGACAATTACTTATACTATGATTTGGTTTTAAATTCAAAATTTAATTTGTTAATATATTCTATTCAGACGTTACCCATCAGAGTATATAATTTGAGTGGGTTAGTTTTCAATGAAATCAAATCCAAAAACATTGAAATCAAGTCAATTACAAAATATCCAATTTTAAATAAATTTTTAAATTATTTTAATGAGATTTATAAATCAATTTATAATAATTTGATACTAAATAACAAAAGAATCCATAAATTCAGGATGAATAACATTGGAATTAACTCATCAATTTTAAAAGTCCCATTTAACTCAATTATTGATGAATTAAAATATAAAAAATCTAAGATTGAAACAGAAAAATTAAATCTAGCTAAAAAATTAGGCTATTTAATTAATAATATTCCAAATTTCAATGATTTGGTTACTAGCGAAGATATTGACTTATTTTTAAAGAAATTCATTAAAGAAATTGGTAATGAAGGATTAATCAATGAATCATCATTTGATTCAATCAACAATTTAATAGATCATTTGAGTAAAGAAGATATCGATATTGTAAAAAAACCAGGATTTTTTACAAGATATTGGCCAAATATATTCATTTTTTTAATCTATGGACCAATAACAATAAAGTCAATAATTTCAAATAAATATTTAATTTTGAAATTCATTAAAGAAAATTTAATTGATACATGTTTCAACTTCTATAAAAATTGGATCTTAAAGCCATTGAATGATATTTTCAATACAATTAAACATGATTCAAATTCGGAAATTTCAATCATGTCACAGAATTCATTAAATTCTGAATTAGATTCTTTAAAAAGAATGGTTATTGATTACACCATTGAAACGCAATCACATTTATCACCAGAAGAGACTTTAGCTATGAAAGTTAAATTAGATGAATTGATTACCAATGGAGACTTGACTCCATTTATGGAAGGTTATGAAAAAGATATTAAAAACCCATTAAGATCAATAATTAATGGTAAATTAACAAGAGGATTATTGATTCAATTACAAAAGACCAAAGTCGATGGTTCGATTGCCATTAATGGGATTGACAAATTATTGAAATCGCAACAGTTGGTCTTTGGAGTGATTGCAGCATCCCCATCGGTGGTTATTGTATTTTATTTGATCAATTTTTTTAATTCATATATCAACAATGAGTATTACATTAAAGACAAAATAAAATTGAAGAAAGTTACAATATCTAAAAATCTTAATAACATAGAAAGACTGATAAATGATGATAAAGATGAAGATATCAAAAGTGGATTCTTATTATTAGAGATTTTTTCATTGAGAAAAAATGGGATTGGATTAATACCAATTTCCAGAAGAGATGAGTGGATCAGAGATATCAATGATCTATTAAAAGATAACAAGCTAACTACTTTAACTAGAATTTATAACGTGTATTCAAAATATTTTTAACCCAAAACAAAACCAATATAAAACCAAAAAACTGTAGATTAAAATATAGAGTTAACGATGTTTGAACCGATGGAAGCACCAGCACCAAATATAGCAGCGTTACCCAGCTTGGAGCCGAATTTCTTGATTTGTTCAGAGCCATTATGGTGATGCTGTTGTTGGACTTCTTGTTGAGGTTGTTGAACGACTTGTTGTGGAGGTTGTTGGAAAGGAATAACTACGTTCTGCTGGTAGTATTGCTGTTCTGATTGATTTGCAGTTTGTTGGTAGTATTGGCCTAAAGGTTTAACGTAATTTGAAGGGAACATACCAGTTTGGCCATTTGAAGTACCTTTCCACCAATCTGCAGAGGTGTGTTCTAAGACTTTGACTTTATCTCCAGCTCTGAATCCTAGATCTTCTGGTTGTTGAGGAGAGTAGTCGTAGATGGCCTCAACTAGTTCTTCAGGAACGGTTGGTGTATTTATAGAAGTAGGGGCAACGTCAATAGCAGCTTCACCTTGGTACTTTTCAGGTAGCTTACCAGCAACAGAATCATAGAAGGCCTGGGTGATGACACCTGAGTCTCTTAGGAACTCTAATTCGGTCTTCAACGTAGCAATAGAACGGTTAATAAGGGCAGTTGACATTATTTAGTTGAAAGAATTATTATTAAATCCGTTCAGTACAAAACGCTCATCACTGAGAAGGAAGTGACAACGTTGAACAGGATTTGGGCAACTCCACAACACAAAGGAATCCATGTTGACATCCCAAAGAATCCACTCTGGTAGATTGCAGCAATCACTAGGCCTGCAATCGACCCTGAAATCATTCCTTGTGCTCCTCCAATGAAGATATAAGCAGCGAAGATGAAGAGGGCTTTGGATGGTCTCCTTCTATAGACAAAGCTGGCCCATATACCTGCAGCACCATAGAATACTCCAAAAAAGATCAATGTCCATAGCACGGTGAATCTCCAAATGTCCTTCACGTAGTATAGGTATGCCAGAGAATACATTGCTTCGTTCAAAGGCCAGTACAGCGAAGGAAACGATGGAATGGTGTATCCCACGGGCACGTCCTGGACGGTGATAAGGTTGACCATTGGCGTAGGGCGTAGGGTAAAGTGTAGAGTGAAGAATAAAGAGTATTCAGTTTATTTATTTTTCGGATTATTATGACTACTACTACTACTACTACTACTACTACTATTAGTTCTCAAATATCATTTATTCCTCTTCCTCTTTCGCAGTGATCCCACTGGACTCTAACAAAGCAGTAATCTCCTCACCGTTCCATACTTTCTGGTGGACCTGACCATCTTTGTTGAAAATTGTGGTGAACTCAATCTTATCGCTTGTCAATCCAGAAGTGTCTGTTGTCTTTGATAAAACCTTCAATGCCAACTCCTGTGCACCTTGCAAATCTAATAAATCTTTGTAATCCTGTTTCAATAGCGTTTGTGCTGCAGTTGTGTTTGCTCCAATCGCTGTTGCTTTCCAGCCTGAGTAATTACCTGATGGATTAGAAGTATACAATTGGAATCCATATCTTTCATCATACCCTCCATAAATAAAACTCACACCAAATGGTCTTAAACCACCGTGTTGTGTATAACCTTGCTTAATGTCACATAATCTACGCACCAACAACTCAACTGGGATCTCCTCCCCGTAGTTCTGCAAGTATCTCTGGGCTGCTACTCGTGCTGTGTTGATTAAGATCCCAGCATCTGCTGTCATACCTGCAACTGCAACAACAACATTGTCATTTAAAGTATAGATCTTCTCCTGTGTCGAGTCTTGCTCTAATAATTTCGATGTTACTTTACGCTCTGCTGCTAACACAATACCATCTTTCGCCAATATCCCAATGGCAGTACCAGCATGCGAAATGGCTTCTAATGCGTATTCAACCTGCTCAGTTAGTATCGGTGGCAATAATTATAATCCTTCTTCAAACGCCCAATTAAAGTCTAAGAAAAAGGAATAGCTCTACTTACCTGGTACAAACGTCCTTCTGGTGAGAAAATTGTCGTTCTCCCATCATATCTTCTAGATCCCATTGCGAGTCTTTCAAAGAAATTTTATTAAGGTTCAAAAATCAACAAGATTTCCAAACTTTTACTGAAAATTCGCGAAACTTTTCATTCTATTTACATGAAGAAGCTCAAGAATTCACAAGGTTTTGCCATTAATTCTGGAATTGTTGGAGGTTATTCGAGTGACAGCGATACTGAAAGTGATTCTAAGGATGATTCTGTAAAAAGAATAGACGAAAATATCAAAAATAACGAATTTAAGGATGAGGATGATAAAGATGATGATGAAGTACAGTTTGAGATAGTTGATGATACATCGAGTGAAGATGGATTTGATTTAAATGATTTAGAATCTGAAGATGAAGAAGAGTCGATTGAGATATTCAAAATTTTATTCACCAAATATAAACTAGATCCGTTTGGCTCTTGGGATTTAGAATCGTTAAAATTGATAAACGATCCAGATTATTTAGTAATTAATGATAATAAAAAAAGGAAATCAATTTTTGATGGATGGTGTCAAGAGCATACCATTCCTGAAGAAGAAATCCACGAGTCTGAGTTTGCTAGATATATGAAATTCCTGCAATTGAATTGCAAGAATGACTTATTCATCGATTTTAAAAAAAATAACGATTTACAATTCCAATTGAATTCAAAAGATTTAGAAAAAATATATAAAGAATTCATGATATTTTATAATAAATCAGTTGATTTTAGAATTAGTATATTCACTAAAATCATATTGAATTCAAAAATATTTAAGAAAAATATCAAAAATGTTAAATACGAAGATATTAAAGACATAAAGTCAATTCATGAATTGCAATCAGCTTTAGAAATCCATGAATCTTTATTAAACAATGTGAAATACTATATTATCGATGATGATTTAAAAATTGAAACCATTCTAAAGTACATGAAGTTAAACAAATGAAATCAAAATTTATAATAAAACCAAAAACAAACAGAAAAAAATAGTGATAAATAATCATTTATTGAAATGAATGACATGCTATGCTGAATATTTTGAACTTTTACAGTTACCTGTCAAAATATTCTTTGGTGTACCATATCCGGTGTCTTCCCACGTTGTAAGATTGTTATTGTAATAAGCTTTCAAATGGTTTTCAATATAATCATAAGTTGGATAATCTGTTGGATCACAGGTTAAGTTAATTGAATCTTCAGGTTGATATAATCTAACGTAATCGATCTTCATAATCGATGGAAATAAAATTGCTGCCCAATCAATATATGCCCAATTATTTGAAACACCAAAATTCAAAATAATACTCATTGGTTCTTTTGAAATTCTTCTCCAATCTATATTACCATTTGGATGTAGTGCAGTTGCGAAAACTGTGAAAGTAGGATCATCACCAACGAACCACATACAATATCCATCATCATCATCATTTAAATATTCAAATCCATAAGTTTGATAACTTGAATCAACATCACCATATTCGTACCATGAAGTATTTAATGTTGAGACACCAGAAATAGCTTGTTGAAATGGACCACCGGCATATGTATTCATTGCAGTAACTGATTGATTATAAATCTCAATAAAGTCATAATCTGGCATATACCAAATATCAAAAGGCGCAACTTGTAATGATTGTGATGCAAGACCAACTTTCAATGTAGTATCAGTTGCACCTTCAATAGCATCAATTTCTGGTGCTCCTCTACCTGTACCTTGATTTGGATGATCTTCATCATCACAAGTACAAACGCTTAACCTTTGACCTAGTAAATAGGAAATACCATCTGTTGACGATTGATTAGCAGTAATACCCGCATCACAAGAGTTATAAGTGTAAGGCCAAACACCATCTGATGAAGCTAAATAACCAGGTCTTGCTAAATTACCTAAAGTCCAAATACCTGGCCATAAACCTGAAACGTTACCAAAATTTGGTAACATTGCAGAAACTTCTAAATTACCTTCAGTAAAACACATTCTATTCCAGGATTGAAGCATACCTGATCTATAAAACAAATCATGATTTTGAAAAGCATCCATTCTTAAGTTTAAAGTACCTTCAGTTGTTGTTACTGCATCAGGGTCATACCATTCTAAATCTTTAGTTGCAGCGTAATGAAGATCAACAGCTTGCCAAAATTGGTCATCACCATCATAAAATGTTCTACCTTCAGCATTAAACTCATCAGAAAATACCAAAGTCCAGTTAGCACCATCTTTTGAAGTTTTTGATAAAGCACTTGAAGGAGTATCTGGATCAACCAAAGAAGTCCTAACTGCGGATAATTGAGGATATTCATAGTTAGTTAGGACTTCATAAACCTGAACAGTTTCACTGGATTCTGAGCTTTCATCAGTCACACCAGAATAAGTTAAGACTGGTAAAACGACGAAAAGGGCAACGGCACCTAAAAACAAAAACAATAAACCCAAATAACCACCCGCAGATTTTCTATCCATGTTTTTTAAGTCAATCGCAAATCTATGCTTTCTTTCATATTCTTCAGCAATTGGGTCAGGGTTATGTAAATAATCATCATCTTCTTTTTCATCCATTAATAAAGGAAACGAAGAAGCTGGATAACCACCAAAAGGACTAAAATCAGCATCGACCAAGAACGGGTTTGAAGCTTCAGATATAGATGATTCAGAGATTGAGCCTTTCTTATTATGAGTTATTAAATTTGGATGTGAATTTAAAGAAGCTGAAACTGACCCGACTCTTGACCCTAAAGATGGATATCTATCATATTCAGAAGGAGTATAATCCTGTCTTAAAGCAGAAATATTTGAAGAAGAGTAGTCATTCTTTGTTAAAGAGTTTGAAGATGACTGATTATAATAGTTTTGATAATCATATGGTTTATTAATTTTTTTCAAATGGGCTGAAGAATCCTGACTACTGTTTGAATCGTCATAGGAGTTCAACTCATCTTGTATAAATGGATTTCTCTGTTCAGAATCATCAGATTCAGTACTATTAGTATTGCTATTGATGATCGGTGAGTGATCAGTCAAATTTCTTCTTGACATACTTATTATAGTATGGTTAAAAAAATAAATAAAGGGAACTAAGGACTAAAATAAACTTTAAAAAGAGTGACTAAACTGTTGTGGATGAAAGCACACGTTAATTATAAATTGATATTTGAATCCTTTCAGACCTTGAAAGCCTCGTCTTGAGCAACAATTTTTATTAATTTTTACTAAGTATAAATCAAATCAATTTTTTTTTACACAGAAAAAAAAAATCGCGTTTTTGACGAGAATTTCTTTTTTTAGAAAAGACGTTAAAACCTGAAATTTCAACGGGACAAAAAAAGTAAATTTAAAACAATAAAAGAAATAAAAAATAATTGTCTCAATTTTTTAATATCACTTTGGAATTCATTTGTTTTAAGGTACTTTTGAATTTTGGATTTTTAGCACAGCCCGAAATTTTTTTTTTCATTTATTTTATTATTTTACTTACTACAGAATGACTTTTATCAAGTATAAATTTTTATCTAATTTAAACAGTAACCATAAATATATAAAATGCTAAAAAAATATGCTAATAAATGAACACACAACGTCATATATAATAAAACTGTGAACGCAATATTTTAAAAAAATAACAAAAACAAAAGAACAACAATTAAGATCAAATGATCAAAATCAAGAAAAAATCAGTATAACAAAATCAATAAGATGAAAAAATGTTAACACAAAATATTAATAAAACAATTAAAAATAAATGAATTCATCATAAAATCAAGAAGACAAACAATAAAGCAAATAAAGCTTTATTCAATCTTAATGTAGATGAACCATTAGAAATTTCAACAGAAGTAGTAGCTGTATCAGTACTACTTATTGTTGTTCCGGTAGCACTAGAATCACCACCTTCAGAAGCGGTTGTTAGAGTATCAGTAGCTTCAGATTCAGCTTCAGCAGTAGTTCTTGCAGCAGCAATAGTTGTAGTGGATTCCGTTTCAGGAACGTCAGAATCAGAGCCATTATCATTGGAGTTATCGTCTATATTGGTGTAAGCACCTGTGGTCTTTGCAGCACCTGTAGAAGTAGTGACATCAATTGAATAATAATTAGTAAAGGACATAACAGTACCGTCAAGAGTCTTAACAATTATTTCATATTCTGAGGAGGTTGTAATATCGGAACATGTACCATCAGAACATGATTCAGTAGTAATAATAGTAGTACCTTGAACTGGAGAATCAGTAACAGTTGGATTAGCAGTTTGGGTAGCACCAACAGTGGAGGTGCTAATAACTTCTTCTGTACCATCTGCACCTGTAGGTCTCTTAACATATACAATATTAGTAGATGTAGCAGTAACAACTTCAGTATGTGTACTTATATGAGTAATTTCAACATTTTCTGTGACATAAGAAACACCATAACTTGAAATATAATCCGATGAATAAGAGACTGAAACAATATCGCTTGAACTCAAACATCTTGTAGAAACGTAATAAACTTCTGTAGTCAATGCAGACCAACCTGTAATGGTTTGTGAAGCATCGTACAATGGAATATCGGTAACAATCGTTTGAGTAGCTGTAACATAATCAGCAACTAAACAAACTGAAGAAGTAGATGTTTCAGCAGTGACTGATGAGGTAGTTTCTGCTTCTACTGTATCAGTTTCAGTAGTAGTTGTACTATCTACTGTAGTGTAGGTTTTAGTCTTGACATCAACCGCAGTTGTTTCACCAGTGGTCTCTTCATCTGTATTAGCAGTAGCTTTAGTGCTTGATGAAACTGTGCTAGTCGTACCAGAAGCAGCAGCAATTGTAGTTGTTGAACCATCTGAACCAACGGTAGCATAAGTCTTGGTATTCTCATCAACAACAGTAGTTCCATCGCTTGAAACATTGGAACTGTTAGCAGAAGATGCATAAGTTTTGGTATTAGTATCAATAGTGGTAGTTCCATCAGAAGATGATAATGTACTAGTTGTGACAGGGGCAGCAGCAATAGTGGTTGTAGAACTTTCATCCACACTTGATGATGAAATATAACTGGAAGCTTCAGAAACAGAACCACTAGAAATAGAATCTGATGTAATCGAATAAGAAAATTCGTAAGAAGCAACAACAGAACGTTTAACTAGTTTACTATTACTGTTGTAAAGAGTTAATGTACCGTAAGCAGTAGCAGTACCTTCACCAGTAAATGTACCAGTAAATCTAATACCAACAGTAGAACCATCTGGAACATCTGCTTTTTCTAAATCAAAGTGGAACTCAGAATTTTCAAGAACAATATCAATATCTAAAGCAACACCATCAATAGTAACATAGACACCATCAAAATTAAATGGACCAGAACCAGTAACATCTAAAGTAGCAAGAGTCCAATCTCCAAGATCTGATGGAAGCGTAACGGTCCATTGAGGTTCACCATCAATCAATTCACCAACAATAACTGGCGTTGATGTTGCAACCGCTCTATAACTAGAAGCTAAGCTTGAACTGGAGCTTGATGTAGAAGTACTCTGAGCAACTGAGCTGGTAGTACCGGCAGGTGCAACCGTAGTAGTTGAAGATGTACTAGAACTCAAGATACTAGAACCTGAAGTGTAACCTGCTGGAACAGTGGCATACTTAGTATCATAAATACATTGAGCATAGTAAGCATCTTGAGTGGAACAAGACCAAGCTGCTGGACAACAAACACCGGAACTCAAACAATTACCGAAGGTTGTAGCTGTACTAGTACATCCACTGTTGGAAGTTGAAGCTGCAGTATCGAAAATACATTGGGAATAGTATCCACCGCTACCAGAACAAGAATAACCATATGGACAACAGACACTTAAGTCACGAGTACCAGTCATACCACATTGAGCACTTGTACCAACAACTGTAGTACAGCTTGAGCTGACTGAAGTAGAACTAGAACTAGAACTTGAACTTGAGCTGGAACTTGAACTTGAGCTTGAACTTGAGCTTGAGCTTGAACTTGAGCTTGAGCTGGAACTTGAACTTGAACTTGAAGTAGATGTGGATGAGGATGAGGATGAGGATGTTGATGTAGTCGAAGAGCTGGCAGAGGTATTAGTGTTGTATAGACATTGCAAGTAACCATTTGCGGTAGCAGAACAAGTCCAACCAACTGGACAACATGTACCTGAGCCTGAACATGATCCAAAAGTACCTTGAGTAGTAGTACATCCGCTATTATAAGTAGATGCTGCAGTATCAAAAATACATTGAGAATAATAACCACCACTACCAGAACATGAGTAACCGACCGGACAACAAACACTTAAATCAACAGTACCTGTCATACCACATTGAGCTGAAGTGGTTGTAGTAGATTTACAACTAGCCGAATGACTAACTGAAGATGAACTGGAGCTTGATGTAGAACTTGAACTTGATGTAGAAGTGCTATGAGCAACTGAGCTGGTAGTACCGGCAGGTGCAACCGTAGTAGTTGAGGATGTACTAGAACTCAATATACTAGAACCTGAAGTGTAACCTGCTGGAACAGTGGCATACTTAGTATCATAAATACATTGAGCATAGTAAGCATCTTGAGTGGAACAAGACCAAGCTGCTGGACAACAAACACCGGAACTCAAACAATTACCGAAGGTTGTAGCTGTACTAGTACATCCACTGTTGGAAGTTGAAGCTGCAGTATCGAAAATACATTGGGAATAGTATCCACCGCTACCAGAACAAGAATAACCATATGGACAACAGACACTTAAGTCACGAGTACCAGTCATACCACATTGAGCACTTGTACCAACAACTGCAGTACATGTAGAAGTAGTGGCTCCTTTGTTAACTTAAGAAAGGCTGATATCATCTAATGCTACTGAAGAACTAGTTTTAGAAGTTGTGGTTGATGAGCTAGTTTTGGAGCTCGAACTTGAACTTGAACTTTGACCTTTGTAATATGCTGGCCAACAATAGGATGGAGAAAATGTTTCAGATTGATCATAATTGTTATGGTTGTCGCAACCTGTATAATACTGATAAGCGGTTTCATAAGTCCAAGAATTACATTCAGATTTATCAGCAACACCAGTTGAACACCAGTTATAATAAATCTGGAAATTGTCACTCATGCAAACAACGCCATCGGTTGGAGTAAGTTGAACTGAAAAAGTTTGCTCGAAATTCGATGGGTCATCATCACCTAATAAATCTGTATAAGGGGAATTTCTAGTGAAAATAATTCTATTAAGATCATTGGTGAATTTTAACTCACTTAAGGAAGCCTTTGACATACCATCAGCAACTTGAACTGAAATAGTGACATCATAAGTGTCATCTCCAGTGTAAACAGCATTTGTAACAGAAATATCAACGACTGGCCTATTAACATTTTTATAAATATAACTAAAATCTAAGTCTGGACACTCATTATAAATACTATCTTTATTTTGACTTTGGCTATTTTGACTTTCACTATAAACTTTGGCAAACAGCCAGAAAAATAGCAGTGACCAATATTGAGAGATTATCATATGGAAACCTTCAAAATTAAATTAAAATGAATGAAGGGGCCAGTACAATAAAGGTTTATCAGTCTAAGGATTGACTCGTTATGAATTTGGAACCTTTATAATCTTATTCTTTCAAAAATTTGTATGGTTTTTGCGTTTGAAATTGTTAAAAACTTTAAGCAAGTGGTTTTTTATTTATAAAACTGGCAACTTTTTTAGATTGAATTCTTGACAAACTGTAAAATGTCCTAAATCTCAGGAGACGCAATTTTCGCATCTTGCCGCGAACGTTTTATGCAGATGTATGTATGTATGTATGCGCATGCACAATATATAGATTCTTAAGAAAAGAAATTTTTTTTCTCTCAGATCTTAAGAAAAAAATCACAACTTCCAGAAACTATAAGAACAAGGAGTTGATTCTTGACCTAACAGGCGTGTTTTTCGATTCTTCAACATATTGGGTTGCATAACATCACTATCAGCTGTTATAAGGTATCATCCCGACTTATACAACTAATTTTTATCTATAAGGGTATGTACTATGAATAACCTTTAAAAGATCTTACAAATATGGAGATGATCATGATAAGCGCTCTGAATATTCCTTGCCAGAAAAATACAAGTGTAGATAGTAGATATTGTAGTTCAGTCCAACTTCTATATGAGTTGTAACTCTGTATTTTGTATGTCTATGTTTGCAAATGTCTCTATTGTTTGTACTATTTTATTTTGACGACCAATGATTTTAATATAATTACCAGTATACTTTAAATCATGAGGTTTTAAGCCCTCCATTAGGGTTTAGATAAATAAGTTATAAAACACCAATTTATTGGGTTCATGTAATGTGGTTTCAGAGAACAATCAATATTCTTTGGGTGATGGGGTATACAGATAATGGAAATATGTCGCAAATGGTCATCAAAATATTTGTACACATATTCTAGTCGATGTGCTTACAAAGAAGTTTGTAGAACATTTTTCTGACCATTTTCTACACCATGGCTAGGATTTTTAGCTTATGTAATCATGCGAGTTTCTTTATTTTCTGTATCTATCTGCAACATTTGCATTGCAAATCTCACTCAATTGAAATGGGTCTGTTTTAAGGTGTTACACTTGAATTGCTACTCCCATATTCCTAATGCAAGTAGCCGTTTTATCTAAGACTCTTTGTTATTAAAATATTTTAGATGAATGTAATATTTCTAAAAGAAATTGGAGATTAATACAGTTCTTATATGGGGGTATAATCGTACAGTTTTTGAATTAAACTCCTGCAAAGAATTCTGCTTGAAAGTTTATGCATTTCTTTGATTTCATTATATAAGCAATCCCTTCGAACTTTGAACTCGCTTGCGATAGATCGTTCATCTTTCACTCAATCTAAGTTCCAACAACCATGTATGTTTATGCAATATATTTTATTCAGATGAGGATCGCGAATCACGATTGTTAAAATTGAGTAGCCATAGCTCAATTATCAATCTGGTTCGTATACTTCTATAAAACTTACAGTTGTACAATCTACACCGTAGACTTTATTTAAATATTTCTAAATTCTAAATCTCATATTATGTTTATTGAAAAGTTAGAACTCAAATTTCTTGAGAACGTCCCGTCAGAAAATTTAACTTAAACCAATCAATTTCATATTACTTAACTTAGCTTGGGCACAGCTCAACCCTTAATGTTATTTGCTGAGTACATGCGATGTCCCATAATAAGGGAAATTTTATTAAATGTTTCTGTCCTTGATTACTATACATTGAAATATCTCTATTTGTGCCCACAAATCCAAGGTGAGGAAATAAGGAATTTTTTTCAAATCATATTTATTATAAGAGCCTCCCATAGGTATTTTCTTGAATGTACGGATTCAGGAAAATTCCCCGTTTGTTCTGATGTCTTAGTATTTAGAATTGAAAATCTGCCACAGAAACAAAGCACATCAATAAGCTGTATATAGTTATTTCGCGATATGTTTCTTTCAAAAATTATTAATGCAATCTGGTCTGGACTCTAGACTTTAGACCTGGATTCTAGATAGTTCCGTTCCTCATTGCAAATTTCAATTTTGTGCTTCGTAATTGATATTTCAATTGTATACCAAGGTAGTATCTTAAAATGTGTGGAAAAGATTAAGCTATAGAGTTTTAGACTTCAAAAAATGTAGATACAGTACCCGACTTTGACTTTCGATTTTAGAGGTCTGCTTATATAAGCGGTGACCCCATTGGCAATTATCATCTAGAGAAACCTTCGAATTTTCTGAATTGAAAGCTGTGATGTATGTATGTATTACAATGAAAATATCAGAAACTCTTGCTTTCGCTCTGATAATTCTATGAAAGAGCATGCTTATTACATATCAGTTTACCAAGATCTATTTTCAATACAAGTTAGTCTTTAAAATTTCAAGAAAAAAGAGTTGAAGATTGGGTAAGAGTAAATCCTCAAGAGTAGTAACATACATGACTTCTGAAATCTGAAATTAAAAAATTTGCATCATTTGTGGAAATTAGAATTTTCTAAGGCATTCATTATTCTTAGGCTCTGATTCGCCAGCCATCATCATAAAGAATATTAATAGTCAATAAACTTCAATTATTCTTAGTATCATATTTTCTATTGCATAAGTCGATTTTGTATTTTAATCATCAAAATTCATATATTAGGAGCAGGCTTCAAATGCTTAAAACTGCCCTTTTGGATTGATTGTCAAATCATTTCAACAAGCCACAAATCCCTTTTCATTATTTAGCCATAATAATTTTTAGAGAACTCTAACAGAAAATTCTTAATCGAAATCCCATAGCCCTCGAAGAGAGGCTCTCAATTTATTAATATTACTCGATGGGAAGCTGCCTCACAATTACTCAGGTCAGTACATGGGTTGCTCAGGTCTGGTTCAAGCCTCAACCATAAATTAGGTTTCCTCGTCACGTCTCATCACTGAACCATTCGATGATGTTCTCTTAAACCTTCGATTGGTCATACTGCGTCGTTCCAGATTTTCAGCTACATTACAGTGTCAGTAATGAACTGTTGAGATTTTAAGTTCTAATATTTCTGGATTCCAAGTTTTAAGCTTGTCTACATTACCAGTATATCTATGACATCTGGTATCCATCCGGGAGAATAAACTCAGTGCAATTACAGTCAATACTAGATACCTAAAATTTAAGGTTGTACGTACAATTTGAAATTTCTTTTTTTTTCAATTTATCAATGCCGGTATAAGCATATATATGCATTTTATGCTTGCATTAGTGGTACAACGGTGCTGGTAAATCTGATCAACTCTGATCAACTCTAGGGAAGCCTGCTCTAAGCCTGCACATAAAAAATTATTGCTCGTAATTATAAATTAGGTCCGAACAATGCTATTACAATGGTGCATTAAAATGGGCAAATTCTTCAGGACCACTGCCATTCTATCCTAAACCTTGACTCTATGGGTTTATCATTTCCTAATAAATTTATTAACCACGAACAAATTTGTAATTATCAAACTCTACAACTACTGCAATTCTCTTAGTTGAATCTATTTCCGATCCCTGAATGTAGTTTGCTTAAAGATTGAATTTATTATCATAATTTTCGACTATCGTACCATGAAATGTACTGGGTGTAAATTTTGGAACTACAAATGATCAGTGCTATTCATATCTAATTAGAAGTCAAGACTCAAAACTCAAAACTCTTCATTGCGACGAAGCTAAGCTTGAAGGGCCTTAGCATACATTCGTAAAAAGTTCCTTATACATGCGCAAACGATTGATTCGCGATCTAGATTACAGTTTGGCTAAACCAAGCTGAAAATAATCATGATATACTTTTTGACGACATACTAAAGCATAAGTAGATCAATATCTTTTATATATGTTACAGTTCCACCCATTTTCAATTGCATTTGGACTCTAAAACTTATTCTCTAAACTTTGTATACAATTACGGAAAAATGACGTTCTTGTTATCAATCGATCAACAGCTTAAATTTCATGATTCACCTGCTGTACCTGACCATGCATTTAAACAATCGAGATCTCCATACAAGCTATGGAAGGAATCATACATCTAACTTCCCAAGAGAGATCAAACGGTGCACTACACAGATCATACTTTGGTCTATACAACGTGCAGATAAATTGGAACGTGTGCCTATCTACCTCTAATTTCGATTAAATTTTACAAATCCAGCTGATTAAATATAAATATTCATCTCTTTAAATACAATCAATTAATTCCCTTTTTTTTCTAATTTTCTTGCTCTTGTAGATTGTAAAATGGAAGAATAGACATAAACTTTTTAGAAAGTAATTTCCAAATTAAATTATGGTTCTTAAAATATATGCGGAGAATTTTGAAATGCTTATTACAAAATACTCCTTACACACAGGCTGTTGATGCTTATGCACATAAAAAATTAAATAATAAAATATAGACGTTTATTCAAGTTAACTCACTCCCCTGTAAAGATTTTCCTTAATACTTGAAAATAAAGTTTTCATTTAGTAAATAATTACTTTTTTCATTTGATATAAATAATGGACTATAATTCTCAAATCCTACAATTGACTTATTACAATTCATTTTGTTTGGGAAGTCATCAAGTCTTGAAATGAAACCACCGTTAAACAAGACCAATAGATCCTTTGACTCAATTAGACTAATATTACTTATCTCGCAATCTAAATCCATTTGGAATTTTGGTATTTTGATATTTCTAATATCCCAAATTGCAATACTGCCATTTTTATAGCTTGAAATTAATGAATTATCATTCAAGCTTATCAATTTATTAACTTCCTTATGTAAACTTGCAAAATTCGAAATTTGCTTCTTATTAAAAAGATCAAATAGTGAAATTACTCCAGAATTATGACCTGAAAATAAAATTTTATTATTTGTACCAAATTCATATGAATCTATTGATTCTAGATTATTTTGGGTATTATTTAATAAGGTGATTGTATTAATACCATCCTCTATGCTATTTTCTCTTCTTAGTGTTGATATATTTAAACCTGATGGGCAATCCCATAATTTAATTGACCCATCTTCACTTGATGATAAAAAGTTTCTACCTCTATCAATCATTTGTATATCAGTAATTACCTTCTTATGACCTGAAAAAGCTCTTGGATTTGATCCATCTAAAACATCCCAAATTTTGATTTGATAATCTAATCCTGTCGTTAATGCAACTTTATTTGATGGAAAAAATTGACAGTTCAATATTGAGGAATAATGAGCTTCTTTAACATGATTCATTATTTCACCATTTGATAATTCTCCGATCTTCAAATCTCCTGATTCACAACCAACCAAAAATAATTGTTCATCGTTTGAAATATTAAATGAACTTGCAATTAAGTCATCTTCAACTAATATCTTATTCTTCGGTAGTGTTAATGAGTATACATCTCCTCTGCATTTAATGTGATAATGATGCTCATTTTCTCTGATAAATTCTAATCCATTACTGTTTTCAAAAACAAGTTTATCACTTCTTTTACTAACATTAACAATTTCTTCAATGGCAACCCCATTCTCCACCTCATCAGCACCAATTAAACTAACCCAAAATTTGTCCTCCACAACTTCTCCAGCCTCCACAGACAAAATGACATCACCAAAATTCGACTGAATACTAACAAAATTCATCTAAAGTCTCCAATACTTTCAAATTTATCAACAGGTTTTCTTAACCTCATCTCGATGTGCCCTAATCAATCACCTGAACACCAAAATAAAAACAAACACGAAACGCGTAGATAAAAAATTAAAAAATTAAAAAGTGGCAACCTAAACAACAAAAGACAAAAATGGTTGAATTAGACTCAGGAATGTTGAAGAATGTCTTCTCAGATGAGAGATACTGGTCTGGTAAAACAGCAGTTACTGTTCAGGTCATTAACATAAAACCAATTCCAAATGAAACTGGTAAAAGACTTCGTTTATTACTTAGTGATGGTGTTTATAGTGCACATGCAGTTGTCAGACCTGAATGCGTTGAATTTTGTGAATCAAACGGTTTGAAGAAGACTGGCATTATTTGTTTATTGAATTATGATCTCGAAAGAATGGGTGCAAGTAATAAACATGTTTTTATCATTAGCGAACTTGAAATTAGACAGCATGAATCTCCTAAAATTGGTGCTTCTTTAAATCCAATTGATGAATATTTCAAACTTCATCCAGAAGAGGATAGGTATAGTGGCTCGAACAGTTCAGAATCTACCCCAGTTCCACAAGAATCTGCACGAACTTCAGTTCCGGTTGAAGAAACTCCAAAACCTGATCTAAAACCTGCTGCTACTGTTTCGACTGCAAAACCTACTTCGACTGCAACTACTTCAAATGCTAAAAAATCTTTAAATATTTATGCTATTGATCAGTTGTCTCCATATCAAAATGTTTGGACAATCAAAGCTAGAGTTTCGTTTAAAGGTGATATTAAAACTTGGTCAAATCAAAGAGGTGAAGGTAGATTATTCAACGTTCAATTTTTAGATGAAACTGATGAAATTAGAGCCACTGCTTTCAATGAGCAAGCTGATAAATTTTATAACCTACTACAAGAAGGTAAAGTTTATTATGTTTCAAAGGCAAGAATCAATTCTGCCAATAGCAGATTTTCAAGTTTGAAACATCCTTATGAATTAGCATTAGACAGAGATACTATTATTGAAGAATGTTTAGATACTGACGGTGTTCCAAAATTAAATTATGACTTCGTTAAATTGAATAAAATTCAAAATTTAGCTTCGGATTCAATCATCGATGTTGTTGGTGTTTTAAAAGAAGTTCACCCTCATCGTCTTATTAAATCAAAATCTGGTAAAGAATATGATCGCCGTGATGTTACTCTTGTTGACGATTCTCAATTTGCAATTAGTATTGGTTTATGGAATAAAATGGCCGTTGATTTCAGTATTCCAGAAGGTACGGTTGTTGCTATCAAAGGCTGTAAAGTTACCGATTTTAATGGAAAAACTCTATCCCTTACTCCATCCTCTTCATTACTTCCAAATCCTGATACACCAGAAGCTTATACAATCAAAGGTTGGTATGACGCTCAAGGTAAAAATGAAGATTTCCAATCTTTAAAATCTGAAGTATCATTCAAGAAGACTTCCATTGCTGACCGAAAAACAATCGAACAAGTTCAATCATTATCAGAAACTGGGCTGGAAGATGATAAGCCTCAATATCATACCATCAAGGCATCTATTAATTATATTAAACCTGATAACTTCAGTTATCCAGCTTGTCTAACAGAAGGCTGCAATAGAAAGGTTATTGAACAACAAGATAATACATGGAGATGTGAAAAATGTGACATTAATCATCCGGCACCAAAACATAGATACATTTTAACAGTATCAGTTTTAGATCGAACTGGTCAATTATGGTTAACTTTATTTGATGATCAGGCAAGTCAGTTATTAGAAACCTCAGCAAATGATTTGTTTAAATATAAGCAAGATGATTCAAAATTATTTGGAGTAACCCTAACAAAAGTTCAAATGCATGAATTTGATTTCAGAATTAGAGGTAGACAAGATAATTATAATGGTACAGCAAGGATGAGATATAGTGCAGTTGGTATTAATAAAGTTGACTTCAAGAGTGAAAATGATTATTTAATTAATAAATTTGAAAAGCTATTAAATTAAATATGGTAAATATGAAATGTTTTTATTTAGTCGTTTATTTTTTTTATTGTTATGAGATGATTTTGGAATTCTACAATTGTAAAAATACAGTTTTTTTTCTTTTTATTTATAAGTAATTAAGCCATTTGATTCAATCCAAAATTCTTTAATTAAATCATTACATTTTCTAACAGAACCTCTTGTAACTAGAACTTTTTTGATAAAAATTTCACGTTCATGCAATTCTTTCAAGCCTGAATTGATTCTTTCTTGATTAATTTTATTTAATGAATTTGTTATCCAATCTTTGAATTTCAATGTATGTCTTGCTAATAATAAAACAATAATATTACCATACGAATCAACGTCAGATCTTGAACAATCAATTAATGATTTAAAAACGTTATAAGTTAAAAATTCACCAATTTCTGATTCAATAAAATTTCTTAGAACTAACGCTTCTTCTTCAGTTAATTTTTTTGCAGATAATAAATTTGTCCAAAATTTTGAAACTGCTTTGATGATAAATTTTTCTTTTGAATATAATAATTCAATTGAGGTTTTAATTATGAATTGGAATGATTGAATATCAGTGATTAAATAATTTGGTTTATTTGAAACTATTGACGAAAATAATGTCATGGATAATTGAGTTAAATCAGGATCATCCTTGATTATATTCCATTTATCCATGATAAAAGTATTTAGAATGCTTGAAATTTCATTAACTGAAATTTTTTGATGAGGCTCCGAAGTTATTCTTAAACCGACATTGAATAAAGTTATTAATAGTTCTAATAAAAATGCATAAGTTGTTTGATTGGATTTGGGTAATTTTTTTAAAGTGTACTTTAAAATGCTTTCTGATGAAAATGAAAATGGACCAAAATCTTCTAATAAACCAACTTTATAAATTTGAGTTGCAACTTCATTGATTTGAGGATTTGAAGTTAATGAATCAATTTCAATGGTGAATAAATCAATGATTTTAATTATACTTGACTGGATTTCTAAAGATTTATTTGGATTATTTAGATAATAATTCTTAAATTGATTATATAAATTAGTTTGATTTTCTTTAAAATCGTCAGGAATTTGTAAACCTTTTGATAATTCTAATATTGATGAAAACAAAGAAATTGAGTACTCCAAATTTGAATCGATCAAAGTATTATTTGAGGCTTCAATTAAATAAGTCTGAAGGGAATTTTCAATTAATTGAATGATTTCGGCAACATGAGTTAATTGAATTTCAACGTTTGGAATTGATTGAACAATACAACTAATTGAATGAATAAATTTTTCTCTGATGTACGGAATGATAGATTGATTTTGAATCATTTCAACTAAGATAGTTTCAAATTTTGAAATTGAATTAATTAATTGAGACCTGCAATCATCACAAATTTGCAAAATAATTTTTGAAGTGACTAATTGTTGTGATGGATAAATTTTTAAGCAATTGAACAGATAATCAATAATTAAATTCAAGTAATCTTTACCATATTTTTCATTTTGATAAAAAAAACCAATAGAGCCAAAGAATTGAATAATTGTTTTACCGTAAAATTCTTTATTAAATTGATTGGTGTTTAATTCAATTAGATTATTATAGTTATTTGAAAAATCTGATTTAAATAATAAATCTAAAGAATTCAAAATTTGATCACTAACATTATCGCTTGAAAAATTATATGCTAATGAATTCAATAAATATAATGAAGTTTCAATTTGATTCAAATCTTGATTACTGATAATATTGGAGATTAAATTTTCAAATAAAGGAAACCCAATATTTGAATAAATTGAATCAAATAATTCAGTAAAATCATCTCTAAAACTGAAAAATTCTAGAGCATTCGATTTAAATTCGGAATCTTCTGTGATTTTCAAAGAGATTTTATTAAAATAAATTTTTGAAATTTCACTAAACGCATTTTTTGAATTATTTTTAACGATTACAATTTGTTGATCATCACCCTTTAAAGCAGTTGATAAAGTATCAAATTCATCGTTTATAATCTCAGAAATCTTATCCCAAAATTCAATAAATCTTTTTGAAATTGATTCATCAATAATTGGTTTCAATGGTAAATTTGTTAAGTTTAATAAAAATGTTAATAATCTTGAATTTTCAATTTTAAAAATATTTGATGCAAATTTAATCTGATCAATTTCTAAAAATGACAATAAGAAATTTACGAAAATTTCTAAATTCTCAAAATCGTTTGATTGAAAAAATTCATTAATTTTCAAATTTAACCAATCAATATTATCGATTAAATCCATGATTTGATTTCGTAATTCAATACTTAATAAATTTGGGTTATTCTCAAAAATGTCTAATAATAATTCAACATTTAATCTAAAAATATCATGATTAATTTGATATTTTGTTAGAAATAAAATTAAATATTTCAAAACATCATTGAAATCATTGTATCTAATTATAGTTGTAACTTGAGTTAGATTGATGTATTGAATCCAGTAGTTTAAAGATTCATAATTAAGTCTAATCAAGTCTTCATTTCCTGACTCAAAATTAGAAATAATTAGAGGTTTGATTGATTTATAAGTAAACAATTGAACATTTTCATGAACTAAGATGTCTTTCTGATCTTTCCCCAATTTAACTAAATCTTCTAGGATGATGTTATTAAAAGCTAATAACAATTGAATTGAATTGTTATCAAAATTTGGTAAATATTGATCAATTTCTAAATGATCATTTACATTTTCTGGAGGATTATGTGTCAATAAGATTTGAATTAGACTTGATATTGGAGATTTCCACTGCTGATGATTAATTGGGTAAGAGTTAAAAATGATTGATAAAGACTGAAAAAGTTTTTTAATAATTAATAAATTATTAATTTTATTAAATCTATAATTATTTATATTTAAAGTTAAATGAAACAACAATTTATTTAAGATGGAATCGGTGTCTAGTTTTGAATGGTCACTTTTATACAAATTTAAATTTATAATATAAGTTAATGACCCAAAAAATTTACAGTTTAATGAATAATTATTGTCTGATAATATTAAATCTGCAAATTTCAAACCATCTTCAGACTTTTGAATTGATTGCAAGTAATTCTGAATCGAAGTGATCTTATTAGGATCCTTCTCAACGTACAAAGATTCAATAAGACTCACAATCTCTTGGATTTGATTGTTTTGATCCATTGATTTATCTGGTACAAAAAAAAAATTAGAATGTAAATTTATTTACACGGGGAGGAAATCCGAGGGTGAATCATGGCTCTAAACCTTTATCTCGGGTTTCGGTGACGGAACCTCTCACGTCCCAAATCGATATATTACAAGCTATAATGGTATAAAATATATATAAGGATATAAATGTTATTTTCTATCACTAAAAGAATTTAAAAAAAAAAGAAAGCAAAATTGGTATGATGAATTTTTTTTGTTTTTGTCATTAAAAAGGTCGTTAATAAAATAAAATTTAGCAAAAATAGAATTAAAATAGTTTATAAAACAACATTTAACCATTTTTTGTAATTGTTTGAAGATACAGCTAATAGTTGGGCGTGATGTTGGTCTAAACTTGAGTCTTCCCTTGGGATAAAATCATTTAAATTTAAGCCAGCAATCGGTTGTTGTTCCTTAACGGATGAGGATAACAACAAAGGACTTTTAATTAAATAGTCATGCTTGATTTTTTTATTTTCTAAATCTATTTCTTCGTCTGTTTCTATTGGTTGTTGTTGAGAATCAGTTCTGGGTTGTAAAGCTGGAGATATTAATTGTGGAACGTTATTGAAATTAAAATGTGATTTATTATCCTTTAATTTACACTCCTCTGAACAATAAGCAGATTGTGATGCACATAATTTTTCACAAACGATACAATAATCGTTAAATGCAGACATGATTTGAAAAATTTTTTTCTTTGTTAGAAAAATTAACTAGGAAAGTGAAAAATATTTATACCTTTTTTTAAAGGTGTAGCAAAAAAAGTTTAATTGCATGTGGGTGCGCAATTTCCGAAAATAGTAATTGCGAAAATTCCAAATTATTCCAGTAAATTCTACAAAAGAGCGCGGGCAGAAGCCCCCCCTCTTTAGAAGGGAACTGAAAACTGTAGAAGGAGACGCTGGATAGTCAGTCTCCTCCTAGAGAGGGAATCTATTTTACCAACAAATCCCCTCCTTATAATCAGGTCATACGAATCCAACAAATATTTATACAGAATAAGCAAGACGTCTATTTATCTTTAGCTTGTAGCCTTATTTGTGCCTCTTTCTATCCAATATTCTCTTATCAAGTCATTATCCTGTTGAGATGGTCTCTCCACCCTGGTCACCGGATCCGCCTTATCAATTCGCAATCTTTTCTATCGCTTTCTTGTGGGACATCTTCCATTTGCTTAAACTTAAAATTATAAGATCTCTCATCCAGCTCTCATCCAGCTACTATTGCCCTCATCACCCATTATTGCTATTATTATCAATTAACTGGGTTGTTAAGGAGGATTCCCTTTCTCCAATGATTTCGCAAATTTGCGAAACATGAAACGTGCAAGCGCCACGCTCATCATAAACGAAAAATTTTCTTCACGATAAAATGTTAGATTAATGCCATGAATATTCTGTTAACAGTATACCTGATACATTCCATTGATCAGAATAAATACACATATATGACCCTGCCTTTTTCTGATCGATTTTCTCCTTGTTAGTCCGATTTAATTCAAATACAAGTTGTTCATCTCGTATTGCCCATAATTTTTTAAGTCATACTTGACAGGTGCACAGACTATGATTCGTTTTGTATATTTTTACGCAGTTAAAACTAAACCTTTAAATCAAGCTCACCAATAATACTACAGATTTAATCATATTCACTTCTAGATTCAGTTTACTTGCTCAATATTTATTTTCTCGTTTCAGCTATTTTTATCAGATCATTATCAAACGCGAATTTTTTTTAACAAGTGTAAACAAACAATGAAAAATTTTTCACCAACGTGTTTATGTAATTCACACGTTGCTATCCGATCATCTTGTGACTACAACGTTGGCAGTTGACTTCTTATCATCCCTCGACCATCTTTTAAAAACCCCTTTATTTACCCCCTTTATTTACCCCTTTTATTCACCCACCCTACTAGTCAATTCTGAAATGTTGTGCATCCTGAATTAGGGCAATTTGGGCCATAAGTTTCATATTATCGCATTTCAGTTGTTTCACTTGTGTTTCGCTCATTTCAATATACTTCAACATTCAAGTTTCAATATTAATCCTGCTTACGTCTTTCTACATCACTATCTTGCCACCGTCGATATTGTATATTGTATACTCCTTTGGTATTGCTTTCAAACTCACTTTGGATAGATCAAGATGGATCCATAAATATATCAAACCCTAACTATTTAATAGTCAATCGCATAAGAGTGCCTTGCTATAATACAGACATTAAGAATTTACCGTTATCTAGTTATTTACCTCATCCTGTTTCTCCTTTATTAGCTGCAGGATTCTTCTATGCATGGAAAACTTTTTCCTAATCTGATAGTATACCATCAACATTGAACAACACAATACTCGCTTAAATGTTAAAAAAAGGTCAACAGTACAGATGAGACAATTGTTGCTTGAACATGCTACTACCATACATGTACATTCAGTTATTTCAGGTATTTAAGTAGTCCTGGATGATTCTTTCATTTTTTGCATATCCGCAAGCAAACATAGTGCAGGTAATGCATCCACTACTTCTCAGCAAACCTCTTCTTTGCGCTTTTGCACGATGTTACTGCATATAAAATTTTACAGTTTGTGATTGTAATATTGCGGTACACCATGCACATTCAGTAAGAAGAGGGCTATAGTTTAACATTTTTCATCTATACTGAGCGTCTGTAGCCTTGATTTTTAAGTAATTATTATAACTCCTATACCCGCGTATATATAACCCCCTATAGGCTCCTATTTGTCCCAAAATTCCTATTTATGGCTCGGGAGAATGCCTCAAACGGATTTATCTTGAAATAGGAATATTAAATGTGCATCAGTGCCTCGGAAGTTGTCAGCGTTTCTCCTTTTGGGACTTCGCAACATAACAATTTAAAACTCCAAAGTTATGTCCATGTCAACGATATCACATTCCGATGCACATAATGTAGCAATCTAAAACATATATTCATATGATTCGTCTTTTTGCATCATTTTCTTTTTCAATGAATATTCATTTATTAATTGCATTTTTCTTTGGAATTTGAATTTCGGGTCCAAATTTTATGTGTCAATTTTCATACTGAAGAATTGTAACACTAAACTTCGAATCATCACATAAAAAATATCTAATTTTAATCTTAAAAACAAGAAAAATCAATACCTAAAACTATTACAATCATAGATCAATTCTTTCGAATACCGGCGCAACCCGTCGGGTCATCTGGAAATAATTTAAATTTCTCTTTTTGTAAAAATAAAATCAGATAAAAAATAATAAAAAAGGCAAAAATTGCTAGTTTTAATGTTTTTGAAAAGTACTGACCTGAACAATATATTTACCCAAGATTAATTTGATTTCATTGGGTCTTATTGAGTAATAATTTAATTTTAAAATTTATGTATATGAATTTTGTGTCAAAAAAAAAAACATAATCATAAACCTTGAAAAATTCGATCAAATGATATTTTTATGTGCTCAGGTAATAATTGATATCAATTACTTGTCTATAAGTAAAACATTTGCTTCACTTATAACTATATAATCTAGATTGTCTACAGATTTTATATGCAAAGCTCTATATTCATTAACCAAACCCTGCCCATTCAACAGAAAAACAAACAGTTTCATTATCGTCATCATCATCATCATTATCTTTTTCACTTCCAATCAGCCAAATTTTTTTAACGCCAGTTGCTAATCTTCCGCCACTTACAATATCAATTAAATTAATATCATTATTGAATTCAATTGAATTTATAATCAAATGAGCATGATATCTTAATGGATCACCAGGATAACCTATAAATTTACCTCCAAATCTCAAACCTGGGGCTAAAAAGTAATTGAGACTTTTTAAATACTTGAAAATTTTATAATCTAATTTATTATATTTTAGAGATTTAATTAATTTTGAGTTTTTATTAAAAATTGAATTAAATAAT
This sequence comes from Millerago galiae, assembly GCA_030568845.1. Taxonomy (NCBI): domain Eukaryota; kingdom Fungi; phylum Ascomycota; class Saccharomycetes; order Phaffomycetales; family Phaffomycetaceae; genus Millerago; species Millerago galiae. The sequence continues at coordinate 29,405 of JAJMIZ010000012.1, read as the reverse complement.
TCATAATTTGGTAGCTCATTCGGTGTATTTTTAATTGTAATCATCAAACTTTGCAATATCATTAATTCATTTGGTGCTTCTTTATTAATTATATTTTTTTTTGATATAATTTCATTTTTTTCTTTAATCTTTAATTCTTTTTGGACTTCAAAGTCTTTATATTTATTCTCTTGTATTAGTTTAATATCCTCTGATGTTAAATCATCAATTAACCCATTGATGAATTCTTTTTCGGGTACTAGATAAATATAATCATTTTCAATTAACCAAATTACTTCTTCCACCATTAATTGCAATGGTAATCCCAAAAAGATGTTCTGTTGAGGGGCAATTGGTAAAGTACCATTCAGCACACCTCCAATACCGAGAGATCGCAGCCTCTTGACGTCATCCAAGTCAAAAACAAGGCATTTCCCAGCAATCAAACTGACATGGACTTTTTCCATTGTGTAAAATTAAATCCAAAAAAAAGCGAATCAAAAAATACATCAATTTTTGTACTAAAAACTCATCGGTCAGGGCAACATAGGACACTAATTGTTATCCAATCAATTTGTTAAATTAATTAATGAAAATGAATCTGGTGTATGTGTCGCACAGTACAAGTATCATCGTTGTGGATGCTTCGCTTGCTTTGAACTTCTTATCTCAAGAGGTTGTTTTACAAAGGAAATCAAGAACTTGACACAGCCCCATAATTTTATGCTACAAAAATTCTTTTTTTTTTTTTTAGATTGAAAAGGGTTTAAGTGACATTAAAACATAGCCAATCTTTTTTTATTTAAGTGACTCTCAAGTAATTATTTCAGTGATATAAATAGCTAAGGGATTATTTTGTATTTTTCCAACATAGTCTTTTTCCAATCATGTCTGCATTTGATATAACGACAGATGAATTAACTGAACTTCATGATCCAAAATCGATTAAATTCTTCAAGGATAGATTTAAAGACCTTCCAAATTTTTATAAAGCCTTAAAAACTAGTGCCGATGGTTTAGAAATCTCATTACCTGACCATGATGAAAGAATTAAACAGTTTGGTATTAATAAATTGCCAGAAAAGAAGACGAAATCTTTTTTAAAGATTGCATGGGAAGCTATGCAAGATAAAGTTTTAATACTGTTATCGGTTGCTGCTGTAATTTCTTTAGCTCTAGGTCTTTATGAAACTTTTGGTCAACCCCCTGATACTGATAGATTTGGCAATCCTTTACCAAGGGTTGACTGGGTTGAGGGTGTTGCAATTATTGTTGCAATTTTAATCGTTGTTTTAGTTGGTGCTGCAAACGATTATCAAAAAGAACTGCAATTTGCCAAATTAAATGCTAAAAAAGATGATAGAGAAATCATTGTTATTAGAAATAATAAAGAAATTGTTATTTCAATTTTTGATTTATTAGTTGGTGATGTTTTAACCTTACAAACTGGTGACGTTTTACCTGGTGATTGTGTCTTAATTCAAGGCAACTGTGATTGTGATGAATCTGCTTTAACTGGTGAAACTAATAGTATCCATAAATTTCCTATTGATAAAGCGTTAGTTATTTATGATGAAAAGTTCCCAAAGAATGATCTTGATATTGGTTTCAAAGGCGTTCCTGATTCAATGCTAATTTCTGGATCAAGAATTATTTCAGGTCTAGGTAGAGCTGTTGTTACTGCTATTGGTCCTTATTCAATACATGGTAGAACCATGGAAGCTTTAAAAGTTGAAAACCAAGACACTCCTTTACAAGTGAGATTAAATAATTTAGCTGATGGTATTACAAAATATGGTATTTTTATTGCGGTTCTATTGTTACTAATATTAACTTTCAAATTTTGTGCAAAATTACCTCCAGGTAAGGAATATTATTTATTACCTTCATCTGAAAAAGGCTCAAAATTTTTAGATATAGTTATCACGGCAATCACAATCATCGTTGTTGCTGTTCCTGAGGGTTTACCTTTAGCTGTCACTTTAGCCTTAGCTTTTGCAACCACACGAATGGCAAAAGATGATAATTTGGTTAGAGTTTTAAGAGCTTGTGAAATTATGGGTGGTGCTACTGCTATTTGCTCTGATAAAACTGGTACTTTAACCGAAAATAAGATGAAAGTTGTTACTGGCTTAATTTCGGATATTGAATTTGATGATCATAATGATAAATTAAATCAAGAATTATTGAATTCAAATGAATTGAATCTAAATGATGAAATCAAATTGAATATTCTAAGAAACATATCTTTGAATTCAACAGCTTTTGAAAATGAGGATTATGAAAATTCCAAGATCAGTGAAAATCCAGTTGTTGAAAGGGAAAAACCAAAAAGATTTTTTTGGCAATTGAATCAAAAGAAAGAAATTCAACAAATTCCTGAAAAGTTCATTGGTAGCAAAACAGAAACTGCTTTATTAGAGTTAGCCGTCAAATCATTTAGCTTAAATCCATCTGAATTATCAAATATAAGATCAAATCCATCATTATTAAATATTGAAGAAGTTATTCAAGTTATGCCATTCGAATCTTCAAGAAAATGGGGTGGTATAGTTGTCAAATTATCTAAGAACTTATTTAGATTTTATATTAAAGGTGCAGCTGAAATAGTTTTATCAGGCTGTGATTTTAAAGTATCAAACAACGAAATCATTGAATTAGATCAACACAAGAGATTAGAATTAGAAGAAAAAATCAATTCTTACGCAAAATTAGCTTTAAGAACAATTTCTTTAGCTCATAGAGATTTTGAAATTAATGAATGGCCACCAAATGACTTAGAAAATATAAAAAATCCAGGTGAAGCTGATCCAAATTTATTATTGAATTCTTCAAACAGTTTGATTTTAGATGGTATCGTTGGTATTAAAGATCCTCTAAGACCAGGTGTTAAAGAAGCTGTTGCCCAATGTAAAAGAGCTGGTGTTACTGTTCGTATGGTTACTGGTGATAATTTAATGACAGCAAAGGCAATTAGTTTAAATTGTGGCATACTGTTACCAGAAGATGATGAAAATGTGTCATGTCTTGAAGGTCCGGTATTCAGAAAGCTATCTAAAAAAGACAGGTTAGAAGCTGTTAAACATTTAAAAACTTTAGCAAGATCATCACCAGAAGATAAAAGAATATTAGTTGAGACTTTAAAAGAACAAGGTGAGGTGGTTGCCGTTACTGGTGACGGTACAAATGATGCACCAGCTTTGAAGCTAGCAGATGTTGGGTTTTCAATGGGTATTTCAGGTACAGAAGTTGCAAGAGAAGCTTCTGATATTATTTTAATGACAGATGATTTCACTGCAATCGTTAATGCAATCAAATGGGGTAGATGTGTTTCATCATCAATTAAGAAGTTCATTCAATTTCAATTGACTGTTAATATCACCGCAGTTGTGTTAACGTTTGTTTCTGCCGTTGCATCAAGTGATGGTGAGTCAGTTTTAACAGCAGTCCAATTATTGTGGATCAATCTAATTATGGATACATTTGCTGCATTAGCATTAGCCACTGACAAACCAGATGATTCAGTTTTAGATAAAAAGCCAGATGGTAGGTCAACAACATTAATTACAGTTTCAATGTGGAAGATGATTATTGGACAAAGTACATTACAATTGATAATAACGTTTACATTACATTTTGCAGGACCAAAGATATTTTATCCGGGAGAAAACTTAACAGACGCTCAATTAACACAACTAGACGCTTTGACATTTAATACTTTTGTTTGGTTACAATTTTTCAAATTATGGGTGACGAGAAAATTAGATGAAGCTGATGGAATTTCAAATGTTAAGGGTAGAATCACGTTAAACAATCTAAATTTCTTTCAGCACCTATTTAGGAATTGGTACTTTTTAGCAATTGCTGGTGTAATTGCAGGATTTCAAATTTTAATCATGTTTGTTGGTGGTGCCGCGTTTTCAGTTGTTTCACAGAGTGGAGTTGAATGGGCAGTCGCAATAATATGTGGGTTGCTTTCGTTACCATGGGGTGTTCTTATTAGAATAATCCCAGACGAATGGGTTATCAAAATTTTCCCAACAAGGTTATACAATTCATTAGCTTATCTATTGTCTTTCAGATACCTAAAGAGGGCTAAGCATCATAAACATAAGAATGACAGCGATGATGAGAATGATGAAGAAAAGCATCTATTATATGAAAAATATCCAATGTTTAAGAAAACCAGAGAAGAATTGATGAATTTTTATGATAATGAATCATCGTATTCGAATTCAAGTTCAATCAATTTGAATCCATTCAAGATGTTTAAAAAATGGCAAAAGCATGATGAAGAAGATATCGAATCAATCAATATAAATAACAAGAATCATACAATTGCTGCATTGACAATGGTTCCAACAGTTGTTGGAGGTGCAGTCGGGGGGTGGTCGCCAATTGGAGGTCAACTTAGTAGGAAAAAGATATGAGAATATACAATTTTATATACAATAGAGCTTTATATTTATTTTAAAACCTCTTTGAACAATTCATCATTAATATCACTGTTTTTACTATTTAGATAATTCTTTTTTTCAATTTTTAAAAAATTAATAAAATTGATATAAATTGTGTAGAATTTATTAAAGTTTTTAAAAATTTCTGATATTTTGATTAAATCATTGATTTTTTTCAAGAATTCATAATCTATTAGATCTTTTGATTCGTTGTTTAATTTATTATTGAACTGATCAATAATCGTTTCTTTCAAAACGTTGATCGACAATTGAAATTCATTTGGTCTTATAATTTTAATAATTTCTTCATCTTTATTGATTGAAGTTGGAGCAGTTTTAACCGTCGAAGTCTCATCTAAAGTTTTAGCAATATCAATGATTGAGTTTATGGTATTCAAAGCTTTTAAAACTTTCTTCAAATTTTCTTTTGATTTTGATAAGGTTAATAATTCATTGATTTTTAAATTGTTTTTAGGCTTTTGTAAAGATTTGCTATTGTTTATTGTAGCAATTTCTTGGTTTAATGTATTTATACCAATACTTAGAGAATCAATATAATATTCTAATCTACTGGTTGGTTTTAAATTTGAATCAATATTACCAAAATTAGAGTTGCTATAAGAATAAGATATGATTGAATTTGTATTCTCCAAGTTTTTAATATTTTCTTCTAATTCAGTTGTGACTTCTTTTGTTAAAAAATCTAATTGATTTAATAGAGTCAATGTAACTGATTGTAAATTGTTTAAATCTTTCATTGATGTTAGATCTATTTGCTCGTTGTTTCTATTTAGTTGTTGGAAAAGAGCATCGAGATATGCATGTGGGACGAAGTCATCGTCATTGAAAATGGGTAATAATGAATTCATTGACTAAAGATTTCAATGGTTAAACCAAATTGCACAAAATAAGAGGAAAAAAAAACACTAGATCAGGTGATAAAGACTGGTGCTCGAAGATACAGGTACAATGGACGTCTTTGAGCATGTACCAAAGTGTGGTCTTGGCCGAGTGGTCTAAGGCGTTAGATTTAGGTTTTTAAATTCTCTAATATCTACGGATGCGCGAGTTCGAATCTCGTAGGCCACAATTTTTTTCCTCACTAGAATAGAGAGGATTAATTTTTTTCCACTTTCAAAACCCTAAAAGAAAATAATATTTGATAAGAAATGGTGAGTTTATCAGAGAAATAAAGGAGAGTGAATGCTAACAAAGAACAGCTTAAGCTTAGACAACTGCAGAAGAAGAAACAAGAGGAAAGTGAGAGTAGTGGCACCAACAGTTCGACCTTAACTCCATCCCAAATTAGAATACAAAAAGATATTAATGAATTAGAATTACCACCGACCATTAAATTGAACATATTAGAACCACTGGCACAATTGAAGAATTTTGAGATATTGATTAAGCCAGATGATGGGTATTATGCTGATGGTGTCTTTAAGTTTCGATTGAGTATCAATAACAATTTCCCAATTGATCCACCAAAGGTGAAATGCATTCAAAAGATATACCATCCAAACATCGATTTAGAAGGGAATGTGTGTTTGAATATATTGAGGGAAGATTGGTCGCCTGTTTGGAGTTTGAATGCTATATTATTTGGGTTATTACACTTATTGTTAGAGCCAAATGCAAATGATCCATTGAATAAAGAGAGTGCAGGCATGTTGATCAGAGATAAAACCTTATTTAATAAGTATGTTAAAGCTAGCATGAATGGAGGAGCTATTGATGGTGTTCGATACGATTATGTCTACTAATAAATGTGTGTAAGTCATTAAAATCATGTATAAATTATAAAACGAAGTGAAAACAAGGGTATGCTCAGCATCTTAGACCCTGATCGATGGGCCAGCTGTTTCAACTTCACCTTCAGAGTAGATGGTTGGCTTATGAGGTTCTGAAGTTGAAGATTGTGTTGGTTCCTTGTTGTATAATTTAAAAGAGTTTGAAGAACAAGTTAAGGATCTTGAACCGAATAAAGGCTTAAGAGCCGGTTGTTGTAAATAGATTCTTGCTGAAGTTTGAAAGTTTTTAAGCACTAAAGTTCTGACCATTGTAATTATAATTAATGAGAAAAAATGAAGGGAACTTTGCTGTTTTTTATATCTTTATCTTTCCACATTTCCTGTGAGTCAAAATGAGTCGATTAATAATGCGGCTGATCGGGCATTTGGAGAAATCCACGTTCTGCCCCGGATTCCCCGGAATGTTGCAGTGCGAATATTCCTATATTGGGTAATTTATTTCCAGGTTGCCGGCCAGTGGACTTTGAAGGTGGAAGATTCATCCGGCTAGGAGACTTATGTACCTTTTACCCCGTACTTTGTAAATTGTGCCATTATGGTCTTTTACACAACGGACAATTTTACTGTCCCACCAAAATTGCCCTGTAACCCGATCACCACCAGGTAAAAACTTTTTTTTTCTTCGGAGACACCGAAGAGCAATTACGAGGGTAAATAAAGACTTATCCAAGATGTCGGATACTAATGAGCTAGTGCAATGGCTTAAGCAGGATACCGTTGCGTCGTTTATTGCTGGAGGTGTGGCTGGTGCGGTATCCAGAACAGTGGTCTCGCCATTTGAGAGGGCAAAAATCCTGTTCCAAGTCCAGGGGCCAGGCTCGTCACACTACAGAGGTATGTTCCCAACAATATGGCAAATGTACAAAGAAGAAGGCTTCAAAGGTCTGTTCAGAGGTAATGGGTTGAATTGTATCAGAATCTTCCCGTACAGTGCTGTTCAATTCTACGTCTTTCAAAAAATCAAAGTCAATTGGTTGAAACCAGATCAGAAAGAATTATATAATTATCAGAGATTGATAAGTGGTGGTGCTTGTGGTACTGCTTCTGTAATCGTGACTTATCCCTTAGATCTGGTAAGAACGAGGCTGTCGATCCAAACTGCGAACTTGGCCAAATTATCCAAATCAAAAGCAGCGGTTGAAAAACCTCCAGGCTTTATAGAATTATTAGTTAAGATTTATAAGAATGAAGGCGGGTTTTTGGCATTATATAGAGGTATTTGGCCAACGACGCTAGGTGTTGCTCCTTACGTTGCGATTAATTTCGCAGTCTATGAACAGTTGAAAGAATTTACTGAACATTCATCTCCTTTAATGAAACTATTAATGGGTGCAATGGCTGGGGGTGTTGCACAGACATTGACTTACCCTTTTGATTTATTAAGAAGAAGATTCCAAGTATTAACAATGGGCCAGAATGAGTTGGGTTTCAAATACACTTCCGTTTCCAATGCTCTATACACTATCTTCAAGACTGAGGGATTCTTTGGTGCATACAAAGGCCTGACTGCCAATCTGTTTAAAGTAATACCTTCAATGGCAGTCAGTTGGTTAACTTATGAAGTAATTAAAGATTATCTCGTTGCATTATAAATACACATAGTATAGAATCCGTCTACGATTTCCCAATCAGGAAGTCAAGAAACAACCCAGACACCTCCACGTAGTAAAATTTTCGACCAACCAAATTTGATTTTTTAAACCCATAAAAAAAACTGTTTATCGAACGTTTTTAATAAACTTATACAATTCAATGAGACCTTCACAATACTTATTCAACGCTGCTAAAAAATCATCTGGTACTAGTATTCCATTAGAATTAACCCCATTATTCGTTGCCATGGGTGTTGCTTGTGCTTCAGCTTGTTTTTTCACTTACAAAAAATTAACCACTGATGGTTCTTTAAGAGTTGGTAGAACAAATCCAAAACAATCCCACGTAGAAGTCCAAAAATACGTTAAAGAAGCTGCTGAAGCTCAAAAGGAATAAATTTTATAGAATAAAATTCACAAAATAACATACTGGCATTGATTAATTGGTGTTTTCTCTACAGACGTGGGAAAGTTTTTTTTTTCTAGTATATTTTATATTTATTATGTTAAAATACCATTGTAGTTCTATGTACAAGCTTTTATTCTTTTAAATTGGTGTAAAATTCTGTTAAATCGTCAACATCTTCTAATGCATTTATAAATTTATCATATTTCTTTTTAACATCTTCATCAGTTATTTCAACAATTGATTCACTTTTTGGTATGTAACTGATACCAACCTCTTTAATCTTATAATCCTCACTCTTCAATAAATTTGACACTTTACCTGTATTTATTGGATCTGTTATAATTTCAATTAATTTCTCATCTTCATCGTTTTCAACTTCCTCAATGTCTTCAACTCCTTCATATTCACTAAAATGCTCAAATATCTCATCAAAAGTCAAATCTTTGGACACTTCAACAACAATGAAACCTAACCTATCAAACAAAAAAATTGATGGTCTATTAATATTACCTCCATATTTACCAAAAACACCTCTAATATCACTAAAGGTTCTGTTCTTATTATCTGTCAATGCTTCAACCACGACATTGACATTACCTGGCCCTAAACCTTCGTAAACAACAGTCTCAACGTTGGATTTATTTTCCCCATCTCCAATACCTGCACCTCTTTTGATTGCATTCTCAATAACCTTTTTACTGACATTGTTCTTGTTGGCAAAATCAATGGCTGCTTGTAGTCTGATATTCTTGACTGGATCAGGACCTCCTAATTTTGCTGCAACTGCAATCGATTGTGATAATCTATTAGATACTTTATTTTTTTGTGCGTCATTCTTGGCCTTATCGTGTTTAATGTTTGCCCATTTAGAATGTCCCGCAAAAACAAGCCTACTAGAACTGAAACTTCTCTTTGGGATGAATTTAAGCATTATAAAGTAAGTTGATAAATCAACTAATTAATTATGAATATAAAATTTATCGGTTTGAGCAACACTTCCGGGTAGCACGTCTGGCCGCCTTTTTTAATTATTTGAATTTCGATATTTAAAAGATTAAAGAAATTATGGAAGCAAATAAGAATCGTTCCTTGATCGCAGTGATTGGTGATGAAGACACCATAACGGGGATGCTACTAGCAGGAATTGGACAGGTGAATGAGGATTCCAAAAAGAATTTCTTCTCTGTCGATTCAAAAACTTCAATCGAACAAATTGATGAAGCATTTACTGAATATGTTGAAAAAAGGGATGACATTGCCATTTTATTAATCAATCAACACATCGCTGAACAAATCAGATTGAGAGTCGATGGGTTCACAAATGCATTCCCTGCAATTTTAGAAATCCCATCAAAAGAACATCCTTATGATCCTGAAAAAGATTCAGTTTTAAGAAGAGTTAGAAGATTATTTGGAGAATAATTTTAGATTAATGTATAGGCAATAGATTCAGGTAATCATAGTTTTAATTTTATATATTTATTTTGTACATAAACCTATTTCTTTCCTTTCTTTTTGTTACTCTTTTTATTCTTTTTATTTTTAGAAGTTGCTTTTGGTTCTTCTTCTGGTGTAGTTTCTGTTTCAGTCGGTTCTTCAGCCTCTATAGGTTCATGATTGGTTAAAGTTTCTGCAATCTTTTCTTCAATTGGGGATTCTTTAGATTCTTCTTTGATTTCTGGCTCCTCTGATTTAATATTATCAGCTTCAAGTGGTACTTCGTCAAGTTCAACGTCTTCAGCTTCTGGGGCTGCCTCTTCTGTAGCTGGTTCAGCTTCTTCTGCTACAGGTTCAGTTACTTCTTCAGTTACTTCTTCAGTGACTGGCTCAGCTGCCTCTTCTGTAGCTGGTTCAGCTTCTTCTGCTACAGGTTCAGTTACTTCTTCAGTTACTTCTTCAGTGACTGGCTCAGCTGCCTCTTCTGTAGCTGGTTCAGCTTCTTCTGCTACAGGTTCAGTTACTTCTTCAGTAACTGGCTCAGTTACATCTTCTGCGATTGATTCTTCTGCAACTGTTTCTGCAACTGCTTCTGCAACTTCTAGTTCCTCCCTTGGTTCGTCGTTATCATTAATATTAATCTCATCTAAATCATCTGAAATTTCGTTAATTGGATCTTTCTTTACTGGCTCTGGAGCTTCTTCGGTCTGCGGCTCCACTTCAGGTTCAGGTTTTGGCTTCTCTATGGTTTCCTCCACAGGTTCTTTTTCAGATTCTACAGGTTCTTCTTTTTGCTCAGGCTCAGGCTCAGGCTCAGACTCTGTTGTAAATCTATGTTGTTCTAAAAATTTTGGATCAGCATCTAGATAAAAATCTCTAACACCAACAATTCTTCTCTCTAATTCACATGCTTTCAACCACTCTGGTCTAACAACTGGGATATTTGTATCAATAGCCTTTTGCCACTGATCACCGATACTTTTAGTTGTTATAAAATGTGTCGTGTCAACTTTAACTTCATTTTGTAAAGCTTTGGCACCGATTTTCGACAATGATTCTTCAATTTGCTCAATTGTTATGCCTTTTTCCAACTCACCAATGCAAACTGTAATACCTGATAAATCTGTCATTTTATGGGTTTTTAAATTTAATTTGTTTGATTTATAAACACCTGCAGTGGTTTCTAACTTCAAAAAGAATGAGTAATCAGTATCAATTGATAAACCTGACAGTTTTGTAGTCTTGGTGATTAATGGCTTTGGAATATGACCTAATTTAAGGTCGTTTTTATATAAAGTTAATGATTTAATCGTTGATGAACCAATTTCTAATTTATCCCATTCTAAAATAATACTTGTTTGTGTAATGTTTTTAACATGCAAAACTGGAGAACTTGGTTCATTTGTACCGTATAACTCTAAAATAGTGTTTTGAACACGTTCAAATTCTGAATTAGCTTTCTTTTCTTGTTCTGTATCTTTTTCACATTTAATTGTTACAACAGATCCTGCATTGATTCCATCTGGTAACAAAATAGTTGGGAACTCAATCAAATGATGATCTTGAGTCAGCAAAAGTGCCAGTGAAGCATCCAATTTACCAACAGTTAATGAAACTTCAACCATTTTTAATTAAATTTAAATCTCCCAAAGATTTCAAAATAGAAATTTCTTGAAAACGGGAAAACAAATTACCCGGATCCAACGATCGATTACATAATGATTATATAAATTATTATATAATCAGCATAGGAAGTTAGTAATTCAAACTTAGTAATTAATTAACTTAATAATTAGCAATTAGTAATTGAAAATATGTATATAAGTAGGTAGATATCACTCTGAAGGATTTGAATATCTAAAAATTTTAAAAATTACTACGTAAAATGGCTACTGTTGCAATTGTCGGTACTCATGGTTGGTTAGCGAAACCAATCGTTAACGCTTTATTATCAGAAAAATACATTCCTAAAATCCAGACTCCAATTAGACTAGTTTCTACAAATACTAATGACAAAATAATCGATTCTGATAAGGTTGAATATTTCAACTCTAAAGAATCTCCATTAATTGAAGCTTTCAAAGGTTTTGATGTGGTTATTAATTTAGTTAATATTCCAGGAGGTCCACTAGATGAAATTTTAGAAGCTGTTATTGCTAACAAGACTAAATTATACATTCCATCCCAGTTTGGATGCGATTTGGATGCAGTTAAAATTGATTTCCCAGGTTTCATTGGTGTGAAAATTGAACACTCAGATGCAGCAAGAGCCGCTGGTATTAAAACCGTTGATATCGCAACAACTTTCTTCTATGACGGTGACAATTTTATTGGTTTCCCAATTCCATATTATCAAGTTGAAGGTAACACCGTTGAAATTGTTGGTGATGAAAACATTCAAGTCCAATTTTCTTATTACCAAGATATTGGTGAAGTCGTTGCTATTTGTGCAACAGCTTCAGACTTCTCAAAACTACCAAATAAATGTAGAATCTATTCTGACACAACAACTGTTGGTAAGCTTGTCGAAAAATATGAAAAGAAACATAATGTTAAATTAAAAAGAGCTTACAAAGATTTTGATGCTTATTATAATGCCATTAAAGAAAAACATGCTGTCAATGGTACTGACTGGAATGATTTTCTTACTTACTTAACTGCTATTCAAGGTGCTGGTGATGGTAAAGGTGCTGTTTTTACTTCCGCTAATGAAAGAGAAGTAGTTAATCCAAATGAATCCTTATTCAAATGGACCAGATTTGGGTAAATAAAATTAGCTACAATAAATAGTATAAATATAATATTTGTAACAAGCGAAGCATAGTTTTAAAAATAGTCCATAGCAAGTTGATAAGTTAATATTGAATACAAACAAACATGTCGGTTTAATTGTTATTGTAATATTGTTCAAAATTGTAAATATAATTGTTTGGTGATTTTGATTGAATTGAATTTTGATTATAATTATTATTGTAAGTATAATTATTTGATGGAATATATGGCTGACTATTGCGATAAGTATTTAATTTCAGAGTGTAATTTTTTGGAACTGTTGAATTCCTATTATGATTGACCGAACTAATTGTTGTATTTGGTGATGAATAGGAATCATTTAAGTTAGTTGTAAAATTTAGAATTGAATTCGAACTTGAACTTGATGGTGACACAATATTTAATAAACTTTTTGATTCCAAATCATAACCTAAATCTTTCAAAATTGCCAATCTATCAAACTTAACATTAATTGATTTTTCGTTTAACCCAATGTTGAAAAAAATATCAAATTCTTTATAGTTGGAATCATTTGGATCATTCCATAAAATAATATAATTTTTTAATAAATTTTCAATCAGCGAATTTTCAATTAAAATTCTTTGTAAATTTAATCTAATATTTGAATGAAAAAATAAATGATTTAATAACAAAATTGAATTCTTTTGTAGACTCAAATCTTGTAAACTAATTTCATTAATAAATTTTAGAAATTTATAAATACCAAAACTATCATATAATTTAAATATTGTTTCAAAGATTTCAAAATTTTGTAATTTAATTAGATTTGATAATGATTTATAATCGAAAAATATTGATGAAACTGAATTCTTTTCATTAATTGATTTTGATTTTAATTCTTCAATAATCATAAAATTAATAAATAAAATGATAAACATTTGGTCTAGTAAAGTGTCAATTGACTTGAACTTTAAATTATCTTTTGAATTTAAATCATTAATTAAATTTAAATCTTTTTTCCCTAAAATTTGGACTGATATGAGTTTAATTAAAACTGAATTATTTAATAATAAAGAATTAATTAGTTTATTGAAATTTTTTAAATTTAATTGATCTTCTGAAATACCAAACATTTTAAAATCTAAATAATCTGACCTTGGTAATGGTGGAATGCTTTTAAAATTAATTGAATCTTTAAAGTAGCTGATTAATTCCTTTTTTGGATTAACAAAACTCAATAATGAATTTTGTAAGATAAATGAAATATGGATATGAACGCCTTCAATTGAATAAGAGCAACCTAATTCAACCAATGAATTCAAATGATTTAATAAATTAAATTGATTAAATTGATAAAATAAGGAGTTCTCTAGAGAAAATAGTAACTGAAAATCTGATTTAAAATTAGTTTTCAAATTATTATCAATAACATCAAATAAAATTTTATATCTAGCAAAATCTGAATCTTCAATAACATTGATAATATCAGTGCTTGGAATTCGTTTGGCTAAACTTGAAACTTGATTCGAATTAAATTCCAATGCATTAGAAAGTTTGAAAAAAATAAAATTAATAGCAGATTTGAATTCATTACTTTCAATTAACTGTAAATCAATTAAATCTGATTGTAAATTTAAGTTAACAATCAAGTTTAATACTAGCTCAGAACCATAATCATTTGAAATAAAAGTTATGATTGACGATAAGGATTCATAAATGTTTGAAGCGTCATCATTATAATTCTTTAATAGATTTAAATGTTTGTAAATAATGATTAAATCTTTCGATAATTTTAATAAGAATTCATTTAAATCAAAAGGGAGCAACTGATCAATTAATTCAGTTGAGATTGATAAATGATTCAAAATGAAAAATCTATTTAAAATTGAAATTGGACCAGGGCAAAATTTCATATCTAAATTATCTTGCTCAACAGTATTTTCTAAAGTTTTTGACCATAATTTATTAAATATTTGAAAAACTTCAAAATTTGTACTTTCATTAACGGAAAATAGATTAATCAATTCGTTAAAGAGGACAGGCTTTGAGTTTAACTGATAAATGAATAATAAAGTTAAAATTTTAATCAACCTTTTTGATTTTTTATAATTCAATTTGAAAGAAAATGAAATTATAATTAATAATGGACTAATAAAAGAACAATCTGCTAACAAAAGATCATTTGAATAACGGGTTTTTGATAGATTTCTTAAAACATTTAAAATTTCAATATAATGATCAGAGATATAGTCAATGATTTGAATATTTAATTCATTTTTGATAATTCTATTGATTTTATTGCTTGAAATCCATAAAGATACGATTTTAATAAACTCTAAAGACTCATTATCTTGGATTGAGTTAAAATCGCAATAATTAATAAATTGAAGAATAATATCCAAATACTTCATGGGAATTTCATCTGAACCATCATTAATCGATTTCAATTGATTTAAAGCAAGAATAAAACCAGTTAAATTAATGTCATCACAAACAAATAGACCATCGACAACTTCAATGTTGAATCTTTCAGCTTCAAGATTTAATTGACATAAACGAGTTTCAACCAAAGTACTCATAGCGTTGATTTAATAGAAGCAAATTAAAGACTCTTCAGCGAAAGGAGAAGCGCCTTTATTTAAATAACCTTTTTGAAATTTGCCTTCAGAATTGCTTAGAAGAAAAGAAATGAAATCTCCAAACTTTTTTTTTGAAACGATGACGAAACAAATTTAATGTGAAGAATTAAAACTGAGAAAAACTTGAAACTTTGATGAATCTCAAATGAGAATGAATCAATAATTTTATGAATTAAAATATCTAGAACAAATCCTTTTTATTCCACTCATTTCGACATATTTTTAATTGCTTTTAGAATAAAAATCCTTTTGTTTTTTTCTTGATGTAATTTTGTAATTACCCTATCCGGTGTATTTCCCAATTCAGATATTTATTGTTCATTTGCATTAACTGGTGGTTTAAGCAATCATTTAATAAATAAAACAGTAATAAAATCTCAGTTATGCAGATTAAAGTCCAAATTAACCCACTATCGACATAATTTCTATATCAGGTAAATATCTGAATCAGGAAAATTAATTTCTTTATATGACTAAGCGAAATAAATGAGAAAATCAGCAAAGGATTTTTCTAAGCCCATTCATTAAAAGATACTTAAATGAGTAAAACTGCTTTATTAGTTGTTGACATTCAGTATGATTTCCTTCCAGGAGGACCTTTAGCTGTAAAAGATGGAGAATTGATCATTGATGGTTCGGTTGAATTGATCAATAATTACAAGTGGGACGCAGTTATATTCAGTCAAGATTGGCATCCTAAAGATCATACATCATTTGCTTCAAATCATGAAAAAGTTAAACCATTTGAATCAATTGAATTCCAATCAACAAAAGATCCAAATATTAAGAAGTTGCAAACGGTTTGGCCAAACCATTGTGTTCAACATACGACTGGTGCAAATTTCCCTGATACATTAATTGATTCGTTTAAAGAAATCCATAATATACCAAAGACAATAATTCAAAAAGGCCAAATCCAAGATCGTGATTATTACAGTTGTTTTAATGATGTTTGGGATGATGACAAAACCGAATTAGACGAGTTTTTGAAATCAAATCATATCGACACCGTGGTTCTAATTGGTTTAGCTTATGATTATTGTGTTAAATTTAGTGCTGAATCTGCTGCGAAATTAGGATACAATACTTTTGTTATTAAGTCTTTAAGTAAAGCAATTGCTGTTGATCAAATCGATGAAATTGATAAATTTTATAAAAATGCAAATGTTACAATTCTTGATGACGTTAAAGATTTAACAATTGTTGAGAAGAAATGAGTTAATGATACTACTTTATGAGGACGAAATGGGAAATATGGATAATATAAAATATTTAAGGTTAATTATTGTAGTTCTTCAATTGATTTTTTAATCTTTTTGAACAATATTCAATATGTTCATCTGCAAATATGTTAAAATATTGGAAAAATTCTCCACAAATTCTACATTTACCCAGCCCTTGATTTGAATCTTCATTTGGACCAAATTGAAAATGAAAAGTTCTTAAATGTCTTTTCCAAACATCCATTCTATTAAAAATGTGTTTACCTTTATGCTTTGGCATTGATGCATGATACGGACATTGAAATGTTAAAATGTTATGAGTTCTTAAATGCTTTTTATAATCATTTTTGTTTGTAAATGTCAGTTGACAATTCTTTTGATTGCAAATTATTGGCTTCAATGGAATGTGATTTGGGGTTGCAATTCTTCTTAATGGTTTTTTAACTTGTGATTTTAAGCTATTTGTTATATCATGTAAAATTATTGGTGCATTTTCAATTTCAATTGAATAAGTAGAACTCACATCGTCAATTTCAGTTTCGGTTTCATCATTGTCTTCATTATAATATAAGCATCTATTCAGATCATCATTTTCTTTATTAATACCTTCATCATCTCTAATATTATCAATACCATTTAAATTTTCATTTATAAATTGAATTTGTAAGATTTCTGGATCAAAATCAGGAAATATTTCATAAGTATTCATAAATAAATCCTCATTTATATATGATTGATTGATCTTTTTAGAATTTAAATTATAAATCGAATCAATTTCCTTTGTGATTAAATTTGAATGTAGTTCATCTCCATGAATTTTTGTAGTAAGAAATGGATCATATTGACTTCTAAATGGATGATTACTTTGTTCAAAATTATCAGAGGATGATGACATTTTTGAGAATTAAATAAAATTCCATAATTAATCTTTCTTCAAATACAAAAAAAGTCACTTTTTAGTGGGAAAATTAACACAAAAACGACTTTATTACGATTATATAAGCGATGAGGTACGTGCAACACGGGACATATATGTAAACTCTCGTAAATAATTAATAAAAACGCTTAACCTAAGTTATTGATATTTGACTGATACTCGCAACAACGAATGAATAGTTTTCTCCATGTTAATGTGTCATTTAGTATTAATAATCTGCATCATTACACAAACTTTAGTAATTTTTCCCGCAATCAAAAAAAAAGGTATTTAAATAGCAATTGAAATCATTATTTAATTTCTCATTAGAATTAAAATTAATTAAAATGTCACAAGTTGGAGTAAGTCAATCGAATCCATTTTTATGTCTGATATTAACATGGTGAAGAAAGCAGGTTTGAAGATCTTAGAATTCGCTAATAAAGATGGTGCTTATAAGAGAAAAGCATCAGTTTTCAGAAATTTTGTTTCTTCAAAACCAGGTAGTCAATTCTTAGCAGAATCAGGAAGATATCATTTATATATCTCACTAGCATGTCCATGGGCATGTAGAGTTTTAATTTATTTATCAACAAAGGGGCTAATTAAAGGTTTCAATCCAGAAACTTCAACTGTTTCAAAAGATTCAATCATTGGCTTAAGTGTTGTTCATTGGCACATGGATGAAAATGGATGGAGATTTCCAAATGAAGGAGAAAATGTCGCAGGTGCAACTCCAGATCATGTTTATAATTTCAAAAGAATTAAAGAAATTTATTATAAAGCAGATCCAGAATATGCAGGCAGATTTACTGTTCCAGTATTTTGGGATAAAAAGACAGAAACTATTGTTAATAATGAAAGTAGTGAAATTATTAGATTCTTGAATGAAGAGTTTAATGGATTAATTACTGATCCAAAACAAAAGGAATTAAATTATTACAAAGTTCAAGATCAAGATAGAATTAATGAGTTAAATGAATTGATTTACGAAAACATTAACAATGCGGTATATAAATCTGGATTTGCAACAAAGCAAGAAGTTTATGAAAAGGAGGTTTTGAATTTATTTGATCATTTAAATAAAGTTGAGTCAATATTAAAAGAGAACAAATCAAAAGAAATCAAGTATTTGATTTCAAATGAATTAACAGAAGCTGATATAAGATTATTTACAACAATCATCAGATTTGACCCAGTTTACGTACAACATTTCAAATGTAATATTGGTGATATTCGTCATGATTATCCATTTTTACATGACTGGGTCAGAGATATTTATTGGAATTACCCATTGATTAAAGATACTGTCAATTTTGATCATATTAAATTCCACTACACAAAATCCCATATTGCTATTAATCCACATGGAATCACTCCATTAGGTCCAATTCCACATATTTTGCCTTTATAATAAAAATACAGTTGAGTAAAAATTTTGTAAGTCCGACAACGAGATGTTGAGAATTGCAAGAAGATTTTACAGCAGTGGAATCAGTATGTCTTTTAATTTATTGAGTAGGATAGTATTAACTTTCAAGCACCTTCACCTGCTTTAATTCAGTTGAAAGTTGGATTTATTAAAGAAATTGAGAAACATCCAGATGCAGATAAATTATACGTTAGTAAAATAATAACGAAATCTGAACCTGAAGAAATTTTAACTGTTTGTAGTGGATTGGTAGATTATATTCCAAGAGAAGAGTTATTTAATAAAAAAGTTGTTTTGATTACCAATTTAAAACCATCTAAAATGAGAGGAATTAAATCAGAAGCCATGCTACTTGCAGCAGATGATCCAAAAACCGTTGAAGTTGAAGTGGTCAATGCGCCAATTAATAGTGAAATTGGAGATGAGTTAACATTCAATGGAATTGAAGAAATAACTAATAAATCAAGACTTAAATCAAAAATATGGGAAGAATTACAGAAAAATTTAATTACAAATTCAGAAGGACAAGTGATTTTTAAAGGAGAAAAAAATGATCAACACATTTTAAATATCAACAATTCACCTGCTTTTGTTAAAAAACTTATAAATTGTTCAGTTAGATGAATATTTTTTACAAAATTAATTTTAGTAAGTCCAAAACTCCGCATAGAAAACTATTTCCACACGTTTTTTTTTTCCTCGTTGGAAAGAAAAAAAAACTTTTGAAAAAGTTTTAAGTCAGAAGACTTTTAGATCTACTTAAACAGAAGTTTGTTTCTTTAAGACTTAGTGCCAATTCCTTTTGATTTGACACACCTGGAGTGACCCGTTCAACATCGAGTAATTCTTCAGTCTTCATTTTTGAATTTTTTCATTTTATTTTTGGGTTGTTTTTGTGCACCACCAGAGGTATAAATTTTCCCTTTCAATGGTAATTCAATATATGGGGCCATGGGTTCCAGCATTTACAAGGGCTATAGATTCAGAGACTGCACCATTCATTACTTTTTCATTTGCAACTGTTGATGAAAATGGGCTTCCAAAAGTAAGAACTTGCATTCATAGAGGATTCTTATTTGATGATAAAAAGACAAATATTTTAACTTTAACAACTGATATAAGGATGGAAAAATATGAACATTTGACCAAGAATCCTAAGTTTGAAGCATGCTTTTGGTTTCCAAACTCAAACCAACAATTTAGGTTAAGTGGGAATGCACAACTGTTGAATGCTGGAAATGTTGATTCAGTAAATTCAGAGATCAATTACCCATTAGTTTCACCAAATTTCATTAGAACTCATAGATCTGAAAGGGATTTAACTTCTCTTCAACATCAAAACTATTCATCTTTTGAGAAACCAACAAAAGAAGAATGGGAATCTGAATTAAATTCAAAATGGAATGGATTATCAAGAAAACTAAAATCCAGCTTTAGAAACCCAGAGCCTGGTTCTAAATTAGATTCCGAAAAGCAAAAGTTGCTAGATTCCATATCAAGAGGTGTTGATGGCTCAAATGAAGATGAAGGTCAAAAATTTTTTTCTTTAATATTATTATTAGTGGATAAGGTTGATTATGTTAATTTAGGTTCACATGTATCAAGATCCATTTACGAAAGATATGATGATGATCAATGGACTGAAGAAGAAGTTTGTCCATAAATTTTCGTATTGTATATTTAATGACTTAATTATGAAAATTATAAAAAAATTGTAAGTTCAAATCATACTCAAGTGGTATTTGGAGAATATGTATAAATTAACTTGAATTTCTCTTGAATAATTTTTCTTTATTCAATATGAGCTATAAAGAAATTATTAAATCAAAAAGAGCACGAAGAGATTCTAGTTTTAAAAAGGAATAGCTGATTCCAGAAGATCAATTACTAGGTCAATTAGTAGATGATCCCCTCAAAGATATGCTTCAACAATGCTGGTTAAGTCGGAATATTAATTCAGTAAACTCAGAGATCAGTAGCTACCCATTAGTTTCTCTAAGTTTCATTAGAATTCATAGATCTGAAAGGCATTTAACTTCTCTCCAACATCAAAATTACTTAACTTTTGACAAACCAATAAAAGAAGCATGGAAAAAATTGCAAGTTCAAATTTAATACATTGAAATAACTTGATAACAATAACTAAATGTACGCTAATAAAGTGCGTATTACTACTTGAGTTCCAACTAATAGTTTTAGAGCATTGAATTTTACCTCAAATAAAAATTTGGAAAGAATCAGCGAATTCTTATCAATTTTTTTGACACATTTAAATACTTTATTAAGTTTAAATCAATTAATACGAATAATTTATACTTAATTAAATGAGTCATTGAATTAATTGACCATGATTCATGAATAGTGTTTTTTTTTCAGCTCTCCAGTCAAGCTATAGGCATTTCACTATAATTTTATACTTCCTAGCGATGGACCGGATCGGTACAAAATGCGCGCTCTTTAACCATATTTGGAAATCACGCCAGACCCTCGATGCCTTCGAAATTGTATATAAACTTGTCAATTTATCCTTTTAATTCTCATTCTTTTCTCATAAATTATAAACAATGACTTCCATCTCTGCTTTATACTACCCAGATGAACCAACAACTCCAGTTGTTAAAGTTGCTGATATCCCAGGTCCAGAATCTAAAAAAGCTATTGCTTCTTTAGGTGAAGTCTTTGATTCAAGAGCTGCCTACTTCGTTGCTGATTACGCCAACTCAAAAGGTAACTACATTGCTGATGTCGATGGTAATCTTTACTTAGATGTCTATGCTCAAATTGCTTCTATTGCTTTAGGTTACAATAACCCAAAATTAATTGAAGCTGCCTCATCTCCAGAGATGATTAGAGCCTTAGTCGAAAGACCAGCTTTAGGTAACTTCCCAGGTAAAGATGCTGAAGGTATCATTAGAAAAATCTTAAACTTTGCTCCAGCTGGTCAAGATCACGTCTGGTCAGGTTTATCAGGTGCTGATGCCAATGAATTAGCTTTTAAAGCTGCTTTCATGTACTACCAATCTAAAAAAAGAGGTTACAACACCCCATTCTCTGTTGAAGAAAACGAATCAACTATGCAAAATTCTGCTCCAGGTTCTCCAGAATTAGCTGTTTTATCATTCAAAAGAGCTTTCCATGGTCGTTTATTCGCTTCTGGTTCAGTTACTGCATCAAAACCAATCCACAAACTTGATTTCCCATCTTTCAAATGGCCAAAAGCTGAATTCCCATCTTACTTATATCCTTTAGAAGATAATGTTGAAGCCAACAAACAAGAAGATGCTCGTACTTTGAAAATTGTCGAAGATATTATTACTTCATGGCATATCCCAGTTGCTGCCTTAATCATTGAACCAATTCAATCAGAGGGTGGTGACAACCACGCCAGTGCTGAATTCTTCCAAGGCTTAAGGGATATCACTTTAAAACATGGTGTTGTTTTCATCGTCGATGAAGTCCAAACCGGTGTTGGTGCTACAGGTAAATTATGGGCTCACGAACATTTCAATTTATCTCCAGCTCCAGATTTAGTTACTTTCTCTAAAAAATTCCAATCTGCTGGTTACTTCTTCCATGACCCAGAATTTGTTCCAAATTTTGCTTACAGACAATTCAACACCTGGTGTGGTGATCCAGCTCATATGATTATTGCTGGTGCCATTGGTCAAGAGATCTTAGAACATAACTTAACTGGTAAAGCTGCTGAAGTCGGTGATTACTTATATGGTAAATTAGCCGAGTTAGCTATTAAATATCCAAAACATTTACAAAATTTGAGAGGTAAAGGTAGAGCTACTTTTATTGCTTGGGATTTAGAATCTGGTGAAGCTAGAAACAACTTCTTGTACAAAATGAAACAAAGTGGTGTCAACGTTGGTGGTTGTGCTGAAGTTTCTGTTAGATTAAGACCAACTTTAACTTTTGAACAAAAACATGCTGATGTTTTCCTTTCAATCTTAGACAAGGTTTTATCTGACTTTTAAGAATTATAATTATTTATTATATAACATAATGATTTGGTTTCACTTTTTTTTATTTTAGTATTTATGAGTTCTTGATATATTAATAAACGGTACATAGAAATATCTGTAGTTAATAAAATACAAAAGTCCATGCTCATCAACTATATACGCTATCCTTGAATGATGGGACTGGAATGAATTCTTCATTAACTCACTTGTTTGTAACCTTTCAATGGCCAGATATTGTTCACGTGATATGCTATGGTGTCCGGATGTAAATTGATTTTAGAAAAATTTGAGATGAGCTTTTATTGAAGAGTATAAAATTAAATGAGTACCCAAGATAGAAGAAGAATAACGGGACCAGCTAATGCTAAACCATTAGTATTTGGTACACTACCCAAGGAAGAATTAAAAAAATCCCAAATCAATAAAGAATATGAATTAAATGTTAAAGAACAAATATCAAGAACTTTTTTACAAATTGGTTTAATTACAAATGCAAATGGTTCAGCATATTTGGAATTGGATGGTAATATAATTTCAGTCAGTGTTTATGGTCCAAGACCAATACGAGGTTCTTTCATTGAAAGACCAATGTTGAATGTTAATATTGATGATAATACAGGATTAATTGATGAATTATTGAACAAAAAATTCTCAAATTATATCTTGAATAATTTAAACAGTGTGGTGAATTTGGATAGATATCCAAAATCAGGGATTGATGTGTTCATTAACATTATTTCAATCCAGAATTTGAATGAGTTGAATCTAAAATTATTGAGTTTGATTTCAGATACAACAACTTTGGCATTGATTAATTCAGGGATTGAAATTTTTGATATTATTTCAACAAGCTTTAACGTTGAAAACAAATCTATTGCAAGCTTTATCAAAAATGGCGAAATTATTGGATTTTTAACAGATTCAAATGATTCACTAGATAATTTAGATTCAATCATTAAAGATTTATATGAAAATTCAACGATCGTTAAAAATTCTTTAGTCAGTTATTTAGCAAGTGAGTTTAAAAAATAGAGGGGATAAACATATATTTTTCTATGTAATAATATAATGCATTTATTTTTCTGTAAATATTTAAATTTCATCTTCAATTTTCAATTCATCAAGAATTTTTTTTGATTTTGTAATTCTGTTTGAAATATTTGAGATCGTTTTTAATTTTAATATAATTTCATTTGCAATATCAATACCTGTTGAATCTGAAACCAAGACGCTTAATTCCTTTGATGAGATTATTTTAAAATCAATTGGATCATTATCTGAGTTTAAATTTGTTTGAAATTTTTTCAATAATTTCAACAAACTAATTGATAAATTTTCATTGATTTCAATAATTGGTGAGATTATTTCAAAAGGTTTTGAGATTATCATAACTTTATGAGATTCATTATTATGATACCTTAATTCATAAACACCTTTCTCAAAAGATAATAGGTTTGACTTGAATTCTAAAGCACCTGAAATTGTTCCATCTTTATTGGTTTTAATTGAATTTTTGTCATGTCCAATAGTTCTATCATTGTAAGCTTTTGGATTAATTGCAATCCATTTACCAGAACTTGAAATATTTGTAAAATTTCTCGAATTACCAGTTTTCAAAACTTGATAAATACCAATCCAATCTTTCAACCCATGGTTTTTTGGTGCAGTAAATTTAAATTTAATTGGTTCACCAATCTCTATTTTTGAATCATCATTCAAATTTTCAATAATTATTGAATAGTCTTGATTATTATTTTGTGAATAGCTTTCATTTAATTCAAAAATTGAATTTTTAATTAACTCTCTTGACTGTATTTCTGATTGAGTTCTCTTTTTAATATAATTATCAACTTTATTGAAAGTGTTGTTATAAAGAGAATCAAAAGTTGTATTGATTCTTCTTGGGATGAATTGTTTCAAAGTTAAAGAAACACCAGATTCACTTTTCAAAACTTGTTGTTCACCATAAACTTTTATCATATGAGGTTTTTCCACAAATGTAATGAACAAAGTAGTATTAACAGTCCAAATCATAGCTAAGATGAAAACAAAAGGGGAGTAAGTAATTAAAGTCACACCCCAAATACCACTAATACCTAATAATCTTTCAGGATCATTTAAATATCTATAAATACCAGATTTTGTTAAAGACTTACTTGATAAGTTTGGTAAAAAAAAATCACCATAAAACCAACCAAAATCACCTATAGACTGATATATGGAAGAAGAGGTCCATAATTGTAAAGAAATTAAAGATAAGCCTAAAATAATTCTTAATAACAACCAGTTACCCATTTTAAATTGACCATTTAGAATTTCTCTAACGGAAACCGTAAATAAAGAAGAATAAGATAAAACCAAAGTTAAATTATATAAAACTTGCCAATTGGAAAAAGCTTGAATTGTATCAATACCATATTTTAGATATAATTTCGTCCAAGATTTTGAAATACTTTGTTTATGTAAAATATAGGATGTTAAAACTGATTGGACTAATTTAATTGTTAAAGCAGATAAGAAAAAAAACCAATCCCAATTCTTTGAATTAACACCAATAAAAAATGGACTAATTAAAGTTGAAGCTGTTAAAATTATTGTTAGATAATCTGTAATTCTAATCAAATTAAAATTTTTAAAGATCATTAAAGGCTTCAAATAATGTTCGTTTGATTCTAAGTCATCAATGATAACATCATTTGAATTTGAACTACCGTAAATTTTTTCAATATGAGGTTCTTCAACCATTGATAAGAACGCAAATTGTAAGCAATGAGCAACAATTGAAACAATCAAAACTAAATAAGACTTAGTAATTAAAGCAAAACCATAATAACCAATATAACCAATTGAATACATTGGATGAGGAGATAAATTAAAGACCCCATCGAAGATCAATTCGTTTTCTTCTAAAAAGAAGAAATCTCCCCAATACCAAGCGTAATCCTTAACAACCCTATGTGCATCAATTTTGACCCATAAATTAAATAAAACTAATAAAGAACCAATAATAATTCTAGAATAATTTAAAATTGGAGACTGTGCTAAAGTTGAACCTTGACCACAAGTATAAACCAAAAACATATAAGTCGTAAAGTCTTGCATTAAAATCAAATCAACTAATTGTCTAAATATGATCCAAGTGTTGAATTCAACAGGATAAGAGTCCATTTTATAATCAGGGCCCATTTTAGATTTTAATTCAAGTTGAATTAATTTTTGTAATAGGTTTGGGCTTTTTGATTTTAAAAACAGTTTATTGCTAATAGCAAATTTGACCAATGATTTACTAGTTGATTGTTTATATAATAAGATACCAATACCCAGATTATATGCTAATCTCCAGAAGAAATAAAGACCTAAAAACCCGTAGATTCTTAACTCATAAGAACCCAACCATCGGTAGATCCAAACGTTAGAAACCAAGAACGTGAAGATTAATAGCTCAGCATAAGATTTTCTCAAAGTTGGATCAAATAAAGAACGAACCATATCATGCGTTTCAGGAACGATAAAGCTAGTCCCATCTGGAGTTTTACCAACTGGAGGTTTATTTAATTTCACAAAGCTCTCTTGAGAAGAAGATTCGCTAGCGTAAACAGTAGTATTTCCCATTGTTGAAAAGTCAGAGACGAAAGGGAACTTGTTGAAAGTGTTAAAGAAGTTTATAATCAATTACAATCAAAATTTTTCGCTTTATCTTTAAATGTCCATGTGACTATTTAACTAAAACGGAGAGACATGTGAAAAATTGTGGAGAAGTCACGTGAAGATTAGAAAATTATGACAAAATCAATAAGAACTTAGAAACACACAAGATCAATTGATTACTTTTTATTGATTCATTAAATCTTCTATACTAGCTTTTGTATCTAGTCATTGTTGAATTGTTGTTGTTGTTGTGGCTTTAATTTTTATCCCGTTTGAGTAAGTGGAAAAATTCATTATCAATCTAATCATAATTTCATTTAATTAGAATTTCATTGAATAAAAATTTCATTCACTTGCAATTACACTTAATTTTGTAACATTTTTGAATCATTTCATTGATACTTTGGAATTTCCTATTCAGGTAAATTGATCGTATATTTCAAATTGCCACATGTTTTAAATAATAACTTAAGAAGTTCCGTCGTAACTACATTCCGGAACAAACTTGTTATTACGGCAGAAACTAGGGTGGGCATCTAAGTGCGTAAATACTTTTCTTTAGACGAGATAGTATACTCTATAGTTGATGGTATTGGAGTTATTGCATTATGATTGTTATTGAAATTATAACTCACAAGCGTCATCACAATAGTTCATGGCTACAAGTAAAGCCCTAATCTAATGTGTATTTCAGCAAATTGTGAAATCCTAATTTTCTAATATGTTTCCTGCCCTTGTCCAAAATTTCTCGATTTCGACGTTTGAGATCATAAATCTTGCATACATTGTGATTTATGCGAGCCGAAAATTTCAGATCGCGCGCATCTATGTCACTGCAGGTGAAGCCGATTTTGCAAACGCTTATGTCCAAGTTCGTAAAAACTTCATCGTAGATCCAAACAAAAAACAACTTGCTGAATTAACAGAACTTCAATTCAAACTCTTGTGATCAAATTTCTCTCTATTTAAAATCTGGCTCTTGAAGCTATGTGTCCTCTATTTGTATATGACTTGTAATATCGGATTTCCACTAGTTCCACTTCTATGCGTACGATGAAATTTGATTTTCTTCTCTGCATAAGCAGTTAATTATTTTTAATTATGCACGAATTAAAAAATTTTAATTGTGACTTTTGTAGAGAATGTGCCTTGTCCATTGCATATACTATATAATATATAATATAGTTGGTTTAATCAATCTTAACTTAATTGTATTTACTGCAATAAAAAAGCATGAAATTTTATTCTTTTTCAAGACTGCTTTCCCAACTGTTACTGGCTTCTTTGTTAGTTCAAAGGTCTACTGCAACTTCCACAGTAACAGCTTATACTTTTGGAGCTTCTATAGTCAACACCCATATTTATACTACCACAACTACCACAACATTACCAACAAGCTCTTCATTGTCTACATTATCAGATGCTTTATCTTCCATTAGTAGTTCATTGGTTTCATCAGCTGCTTCATCAACCGTACTATCCTCAGATATATTGGCAAGTAGCTCATTAGATGGCTTGTCCTCTATCAATGATTCAACCTCTTCATTAATTAATGCTTCACCTTCTGTAAGTTTGAGTCTTGAAGCAATTTCAACAACTCTTTCAGAAGAAGCATTAGACTACACCACTTACTCTTCAGTTTCTAATGGCACAACTTATATTTTTAAATGTGCTGGTGTTGAATTGGTCACCAGTAGTGTCTCTACTGTTACTTCTGAAATAACCTCAGAAGGTATCACTGTTTATTCAACAACTAAAAAAAAGACATTTGTCAAACGTGATAATGAAGATTGCACAGTTATTTCAACTATTCCTCAAGTAGCTCATAGTTCTTCTTTGGTTGATATTAGCTCATCTAGTTCTGTTGCCTTAAGCCTCACATCTAGTTCCAGTTCGGTGCCAGTTTATACATTCACTCGTACTATTACTACTGAATTAGTTTCAACAACAACAATGACTTCAGCCTCTACTACTACAGAGTATTCTAATGAAATCTTTACTTCATACTTTGGTGATACAACTTTTATTGTTGCTTGCGACGATGAAGAATATGTTACAATTTACACCACTAAAGTTCTTACAATCACACCAACTGTTACTTTCACCGATATCACTACTTCTACAACATCCCAAATCACTACTACAGTAATAGAAGAGACCGTTTTAGCTAAGCGTGATATTGTTGCATGTTCAGTTATATCAACATTGATTCCAAATTCATCCTCTTCGGACATTTCATCTTCATATTCTTCAGAAGCTTCATCTTCATATTCTTCAGATTCTTTATCTTCATATTCTTCAGATTCTTTATCTTCATATTCTTTAGAAGCTTCGTCTTCATATTCTTCAGAAGCTTCATCTTCATATTCCTCATATTCGTCTTTATCTTCATATTCTTCATCTTCATATTCTTCAGATTCTTCATGTTCATATTCTTCAGATTCTTTATCTTCATATTCTTCAGAAGCTTCGTCTTCATATTCTTCAGAAGCTTCACCTTCATATTCCTCATATTCGTCTTTATCTTCATATTCTTCAGATTCTTTATCTTCATATTCTTTAGAAGCTTCGTCTTCATATTCTTCAGAAGCTTCATCTTCATATTCCTCATATTCGTCTTTATCTTCATATTCCTCATCATCATATTCTTCAGATGCCTCATCTTGGTTAGGCTTTTCATCAGCACAGCTCATTTCAGAATCTTCATCTTCTGAAGAATCCTTTGCTTCATCAGAAATTTTATCTTCTGCAGAAACATTAAGTTTATCCTTATCAAGTGAAGCTTCTGAAAAATTATCATACTCTTCGTACCCACTTCACTCCTCATCTGAATCATCATTTTCAATTCGATCATCATACAATTCTTCGACATCAGTAGAAAGTCTTGCCTCTAGTTTTGGTTCTTCAGAAAGATTCTCTTCATCATCTGAAACTGAAACCTCATCCAAATCGTCAGGCAATCTAGCATATTCATCATCTGTTGAAGATTCAACAACTTTAATTGCCCCTGCAATTACCACATCAAGTCTTTCCAGTTCTCTGAGTGCAGATGCTCCGTCTTCTGAACAAAGATCTTCGTCTGATGGTTATTTTTCCTCCTCCCCATCATCATCATCATCATCATCATCATCATCATCATCATCATCATCATCATCATC